>NW_023590944.1:436459-764473 GCF_014843425.1 Jatropha curcas | reverse complement strand
CAGTTTAGCTTAAATTAATTAATAATCGAGATTACTTAAATTAAAATCAATTAACTCAGATTACTAAAATTAATTAACACAATTAATTAAATTAAATTAAAATTTAGTGAAAAATTACTAAAATGAATTTAATTAAGCTAAAAATTTACTAACATTAATGTGTTATACCGCAAATTAATTAGGTTTTTTTTTTTTTTTTTTGTCGTAAATCGCTAGATCTGGCTTTACGCGTGCCGGGATCGAAAACTCTGCGTTGTGGAAGCGACTGGACCCACCTGAGATCGACGCTCCCTGGACAGATCAGAGGAGGAGCAACCTTCTGTCCCTGCTTGGCTTGAACGGAGAGAAGGCTCGCGGATGCGGAGGCTACTGCAGTGTTGGAAGCAGCGGCAGACGGTGGCGCGACGTGCCTGAGCTCGTGGCTGGTGCTTGCGTTCTGCTGGACTGCATGGACGCGACGCGACGCAGTCACCAGGGAAGAAGAAAGAAAAGAAAAGAAAAAGAAAGAAAAGAGAGAGGAGTGGTGGCGTTGATGGTGCTGCTGGAGGTGTTGTAGGAAATGGGTGAGGGAGAGGGAATGGGTATAAGCTGAGATAAAAAGAAACAGGGCTTCTAGAAGGTTTGGGGCTGGTTCGATTTCAATTCTGGGTCGATTCAGCCCAAATCTTTGGGTTTTCGTTTGATGTGTTTTGATTTTTCAATTGGTTTGATTCGTTTATTCAACGTGTACGAATATTAATTTTGCATTTAAATAATTAAAACATTCCAGGCTTGTCAGTTATTAAATTAAATGGAAAATCTTTGAAAATAAAAATGCGGGTTGTTTCATCGTCCCCCTTATAAAAATTCGTCCCGAATTTTTAAAAGTAACAAGGGAAACTAGGATTGCAACAATTGTTTACGCCATGGTAGGTTGTGCTTCTCATATAATGGCAACTGCTAAAGTTATGACTTCACATTCAGGAAATACTTGTTCTTATGAGCAGGGTTATAATTACCTTATCAACGATAGGTAAGTTAAGTTGAGTTGATATATCTACAAGTCATCAACTCAAGTCAAAGATTTCATAACACTAAAGCACATAACTCAAGTTAAAATATGCAATAACTCCAAGGCACAATTCGACACTAATATTTCACCTTTACACATAAGAATTTTTTAAGTCCCTTTAGCTTCTGCTTTCAATAGAGTTATTAATCTTCATTAGTATATACATGGCCCTACATGAATTGTATCGCCTCATTTATCTCGCCCCTAGCTATTATAGGCAAGGATCATTTACCCAATAAGACACCTCATACACAAACCAAGTATTAAGTCTTTTGATACAAGAATCCACATATTCAAATTTACTACTATCCCCAATTAGAATCTTATTTCAAATTTAAAACTACATGCTGACTCAATCCCATTTTCCCATCAGGTTCCAAATATGAATATATTGCTCCATTAATCATGGTAAAGAAGTTTACCAAATGTAGATAAAATGGTTGCTGGCCAATTCAAGGAGGTTTTCGATTATTATCAATTTTGCCATTAAGTTACTATTTGATCATTTCCAATTAAAGAGAACAAATGTATAGCACTTCTACAAGCTTGCTATCAACTGATAGGAGATCATGACCTCTATTTCCAAGTCATCATCTATTTATCAACTTAACCATTTTCCAACGAAAAATAGATGTACAATCTCTTTTTCAAATCCTACTAAGTGAAGAATCCCCTAAAAACAAATAGACACCAACTATTAGAGAGAGTTTAATTCACTATTTCAAGTCCCTATTCGTTATTAACTTTCTCTATTCCTTCTTTCAAAATTATATACCTTTACCATTTCTAACTAAATATCATGTTGCCCATGTCGAATAAATTTTTTTTTTTTTTTTTTTTTTTAAAAAATTTTGCACACACCTTATTATACTCGGAATCCATAAAGAAATCCAGCCTTATGTTTTTTTATTTCTTGTTTTTTTATACAAGTTAATCGAGATGTAAAATTCTCCCAAACCATAGTTTATATCCAATTTACCTATTTCTTCGTGTCTTTAATCAATCTTTTAGACCTAAGGCTACGTAAATAAGAGATTAAGATGGGGCATTTGTTTTAGTTTATTCTTAATCCTATGGGAATGCCCTATGAATATGCAGAGGAATCAATATCGTTGGGTTATTCTTTTTTCCAAGGCTTATCGTAATGTCTATCACCTGTAAAATTTTATACTTAATACGATCTAGGAATATCCTCAACCTCAATTATAAAATTAATAGCAATCCTTAATATCTTATATACATAGGCCATTGTTCCATGTTCCATTCAAATTTTAAAAGTATTAATATCATCTCTACTATCTCACACGTCTTTTCGCCATTAGTCTTTTTCTTATTAAATTTCGCAAGATATTTTTTAAATTCTTAAATTTACCCATAGTTTTTTCGGCGTTAGCCACACTGCCACCTGGTGTTATTATCTAGACCTCGACTGAGTTCAGGTCTTTCCTCCTTTCACGGACCATTGTCAAAATTTTATCAATTACCTTACGATTCACTTTCAACTAGATTTCTTCTTCGTTCTCGTTTCTCTAAGGATTTAAATTTATAATTAAATTATCGAAGAGCTCGGGAGAAATATTGCCCACATGCTTAAATTGTATTTATTAATGTCAGCTTAAACTCCAAAATATCCCTATGAGTTGACTATTCTCCTGATGAATCTAGCAAACTACCCAAAACGTTTAAATTTTAAATATCAACATCCCTTCTAGTTTTCTGATTTGTCACAAAGTCATATAGTCTAAAAAAGGCATAGCACTAAAAAATTTCAATTCTTAGACAGTATCTAACCTTTAAGTTTTTATTTGATTTCCATTTCTTATCTTGAGAAAATTTCTTGCCTCACAGAGTTACCTTGTACAATAGGCTACAATAACTAGCTTATTCTCTTGTGAATTTCAACCCGCTCGAATGTGTTTACGTTAATCAAGGGATTTTTGAGTAATCTAAAGAATCCTCATTTATTAATACTTCCACTATACATTGTTTCACTGACAGATTATCGTTATTCAAATTCGACTTAATGAGTTGACACTACACTTAGGTCGACCATCCTATGTAAACTGAAAACATTACAGAACAAATTTTCAAAGTAATTTTCTGTTCCACTTTTAAAAATATCGGCATGTCACTTCATAATATAATTTTGAAATTCTTATAATAGAAATTTGCATTTCACTTTCATTATTTCCTTCAAAAACCAATATTCAATCGTAATATAAAATATTTTCGAATAAAGTTTGAAAATTATTACTGGTGTATTTTCTAAAACCCTTTATTGTATTTAACAAAAAACAAATTGTTCTATCTCCACAGGACGATCCTCAAGTCATCGAGTTCGGTCTACTGTTACATATTTTTCATCTCTAAATGATCTCCTTAAAGCAAGAACATTCTATCTCCACCAGTTACTGTTTACTGTTTCGTATTACTAGTCTATTTAAGTAAATGGTCCACACGTTTACTTTTTTTTTTCCAAAAAGTATTGTATTTTAGGATTATTTTGATTTATTATTATATTTATATTATTATCTTTATCTTCATTTGTAGTTTAACTGACCATATTATCATTCATCAGCTTTTCGATTACTATTTAACATCCCCCCCTAGTTGTCTCCAAATTCTTTACATTTTTTTTTTTTCCAATAAGCAAATGAATTAAAAACCTTTTTCTCAAATCAATATTCAAATTAAAATTCACTTTCATATTGTCTTTAAAACTTTCGAATTCTTTACTAAATAAGTTCGAATAATTTTCGAAGCAGTGTCTCTTGTCGATCATGTGTACTGGGTGATCAGCCATATACACCCATTTTCCAACTATCTTCTGCTTCAAAATAGAATGGGAGGGTTTAGCAAAACTCAATATATTTATTTTAGTAAACGTCAGTTACCCGGACTTTTTTTATGATTACTATATTTATGTACACTTTAGTTCTCATCTAAGATTCATACAAGGATTTCCTTTCCATCCTCGTGCACGATTGCTCCACCGGCACTTAAAATGGGAATTTCAATCAGAACTACATCTCCTTGGTTGGTTACGCCGATCCCAACATAGGAGCCTTATCATTAAATTTCCTATGTTCCGCAATTGATTCCTAAGGCCCAATTTATGCTCTGATACCAACTTTTGTCACGACCGCCATTTCCATGGACCGGACCGCACAGGACCTGGTGGGCTTAAGGCCCGAAGCCCGTAGTAAGCTATATTATGCAAAATCTCATTTACTATTCATAAACTGTGGATAACATGGCCTAATATTTATTTCAATTATGTATCACTAGTACAGTTCATTCTACACCCACTAGAAACAATTAGCGGAACTTACCTGTACATTAATCATTCATTTACTTTATCGTTTTACATTCTTCTATAACTTATGTCTCAACTCCATAGAAATTTTTCTTGTTCTTTCATTACCTGGAAAAAAAAAAGGATGGCAGGGGGTGAGCGCCAAACTCAATGAGTAGGGTTTAGGATAACCCTCTCACCCCACACAAATCATACAGATGCTAAAATATTTTTATTTGTTTATCAATTAAATTTTATGATCATGCAATTTGTACACGAAGATTGGCAATACAACAGCATCACAGTTATTATTCACCTTCATATAATCACATCACTTGGGAAATTAGTTCAGTGGCACCACCTGAACCCAGAAGCCTCCCACACATGGCTCGCCCTCTCATACATGTCACCAGGGAGCCATCCCCCATACGGACCATACTGGTCTAATCCTCACTTGACCAGTCCTCTCATTGTTTTTTCCATTCTCTCTTTTCTTTCATACAACAGGAGGCAACCCGGTGGTCGCCTCCATCTAGATCATCAGTGCTCACAACAGAGGCCACCCCTGCGGGCTACAATCAAATCTAGATGATCAGGGCGCAAACAACAAAGAAAAGCATCCTGGGTTTTCCTTACAATCCATATTCATTCAGTGCACACGGGCGCCGATCTCCCCCATTTTCCCGGCCGACGTGTCAATATCATATCATATCATATCATATTTACGGATCCATATCACATATTAAGACAGTCCTCACAAACCCATGGTGGTCCACTTCATCCCAATTCCACACAAACAAGGAATAGTATGTTCATAGCACAAGTAATCAAACAATTTTAATATCAACAAATAATGCATCATAATATGGCAACTCAATAAATAATGCATGATAAGCATTTAGCCGTGAATGCATGATGCAGGCGGGAGGGTACTAGTTATATCTAACACTACCTCACTGTTCTTTATTGTCCTCTAAGGGAACTGCTTTTTCTAGCCACATGCCGACCTTTGTCCTGCATTTCGGAAGTTTTATAAACCTTTAACATAAACAATAAAATTCAAGTAAGAATTTTCATTCGAGAAAAAGATTATATTTCATATTCGTTCATTAATTTTGGTAATCAGTTATTAATTCCCTTAGTATTCCCTAGTAATTTTAATATATATATAATATATAATATGGGTTCCTTATTTATTTATCTATTCTAAATGTTATCGCAAAAAGTTTAGTTATTTGTTAAATAAGATTTTACGATCATACTAATCAAAAATTTTAGTATTACAATAATAATAATAATGATAATTTTAGTCGGCATTTATTATTAACCTATATATTAAATTCGTTATCTTATTTATTTATTTATTTGTTTATATTTTTCAGAATAAAGATGCCGTTAGTAAATTAATGTTCCATTAATAAATTTTATTTATTTTCTACCAAAATTTCGATCGCACTTCCCCTATAATTCAACTATCCCCAATTAACTCAGTCAATCATTTTATTAAGTTCTAAACAACCCATCCATCGGGCAACTCCAACAATTTAACTTTCCCTTCCTCCATCCAACGTCAAATATCCACCACTACCTTACCCCCATACTATTAAATTAATATTACTACCAAATAAATCTACCTTTAAATCCACATTTAAATCCACAAAAATTTATTATTATCAAATTTCCCTAATAAATTTATGTAAACTAGAATTAAATTTTAATATAGTCAAATTTATTAATTCAAATATCAACACTAATTAATAATTTATCTACTCACAGTTTACTTAAATTAATTAAACTAATCGAGATTACTAAATAAATCCAATTAACTCAGATTACGAAATTAATTAACCAACAATAATTAAATTAAATTAATTAGCTTAAAAAATTACTAAAAGTTTAATTTAATTAACTAAAAATTTTACTAACATTAAGTTATACCGCAAAATTAATTAGTTTTTTTTTTTTTTTTTTTTGTCGTAGATCGCTAGATCTTGAGCTATTACGCGTGACGATCGAAACTAGCGTGTTTGGAAGCGACGTGGACACCTGAGATCGAACGCTTCACCTGGACAGATCAGAGGAGGAGCAACGCTTCTGTCCCTGCTTGGCTTGAACGGAGGAGAGGCGTCGCGAGGCGGAGCTTACTGCAGTGTGAGAGCAGCGGCGAGGTGCGCGACGTGGGCTGAGCTCGTGCTGGTGGGCTTGCGTTTCTGCTGGAGCTGCTGGGACGCGACGGCAGACGCAGTCACGCGGAAGAAAAGAAAGAAAAGAAAAAGGAAAAAGGAAAAAGAGAGGAGGAAAGTGGTGGCTGGATGGGTGCTGCTAGGTGTTATGTAGGAAATGGTGAGGAGAGGGAATCGGATTAAGCGTGGAGATAAAAGAAAAGGGCTTTCTAGAGGTTTGGGCTGGGTTCGATTCAAATTCTGGGTTCGATTCAGCCCAAATCTTGGTTTCGTTTGATTTTTGATTTTCAATTGGTTTTTTGATTCGGTTTATCACTGTACGAATTATTAATTTGCGCATTTAAATAATTTAAAATACATTTCCAGGCTGTCAGTTTATTAAATTAAAGGAAAATCTTTTGAAAAATAAAAATTCGTGGTGTTTTCACTTAATATTCCAGTTTAAATAATGATATAGTATTGTATAG
This sequence comes from Jatropha curcas, assembly GCF_014843425.1. The sequence goes on along the minus strand of NW_023590944.1, from coordinate 757,477 downwards.
TATTGTAATAATATATATATCATAATTTAAAAACATTATAATGTGTAATATTAAATTGATGATTAAAAAAAAAAAAATACGGAGATAATTTATTTCTTTCTCAACAAATAATCATTACATAATTAAACTTTTGGAAAAATTAATAGAAAAACATATATAAAAAATAAAATTGTAACTTGCGTAAAAATAACAGATATTTCACGAGCAATGCTACGTTCCGGACAAACTAGTAAGGACTAAAAGCAAGGAAAGAAACAACTTCCTTGCTTTTTAGGATTTCATCTGTGGTTGCCCACTCTTAATCGATATTAAAATCCATGTCATGTGCTGAAACTTGTTTGACCTTGATCAAAATTGAAATTCTCCTTCAAGAGATAGATAAGATTCTTTCCTTTATTTTCGTTTCACATTGTCGATGGGTATTGTTTTGTTGGATTCAAAATTGAATATTTTGTGGCATTTAGAGAATCCAAATGGGGATTGGTGCCATTGGGCGATTTTTTAAAAAAGATCTGGAATTTAAGATTGATCTTTGTGGTATCATACTTCAATATTTTTTTATTCTTTGTTTCCCCCTAAAAACACGAAAGGCATGGAATGTTGAGGTTAAGTAGGCATCAGTCTAATTTAGTTTTATTATCCGACACTTTCTCCCCGACTCTCCTAATAGGCTTGAAAGATTTCTTTGATTAAGCTTGCCCTTTTCCCCCATTCCATTTCACCAATGCATTCCTGAAAATCCCCATAGTCACTACTTTGTTTATATTCGAATTCCAATTTATCTAAAAAAGCTATTTCTAAAAAGTCAGTTCCATAAAAATTAATGTTTGAATTTTTTTAGTGCGGGAAGAGAGATTTTTTTGGACGTTAAAACACAAGGAATTTTATTAAGAAGAATGAAAGATTACAATAATTACAAATTCTCCAACTTCATAAGTTCCATAACCTAAAAAAAAATCCTATACCCAAGGTTACTGAAAAACTGGGAAAGAATAGCCCATAATCAAATTCTGCCTACCTCTCATGAGATAAGAAAAGAAGGCAGATAGCATGGCCATTCTCAAAAGTGCAGTACAAGGGGAAATTTGCTAGTTTGTTTCAAACCGCCAAGAAACTTTGATGCTGTCAAGAATTCTCGTCATCCATCCAAGTTTGTTTTAAACGAGGAGTAATTCTTTCACCACCACAGACAGCAAATAGCGAAGAAAAAAGAAAAAGAAAGAAGAGAATAATCCAAATTCACATTACTAGCAAAATCATAGAAATTCAAACTAAAATTTGATTCACTTTAAACATTTGTAGCTCTAGCTACGTTGCTAGACTAATATCTCCCTTAAACTCAAAATTATTAGCGCTAGTAATTAACCTGACTAAAAACTAACTTGAATTGGAAAAGAATTACAATTCATTCCCCAATCATCATAGATGTGCCCTCCTAGATGGGCAGGAACACTATAAGGCATTATAGTCTATGATCTGCGACTTTTACAAACATTAAAACTCAAAGCTGAACCTCTGATACTTATTAGCTTTAACAAAAACCACTCTTAAAGCCAATCACTGCTTTAATTCCCCTACAATTCCTTCGGAGGCTTCGAAGTACACAATCACAAACCATCGCTTTTTCCATCTCTGATCCCACATTTTTCACTTCAACATCAAACTGAAAACTTTCCTACGGATTAATTGAGCAGTTTACTGAATGGACATGGAGGAGGTAAAGGTGTCTTTCTTTGTAGTTCAAATTATTGGGAATGTTGAACTTGTTAGTTTATATGACTGCGTGTTTCTTCTTGGAGATGTTAATTCTTTGATTAAGGTGAAGTTGCTGTAAGCTGAGTCCATATCCAAATGGATAAACATGTAGAAGCATTAAAGAATTTGTAAGTTCGGACCTGATAGCTTAATTCTCATTTGGCCTTCTCAATTGTAGAGAAGTCCTTGGTAGTTGATCGACATAATCAGCTTCATGCAAAGTAAGTGGTAGTCTTCCACCTGAATCCAAAAAAAAAAAAAAAAAAGAAAGAAAAAGAAAAAAATACTAAAATTAATTTAAAAACTGAAATTTTCTTGGTTAAAAACTATTAATCAAGAAGAATTCCAATTACCAGGATTGTATTTTTCCAAAAAACGACATCTGCAATGGCCCGACCACCTTCTTTCCAGGGTATTCAGCCCACAAAATGGCTTTGATATTGTCATTGTTTTTAGCGGAAAGTGATAAATCTATCCCTCCTGCTCACATGATTACGAGAATAACGGACCTTTGGCACATGCGCACATTTTGATAGTTCAGTTAGGTAACCAGGAAGGAGAAGATCCTTCCCGATTCTCTGGTCGGCTTCAACAGAACAAGTCAATGCCGTACTTAGAGTAGCATCAGCTTCCCTCCAACTTTCATGCTGGCGAATAACCAATATGTCATCCCTACAAGCAACCCGTCGCATCCAATGATAACTCACTTTTGCATATGTCGAAAACCCATGGATAGAGAAGATTATATCGGCCATGGAATTCCTGTAAATTCAAAATGTCCATTTAATTAGATTATAATACAACTGAACTTGTATTTGATTTATAAAAATATTGTACCTTGCATATTCATCATAACCTTGGTAGCGTTAGCATGAGGGGACCAAACCACAGCTAAGGTCTTGATCGTATCAGACTTCAAGGGCCAAAGTAATCACTCGTATTTTTGAGGAGGGGACAATGCCTTCCCTCGCTGCTTGTGCTGCTAATTCATGTGTTGTTTCGGACACCCAGTCTTTCAGGCCAAGAGATTGAAAAATTGAGGATTCCATCAAAGAACCCTACTCTCAGAAGCACCACATAGGAGATATTTAAGTGACCTTCTATGTCTTCTTCCCGACCTTCTTGCCTTACTGAAGCTTCAGTGTTTTTGGTGTAGCATTCCTCCCACAATCCAGATTCCAAGCTGGCTTTAAGTGTTCTTTGGCAACTGCATCCTCCTTGGGCCACCAAGAAATTTATGGCGTTTCAACCATAAACTTGGATGGAATCACAATCTGAGACGTATATATCTGTCACAAAAGATAGAATAAAAATCTTAAGTTGTCTTATTTATACGAATTAAAGAAAAAATAATGAAGGGCTGATCATAATCTTTACCGCATGGAGATTCCATCCTCGAAAAAAAAAAAAAGAAGGTCGATAAAGGTTTCTGATCATATTTTGATCATTCACCGGCATTGAGTTATAGATTTAATTAATTTTTCTCATTTTCATTTGAAAATTAATTAAGATGATTACAAATTTTGAAAAAAAAGCGTTTTTCTTCCGAAAAAAAATTACTCTAGATCAAAGATATAGGCGGTCCTCCGATATTCTTTCCAATTTTCAAGATCATAGGCAGTAAAGTGCTTGCAAACACGAGGAAAACTTTAAGAGGTCTAGGAGTCTGGAATCTGGGTGATTTTACCAGTGCCACAACATCCTGTAAGCTCTTTTACGAAAAACTAGAAGCATATCTACCTACAATTTGAAAGGATCTTCTCCAGGTGTTTCAATGACTCTTCCCCATCGAGGGACCCTACTACATTAATAACCTGACTCCAGCAGGAAAGTTAATCCGGCCCGACTCAAATTGTACATCCCCTTGCCTTCGGTCGAAACAGCCTGCATTAGTTAAATATTACGTAATAGTAAACCGCGTGTATGAGCAAACGACATTTAATTGCTAGATAGCAACTAAACTGATACCTGACCCAATAAGTTTTCCATAAAGATTCGGGTGGAAAAACGCAGCTGTTGTAGTATTTACAGTAGGAAAGCTAGTTGCACCAGGAACAACTTTTTCAATTCAAAAGAAGTTCCTGGGGGCCTGTACTGGAACACCAGCAAGGCTTCAGACCACCAATTATATTTAGGTAACCTAAACCGAGGCAACACCATAAGCAACATGTCCAAGCGCTGAAACCTTTTCTGCAATGTCATATGGTTTTACCAAGTCTCTAGCCCTAACTTCATAGGGAAGGGACTTGTCACAGAAGGCAAAATTTTGGCCATGTCCAATCCAAGGCAGCATACCTAGAAGGTCACACACATAAGTGAAGTTACTCATTGTAATAATAATTCTAAATAATTCCCACATAACCTAGATCGTGCAAAATCACTAGATTCCAACAAAATAGATGAATAAGAAAAAGGTTGCGTTACCTGACATCTGTTGTTTTGTCGATTCTTGATGTGTAGTTAGGCGAATTAGGTTTGCAGCCTTCCAGAGAATTGAAGAATCGGATTTTACGGAAAGTCAATACGAAAAGGAACGTTAAAACGAATCGTAATTTAACTCCATTCTGGGACCACGACCTTTTATACCTGTAGGGTTAGTGACATTCCTATTTCGGTCCTTTAACGAAATTAGGAATATATAATGTCTCTACACTAATATCTATAATTAGTGTACCTTCAATAGTCAATATCACAACTCAAGACCACATTTAAAATTGACTTTACAATTGACTGCTGTAACATATTAATTACATATTAAGCCACAATAGGAAAAGTTAAAAATTCCAAACAATCTCTCACTTGGGGAACATATGTTAAATTAAAATACATACACCAAAATGAGCTCAACAAACGCAGTCAATACAAGCGTAACAAAAACAATCTCGTCCATTAGTTATATTGAAAAGAGCTGACAGGAACATTCGATATATCTCATGGACTAAGTTCATCATCAACTTACCAATTACCAATACCCTAAAGGACATAGATTCATATAGAAGTGTAGCATGAAAAACCTAATGCAATGTGGATCATCATGTCTGTTTTCCAAACTGGTCACCAACAAAAGTGAGATCAAGGCAAAACAATAATAACAATAATAATAATACAGAGTGTAACCATCAACCAAAATGAGTACTCAACAAAATTTCATGATAAAACATATCCAAAACAAAATAGAGCATTCAAAACCATAATGTATACATAAAGAGCAGACTCCCACTAAAACTAGACAGTCTCAAACAAAACGATACCCATATGAGCGGTGTGCTCATGGAAAACTTTCGGTATCACTGCCTTTGCAAGCGGATCCGCAATCATAGAGTTTGTTCCAATATGCTCTAAGGATATCTGTCCACTCTGTACCCTCTCCTTCACAGCCAAGAACTTAATCTCAATGTGACAATTGTTTTTGATCAAAGGAGAGCTTCCTGTTGTTTGTTGGAGAATTAGAGAAGAGCTCCTGTTGTTGTTGGAGAATAAAACGGCTGACCTGCTGTCACAATACAACTTCAGTGGTCTTTCTATTCCACCTACTACACGCAGCCCATTGACAAGGTTTCTCAGCCAAATAGCTTGATTGGATGCCTTATAAGATGCTACAAATTCAGCTTCCATGGTAGAGGTTGCTACTAGCATGGTGGAGGTTGCCACTAGAGTTTGTTTCACACTCTTCCAAGAAATAGCACCACCAGCCAATAGAAAAACATAGCCAGATGTGGATTTTCTTCTGTCTTGGCATCCAACGAAATCAGAATCAGTATACCCAATGATCTCAAGCTGATCTGATCTCCTATATGTGAGCATATGTCCCTTAGTCCTCTGAAGATATCTCATAACTCTTTTGGCTGCTTTCCAATAATCCATTCCTGGATTGCTAAGATATCTACCTAACATGCCAACTATAAAAGAAATGTCTGGACGAGTACAAACTTGAACATACATAAGACTTTAAAGACTTCCTACAGCTGTAACGCATAAAGGAACCTTTGTGCATTTTTCCTGAACTTTCAAGTTCACTCTTTTGGGACATTTGATTTACTAAATTTATCACCTTTTCAATTAGGGAGCTATCCAATGCTGTCTAGAAATTCTGCATACTAAATCTCTGAGCACTTTATCAATATAAGCTCTTTTGTGATATCCAAATACCTCCGAGAACGTGGTCTCGATGTATCTGAATCCCTAAAGAGGAGCAGGTTCGTCCATCCTGAATGCAAGATCCAAATCCATACAGCCCAGAAAGATCATAATGTCTGATTTCCAAGACTCAAAATTTGATCCCTTAAGTTTAGGGACACAATCAGGATTAAATGACATGTTAGCTGACATCAGAGAAAATAAACAAATAGATAAGTATAAGCTCACAATTCACAAATGAAACAATTCACATAAGTAGAGATAAAAATGGAAATAAGATACAGACTCAACATTAATATTCTCATCTTTGGATGTAAAATATTCACTTGTAATTAGTATCTCAACGCAGCAATCAAATATTGATAACATAGTCCTGACAAATAATAAATCTTCCTTTGGACCGATATATCATTGTCATGGAAAATAATCAAACAATTATCACATACTTATTGTTTTCCAAACATGTATTCAAAACTCTAGCCGCAGATGGGATAGCAACCTTTCTCTTTGGGTGTTCCGATATAAACTAATCGCGCAATACGAATTCTTAGATACACCTTTTGTCTAATATTCTAAAATATATCAATTTTCAAGTGCAAAGAGGTCTACTTGGTGACTTATTTGATCAATCAATTTATCTTTTAACAAATTATCAAAACTACATTTAGGGACTTAATCACCTAAAATTTAATTCTCAGCTCGACAAATTAATTTCATTTAATTGTAAATTTTTTAAAAACAAAACAATTGCAATATAAAATGAAATGAATTGGGTCTTAAATTAACTTTAATAATCTATAAAATTTTTTTAGCCCTAAAAAATAAATTATAATTCTGTCTTTAAGTCACTAATATAGAATTTAGTCCAAAAAAAAATTATAATCTAGTCTTTAAGTCACTAAATTAGAGACTAAGTTATAAAATAGGACTAAATAAATTTGAATAAATAAAGTTCGGTGTCTAATTTAATTAAATATATGTCCATGGGTCTAGACGAAAGAAAACAGAAAATTGGGGGCCTAATCTGAAGTTACAGAAACTTAGAAGCCTAATCTGAAGTTACAGAAAATTAGGGGCTTAATATGAAATTACAGAAAATTAGGGACCTAATACAAACAAACAGAAAATTAGAGACCTAATATGAAAAAACAGAAAATTAAGGACCTAATCTAAAATTTTCCAGGGACATAACCGTTATTTTCCATCCCTAACCCTAAAAAACAAAAAACGATTAGAGAGGAAAATAACAGGTCCGCCGCCGCCGACCTTTTTTTTTTTTTAATAAAATCCGGCTAGAAAAAAAAAAAAAAGAAAAAAACAAAATACCAAACGAACAAGTAATCGTCAATGGCGTTAGTTCAAAACCTCTTACCTGTTCTTGGGGAATCCGAAGAACAGTGAGAAAAAAAAAATTTTTTTTATTATTAAACAAAACCCTCAATCAGTAAACAGTAGGGTAAACAAATAATAATAAAAAAAAAAAAAATTTTTTTTTTATTAAAACAAAAACCCTCAATCCGTAAACAGTAGGGTAAACAAATAAAAAACATACGAAAATCAATCTAAAATCTAGCAATTTATGCACAAGGCTCTGATACCACTTGTTAATTAATTAACTCAAAATAATTCCACAATAACTAGATCGTGCAAATCACTAGATTCAACAAAATAGATTGGAAAAAGAAAAAGGTTGCGTAAAAGGTTGCGTACCTGACATCGTTGTTGGTCGATCTTGATGTGTAGAATTAGGTTTGCAGCCTTCCAGAGAATTGAAGAATCGATTAGCGGAAGCAATACGAAAGGAACGTAAAATTGAATCGTATTCAACTCCTCTGGGGACCACTACCTTTATATACCTGTAGCGTTAGTATAATTCTATTTCGGTCCTTTAACGAAATAGGAATTATATAATGGTCTCTACACTTAATATCTATAATTAGTTGATACCTCAATAGTCAATTATTTACAATCAAAAAGTCAATTATTCACAATCAAGACCACATGTAAAATTGACTTTACAATTGGACTGCTGTACATATTTAATTTTACATATTAAGCTCACAATAGAAAATTAAATCCAACAACTCCCACTAAAGGAAGCATCATCTGGGCCTAATGTCGTGGCGTCTAATGCAAAATATGAAAATGGCTTTTCAGTCCATTTCTAGCTGCTGTAGAAGAAATGGCAAACAAAGCCACACATATCAGATAGGAAATGAGAATAGAACTTAAGCTTTCAGCCATAGATTTTTTTAAGTTATGCAGAGATGCTTATGGTTCTAAGACTGGTTGAGTTAATTTATAGGCAGTTCTTGATTTCTTTTTTCATCGTTGGTTTTCAATATCTTGAAAACTTTTGAGCTGTTGAAGTAATATTCGTTACATATTTTCAGTTAAGATAATAATAATACTGAAAACTCTCCTTTTTTTCCTGTTTTTTAATTTGTATATATGCATAGAACTTAATCTTTTGTTGTCTTTTTTCATAAAAAAAAAAAGATTATTGAATGTTTATCCAATAATATCATTCTTGATCTGTTGTTGTTTGGAAAATCTTTTCCTTACATATATTAACGCTAATATGATTTTGAATGGTTCAAGCAAAGGCCAAGGGTGATACAACCTGCTAACTTACCCTCTATCTGATTCCCTTTCTACGAGTACAGTCGATTCAGATAATGAAAAATTGTTTAATCTTTTGCCTTTTTTTTCTTTTCCTTACAAATAGAAATAAATTCTTTTCCTGTTAAACTCTTTCTTTCTGTTTGAGTTTTCTAAGTAATTGTTTTTTTCACACCCTTTGGTAAATGGAACAAATAATTATATTACATATCATACATTATAATCTGAGAATAACTTTTGGCTTTGTAACAGTATCCATCATGTTATTTTTTTCACATATGAGACAAGTATCCTATACATGTTTTTTATTTATTGAATTTACATATTGTATAGATGGCATAATAAATCCGTGTGATTTTTTTTTTTTTTCATTTTAACGAATAATTTTATATAGACTATATATTCTATTTATTTTTGAAATAAATAGGATTTTTGTTATCAGTAATATATGTCTATTTTATTAATTTATATCCAGAAAAACATGAGCCATCATTTCAAAAGCCTTTTTTCTTTACCTGTTGCCCAACAAATCACACTTGTTTAGAGGACAATCCTTTAAATGAGATTGTGAAAACAACCTTGATAATAGCATATAATTATGCTTCATTTGAATCGATAATATCTTTCGATTGAAAGAAAAAGAAACTCACTTCACTCTTGGAATTTCTTAAAATCCTACAAAAATCCACAAGCTTGGTTTTCCTTGTGTTGTGCCATCAAACATTAAATTTAAAATTAGAGGTATAATTGGTCGATATGGAATGGAATGACCCTTATATCAATCCATTTTGAAATGTTTTAAAATTCAAAACTTCATTCCGTTCCGTTTCATATATTTTTTGAAATTTAAAATCTTATTCCATTTTAGTCCATTTCTAGCTGCTGTAGCAAGAATGCCAAAGAAAGCAACGCATATCAGATAGATAATGAGAATAGAACTTAAGCTTTCAGCCATAGTTTTTTTTGGTTATGCAGAGGTGCTTATGGTTCTAAGGCTGGTTATGTTAATTTATAGGCAATTCTTGATTTTTTTTTTTTCCTTGTTTTGGGTTTTGAAATTGAAGTAAGATTTGTATATATTTTCAGTTAAGATTATATATAATATTGATATGTTTTTTTTATTTTTTATTTTGTATTTTGTATATTATATTATTATTGAGTGTTTATCCAATAATATCATTCTTGATAAAAGGAAAAATCTTCATCTTTCGTTGTTTGGAAAATAATCTTCTTGTTACATACTTATCCACTAACATGATTTTTAAAATGAAAAATTCTTTAATCTTTTGCTTTCTTTTTTATAATGAAAATCTTTTTTTTCAGAGAACTTAATGAAAGTCTTTTATTCTCTTCTCATTTAAAAATAGAAATAAATTATCCAATAAGATTATTATTGAAAATGAAAAAGTACATATAATTTAAAGTAAATTTCATAAAAAATAGTACAATTCAGACAAATGAGATAAGTAAAATATCCTATATAAGTGTTTAGTTTTACTCGATGTATACATAGCATAGTTAATCTTTGTGTTTTTTTTTTTTTTTTTTTTTTTTTTTTTTTTTTTTTTTTTTTTTTTTTTTTTTTTTTTTTTTTTTTTGGTTTATTTTTTTTTTTTTTTTTTTTTTTTTTTTTTTTTTTTTTTGGTTAAAGAAATATTAGAAAATCTGATAAACCCTTTCTTTCTGAGAATATGATATATCATATACAATATTAAATAAATTATTATTTGTTCCATTTATATATCATATATCATATTCTGAGAATAACTTTTGGCTTTATAACATTGTCCTATCATATGAAATTTTTTTAAAACATGAGACAAGTAAGTAATACATATTTTTTATTTATTGGTTGTACATATTGCATATAGATTGCACAATAAATTGGTGCAATTCTTTTTCACTTTAATGAATAATTTATATAGACTATACATTATATATAATATATGATTATTTTGTTAATTTACAACTATAAAAATTTAGTATTTCCAAGTTTCTGAATCCGAACCACCAAGTTTTCCAAATACACCAAAACCTAGCTCGTAAATACTAAGTAAAAAAAATTTGAAAAACCTCAACTTACATAAGATTGGTCTCTTTTTGAGATAAGAAGATAAATAGAATTCTAAAAAAACGCAACATTACAACAATCTATCAAATCAAAATCAAGTTTAAAAATAATAGATTCTTCAACGCCTTTCTTGGGTAAAGAATCTATGAAGTAATTTTATTTCATAAAAACATGCTGAAATAAAATATTGGAGAAGTTTAGATGAAGGAAGTCAAATCTACCGAAAATATACTGTTAGAATATATCTTGCATATATTCTATTGTTATTGTATATATCTATTTTTAGTTAGTATATATTTAGTTACCATAGTTTTAGCGATCAGTTAGCTGATTTGTAGCCTAACATTCCTCTTGTAACTTTTATATACTGTTTCATGATCAATGCAATAGACACGGAATTGGTTTCCTTCATGGTATCAGAGCCTCTTACGATCCTTTTCTCCTAACCCTACCTTAGCCGCACCTCTCTCTTCTCCATTTCTCCTTCTCTTTTTTCAAACTCTTCTATTTTTCAAACTCTTCTACATGGCAGACTCACCCAAGTTTCATTCCGCCCTCACCATTACTAATGTTAAATCTCTTGTTCCCGTAACATTAGACAATGAGCACGGTTTGTATCATTCTTGGGCTACCTTGTTTACCAATCTTGCTAGGGTGCATGATCTTTATGATCATTTGGTTCCACCAATGGAGGAGAAGGCTAAGACTGCCTATGAGGCGGCTAAGTCGGCTGATCTGACTCTTTGGAGGCGTTTGGATGCTATTGTCTTACAATGGATTTACAGCACCATTTCTAACGACCTTCTTCACGCTATCCTCAAACGCAATGACACAGCAGAGGGGGCATGGAATCATCTTGAAGCTCTTTTTCAGGACAATAAAGCCTCTCGGGCTACCCATCTCGAGGAGGACTTTACACTGTTTTTGAGGATTTCAACTCGATCGATAATTATTGTAATCACCTACAATCTCTGGCGGACAGGTTGGCTGATGTTGATGCTCTGGTAACAAATGGTCTTCTGGTTTTACGTCTCACCGAATCCTTACCGGAGGCGTATGGTGGTACGGTGGACTTTATACAAAATCAAGAGCCTTTGCCCTCCTTTGAGAGTTATCGTTCGAGGTTGAAAATGGCGGAGCGTACTATTAAGGCCGGTCACACTCGTGAAAATGGTGGTTCTGGCAGCAGGTCCGGTGGTGCCGCCATGGTTGCTGCTCATTCTTCTATGACATCTGACTCCTCTGCAAGCAACAAATGCAACAACAATAATAAAGGGAGGGGGAATTCGAAAAACAATGGGAAGAAAAAGGCCCAACAAAATTCTAATGGGGCCGGTGCTAGTCAGCCGACACATCATCAGCACAATCATCAGCACAGTGCAGCCACGTTCAGTAGGCCCCCTCCGCCACAGTGGCAGCAGATGTGGCAGCCTGGTTGGGGGTGGTGGGGTGGGTGGACTATTCCGCCTTGCCCTTTTCCCGCTTACTCCTGGCAGCCAAGGCCCAATCCAGCGGCCCAACGTCCTACCTCTCCTGGGTCAGGCTTACTTGGGCCCTGACCTCAAGCTTTCAATGTTGTTGCTCCTCCTGCTCCTAGCTACACGCCCACCGACATTGAGGCCGTTATGCATGCCCTTTCATTCTCTCAACCCGATGGGAACTACTACATGGATACCGGTGCTACATCTCACATGACGGCGGATGCAGGTATTCTCTCTTCTTATTTCAATTCAAGCAATAAGCATCATGACATTGTTGTTGGTAGTAGTCATTTAATTCCAATTGTTGGTCACGGTCGCACTACATTGCCTCCCCCTTATCCACCTTTTACCCTAAACAATGTGTTACATGCTCCCCAGCTCATTAAAAATCTGGTCTCTGTTCGTAAATTTACTACTGATAATATGGTTTCTATCTCTTTCGACCCTTTTGGTTTCTCTGTTAATGACTTACAGACGGGGACTAGACTACTGAGATGTGATAGCACTGGGGACTTATATCCACTTTTCTCCAACTCTCAAGCCATTTCTTCCAACAATCAGTCCGCTTTTACTGCTTTACCTTCGGATATCTGGCACAACCGTTTAGGTCATCCAGGCGATGCTATCCTTAAGTCTCTTCGTAGTCAAAAGTTTATTGATTGTAATAGGCTTGTCCTCTTGGGAAGCATTATAAACTACCTTTTTATGATTCGGTGTCATTTACTTTTCTACCATTTGATATTATTCATAGTGATCTTTGGACTTCTCCTATTGTTAGTACTTCTGGCCATTGCTATTATGTTCTGTTTCTTGATGACTATAGCAAATTTTTGTGGACATTTCCTATTGCTAAGAAATCTCAAGTCAAACAACTTTTCTTATCTTTTCATGCTTTAGTTAAGACTCAATTTAAACGTAATATTAAAACCTTTTAGTGTGACAATGGAACGGAATACATAAATGGAACTTTTCAGGATTTTTTTGAGCAACATGGCATGCTTTTCCGTCTGGCATGCTTTTCCGTCTCTCATGTCCTCATATTCTCCTCAAAACGGGAAGGCCGAAAGACACATAAAATCCATAAATAATATCATCCATAAATAATATCATCCGGACTCTTCTCTCTCATGCATCTATGCCACCATCCTTTTGGCATCATGCTCTCTCCATGGCTACATATCGCCTCAATATCCTTCCTTCCAAGGTCTTGAATTATCAATCACCCGCTCAAATCCTTTATCAAAGTGATCCCGATTATTCGAGTTTGCGTGTTTCTGATTGCTTATGTTTCCCATTATTTCCCTCTTCTAGTATTCATAAATTACAAGAAAGGTCGACTCCTTGTGCTTATTTAGGTCCGGCTCCTAATCATCGTGGCTCCAAATGTTATGACATGTCTAGTGGTAAAATCATAATTTGTCGTCATGTTCATTTTGTTGAAACCGAATTTCCTTTTTCCAAACTACACAACCCACAACCTTCAAATTATGATTTTTTGAGTGATAATATTAATCCTCAAGTATTACATTATATCACTCAAAATACCACACCACAAAATCTGCAGCCTGACCCAAACCCACAGCCCAACTCGTCCTCTCTTTCTCACTCTGCCACGTCTCACACGGCCCAGATTCAGCAGCTTTCTCCTGCTGCCCACACACGGTCTGCCACCTCCTTTGGGCGCCAATGCAACTGCAATCCCACCAACTGCAATCCACTACTCCTTCTTCTCACTTGGACGACTCTACCTCAAGTAGTCCGGTCCACTCCTCTGGCCCATCCTCTCTTCCCCTTGGCCCAACCCCGTCTATGCACTCCACACCTTTGTCCATTCCTCACACCACTCCAAGGCCTACTAATCCAGCTTCAATACGCATGACCACTCGTGCTTCGTATGGCATTTTTAAACCCAACCCTAAATACTCTTCCAATTACCACACTTCCACCACTACGGATATATCTCCTATTCCAAAAAATCCTATTAGTGCCCTTAGTGACAATAATTGGAAAAGTGCAATGTTAGATGAATTTAATGCTTTAATTGATAATAAGGAATTAGTGCCTAGACCTCTTATGTGAATGTCATTTCGGTCTATGTGGATTTTTTCAATCACAAACATAAATCTGATGGTTTCTTTTGAGCGCTATAAAGCTCGTCTTTAGGTGGATGGGAATACCAGCAGCAGGGTATTGGATTGTGATGAAGACGTTTAGCCCCCGTGGTTAAACCTGCCACCTATTAGAAGCGCGTTCTCAGCATTGCTCTTCTCTAAATCTTGGGCCCATTCATCAAATGGATTGTCAAGAATGCTTTCTTACATAGTCATTTTCTCAATGACATCTCAATGAAACAGTTTATATGCATCAACCCATGGGTTTTCGTGACAAAAATAATCCAGATCATGTTTGCCTTTTGAAGAAATCTTTGTACGGGTTAAAACAGGCTCCTCGTGCTTGGTACCAAAGATTTGCTGATTTTGGTGCTACCATTGGATTCTCTCACAGTAAGTCAGATCACTTTGATATTATTATTAGTGAATTACATTTTTACAAAAAAATTTCAATTTTGCAATTTTCGAATGGATAAAATTTAAAAATTGAGAAACATGCTCGGTTTAGTAAAAAGATACTGTGAAAAGAGGATAGTTTATAAAATGTGTTTTATCTAAAAAAAATTATTGATGTTAGTGAGTTGAACCAAGCTAGTCAATTAATAAATATAATTTTTTTTTTAATTCGTTGAGAGGTCCAAAGAGTTGAAAGAATATTATGGGCAACAAAAAGGGTTAGTCCTTCACTTTACTCACTAAATTGATGAAAACTCTTGTGGTTGAAAGATTTTGAACCTAAGATCCCCACTCTACACACGAGTGAGAAGACCAACCAGACAAAAAAAAAAAAAAAAAACCAATAGATATGTTTTACTAAATTTTAAGAACCAATAAGTATTGAAACACATGAATTTTCTATTTTCGAAACTTTTGAAATTTTATTTAAATCAAAAATGGCGCAAATTTTGGCCGCGTGGGCTGCCAGTTTGTAACACAGTCCAATTCGAGCCCAAATTTTCGAATTGGGCCTAAGCCCAAAATAGTTCTGTTTCGGAAATTTCTTTAGAGTAATTTAAAATGAAAGTCAGCATTATTCTATTATTGCATATATTTATAAATTAATTTTTTCCGAAAAAATCAAAATATGACTACTAACTATATTCTTATTGTTATTTAGTTTTAATGGCAAGGAAATGTTATGAAACCTAATTAAAATAAGTAAAATAAATTGAACCGGACCCGAAACGCAAATTGATTATTCGAAGACCTAGTGAAAAACCCTGTAAACTGAGTAAAATCGAGCCGAATCATTAAATTAGACCAAACCGGTTCGAATCATTAAATTAGACCAAACCGGTTCGAATCGAACCGAAATGGTCTAGAAGCCCAAGAATTTTCTTTCTTTTCTTTTTCTTTTTCTTTTTTTCTTTTTTCTTTCTTTTCTTTTCTTTTCTTTCTCTTCTTCTTCCTTGCGCCAGCACCAGGCGCGTGACCTCCTCTCCCCCTTTCCTCTCTTTGTTTCCGGCCACCATGCGAGGAAGCAAGGCGGCGCTCACCTCCATTCACGCCACCAATCGCGTCTCTCGCTTTTTCTTCGCGCCGAACGGCTTTGCAGTGGCGTAGCTCGAAGCTGCCTCCTTCGGCAACTCCTCCTCCTCCGGCCTTCCGGTGACTGCTAACAACAAGGTGAGTTGATCATGACTTCCTAACCTCCTTTCTTGGATTTTCTTGTGTCAATAGATAATTTACTGTGGGATTTAGGGAAATTCCTTGAAGAAATTTTGTTAAGGTGTCACAAAAAAAAAAATTTTAATTAAAATTTGGGATTTCATTAGATAATGGCATGATTTGTGTAAAGTGAAGAGGAATTTGTAATTTTCATGGAAATATTAAGCAAATTAGCGTCGAAATTGCTTGATCTCAGACTGCCGCCTCCCTCGCCACCCTGTACGGCGGCGACGCCGGCAGCCAGCGGTTGTTCCGGTCACCGGAGCATGCGTATGGCAGAATGTTGACCTTTTTATGTAGATTACGAATATACAGTTAGTTTTGCAACCCGAATTCAATTGACCTTCAAATAATTATTCGACGGCCAAAATTTAGAATCGGTGTGAAGCTGAAAAACTGTAGAAGTTTAGATTTAGTGACCTTAGGCAAATTTTGTGGCTTAATTATCGAAGTTAGGTACAATAGTAATAGTAGGTGTATTTTAGTGAGACTATAAAGGAGAAATTGGTTCTTAAGTTAGTTTAGTTTGAGTTAATGATTGTTGTTGGACTATAAACCAAATGAGGACGTGAATTAAATTCTCCCTGTGATGCGAGCTACTTAGAACATAATATGTAAATTTGAGTAAAGTAAGACCTGCTGTTTTAATAAGCAGCAACTAATGTGAAGCTAGTGCCATTTTATATAAGTTAATATAGTAATGGATTTGTTTATTAAGTTAATTGGAAGTGGTGAATTTAGTTACTTAAAAGATGCATTTATCTAAGTGTAATTTAATTAAAGCAATGATTCTTAGCGACTAGTCTAGGATTAAGGATACTTTTTGCCGAGTAGGTGGATGAATATTAGATTTTAGTTATATTTATATATATGTGTGTTGGTGTGTGTACGGAATGTTTTTATTGTATTAGATAATTAGCTAAAGAAGCTAATTATACTTTGAGGTAAAGTTGCATAATGGTCTGATAATGCGCTTGGATCAATGAAGATTATTTCCAATTTATATGTGGAGAGTTGAATGTAATTTGATTTTGTTATTGTTGGAAATTGGAGGGAAGGGAATTTAACTGTATTTGATCGCCCGACGGATGGGCTGTGTGCATAGATTTGCATAAATATATAATAATGATTAGGGAACATTTTGAGCAGGTAGAAGTCCAATTTTTAGGGAAGTGCTGCCGAATTTTAATAGAAATTAGACTAATTTTAATAAAATAACATAATAAAATAACTTTATTAGATAATCTTATCAATATGATGCAAAATAAATATAGTGCATTAATTACCTTATCCATTATTCTTATTATTGTAATTATTATTTATTCATTATCATTGTTATTATTATTATTATTATTATTATTATTATTATTATTATTATTATATATTATTATTATTATTTATTTATTTTATCTTTTGTGTGTTGTTGGAATATTATTTATTTAATTATTTAATTGTATTAAGAATGAACGCAACCTTTTCTTATTCAATCTATTTTGTTGAATCTAGTGGTTTGCACGATCTAGGTTATTGTGGAATTATTTGAGATTAATTCATAACATAGTCCTCTAAATGACAATAAAGAGCTGTGAGTAGTGTTAGATAATTCGCATCATTCACCTACATTTGCATCCATACATTCCAGGCTAAATGCTTATCATGCATTACTTATTAAATTGTTATTTTGTGTTGCATTATTGTTATTATTGGAAATGATTTGATTAATTGTGATGTGCTTTATATTACTTTGCTTGTGTGGAGTTGGAATGAAGTGGGTCACCATGGGTTTGTGAGGGCAGTCTGCGATACCGTCGGCCATGGATGGGGATGATATGATATGGATGATATGAAAAACCACAGGGTGGCCTCCTATTGGTATGGAAAAGAAACGAGAGAATGGAAAAACAATGAAAGGGTTGGCCAAGTGAGGATTAGACCGGTCAGCCATATATGGGGGATCGGTTCCCTAGTGCAAACGTTGGAGAGGATGGGGGAGGACGGCTCATCAGGGTTTTCGGTGACGCCACTGACTAATTTGCACGTGATGTGATTATATGAAGATGATAATAATTGTTATTGCTGTTATATTGCCATTTGTGTGACAAACTGTATAATCATATAACTAGTCGGAGGACTAAATTGATTTATTATAGGGTATGTGTGATTGTGTGGGGTGAGAGGGTTGTCTAACCCTACTCATTGAGCTTGGCGCTCAACCCTGCCTCCTATTTTTTTTTTTTTTTCAAAGTAGTTTCTCTTTAATTCGGGTTAAACTATGTTATCTTCGTCGCAGGATTATTAAGAAGTTTTCCCAGTTCCATAATTGTTTTGCTATGTAATTATATGTACAAGAAGCTATGTATAACAAACAGTTAGTGACTCCGCAGTTGTAGAATTTACATACGTCTAGTCGTGTAGTAATATAGATGAAGTAATTCTGTTAGCCCAAGATGAAGTAATTCTGTTAGCCCATATTAAAAATGTGCTTATATTGTAAATGGGGCTAAAACGGAACTGTTGAAATGTAGAAGATAAACTTTGGGGCCTGAGAAAATAATTCAAATATTTGAAGTTATTTGTTTTTATTTAATTAGACGAGGATAATAACTTCTTAATGTTTCAGGCTTACTACGGGCCTCGGGGGCCTTAAGCTTACCTGGGCCCTAGTTGCCGGTCCGGCCCATGGAATCGCGGTCGTGACAGGTATTATTATTGAACTTCAGGCTTACTACGGGCCTCGGGGGCCTTAAGCTTACCTGGGCCCTAGTGCCGGTCCGGCCCATGGAATCGGGTCGTGACAGTATTATTATTGAACTATTCCAAAAAACGAGCAGCTATCTCTTAAACCATATTTATGATAGGTATGTGTACGGTCAAGATTATTAATAAAATTAATTATGCTTGAATAATATCTACGAGTTGTATAACATAATTTATTTTTAAATTAAAATATTATATATATGTATATTTTTAATTAGAATCTTCGGCAATGGCTTATTTATTTTTTAATAAACATATAACCATATTAATGTTTTTTTGAGGGTTATAATAATATTAATTTGATTTTTCTAAACAATATTTTTATAAATATTATTATATTTTGACAACCAAATGTCATAAAAATAAAATTACATATTAGCCAATTTAATTTTTCTTATAACAATTTAAATTTAATTAACTTAATTTTTTTATATTATAAAATATCATAAATCATCTATGAGAAACCAAAAATAATTTTTATTATTATATTAGTTTTAAAAAAACTAAAAATAATTTTTTTTAGGAGAAAAAAAAAAAGCAAATCAGGACTTTTGACTCTCAGTTTACAAATAGAGGTATGTCTCACGCAAAGGCATAAAGTCCTGAAACATAAACAGTTGACAGGAAACAGCCTTTGTATCTCTAGTGAGAAATGGCCACTTCCTTCCCCCTCTATTACTCTACAAACTTCCCTGAAAGAAAGGTATCCCCAACTGTGGATTCAGCAATCTCCAGCATTTGTAAATGTTTGCAAGAGATCATCTTATCTTGTTCAAATTCTGCACCTGAGAAGTATGACTGATGAACTTATGCCTTGTATAAAGATTTTCCCTTATTTGGTTGTCTTCACCTTGAAGCCTTCAATCGAGTTGCTCGAGCGAGAACTTTGGTTCCTTCGGTGCCTTTCTACTACCTACTTTGGAATTTCCAACAATGGAGTTATTTAACTTCTTAATAATCCTTTCAACCATGCCTCTTTCATATGGACATTTTTGAAATGGTACCACCCTCAAACAAGGTGGAGGAATGAGCTACTAACAGTAATACCATACAAAAAAAAAGGCTAAATTGCGACGAAAAACTGCGATTGACGACCATCGGTAGCAAAATTGCAACGAATTTACGATTGGGTGCGACGACAATATAAGTCGTAGAAATCTAATAATTGAGAACACTGCGACGGAATTAGCAACATAATGGCGACTGCAAGTGTGTCCATCTCAAAATATTGCTCTATTAATTTCCGCGAGTTTTGTTATTTGTTTGTGACCGATCAGCGACCAATCTGCTACCAACTTTACGATGCATTTGCAAACAATTTCTTGTCTGTCACTACATTTTGCGCTACACAATACCACAAATTTTATTGATAGATGGCAACCGATTGGTATTGGTCGCAATTTGGACACTTATGAAACGATATCTATTTAATAATTATAGCGACCAAATTAATGCAAATTGCGATCGATCAGTTGGTCGCAAAATTTTAAGGCTTTATAAGCCCTTTGGTTGCCTTGGTAGCAATACAGCCCCTTTTTCCTTCCCTTTTCTTGTTTCTTTTCTCCCTCTTCTGTCTGTGTTGCCAGTTGCTGTGAGATCACCGGAGCTACATCGCTGTTGTTCTCACAGGAGAAGACCACCGCCGTCCGCAAGTAGGTTCCTGAACTTTTATCTATTAATTTATTTTGTGGGACTTTTAACTTATTTGATTTTGTTTGTGTATTTTATTGGGCAGTGATATATTTTTTGTTGGAACAATGCAAGTGAATATTTTAATTTGTTTGTTGTTTCTATGTATTTTTTATGTATTTTTTTTCAATTATTTCTTATTATGCTATAGTAATTATTTTTGTTGATGAGTCAGCACTATATTTAAACACTGCATGAGGCGAAAAGAAGAGGAAGGTGTATGACATCAGCTCTCAGGCATTACAATTCTACTGCGGCTCAGCGTTTGACGCTGCTAGAGCTTCCTCACGACCACAGCCCGACCACTGAGGAGATTAGTGCATTGCGGGCTCGTGTTGATGCGTAGGAAAGACAGCTTGAGAGAGCTTACAACGCATATATTGCAAATGTCTAGCCTGCATAGTGCTAGTACTTCCTTTGATACTTCACCTGCTATAGATTCACCAGTTTCTACTCCTTCGCATCAGCCGATATCTTCTCGTCTTCCTTTAAATATTGCAGTCGATACCTTAGTCACTCCTGCAAATACTACAATAGATCCAACAGACACTATACCAGATCATAGATTTGACTTTGGACTATTTATTGTAGGTATATTTAGTTTTTTCATATTCTGTATAGTATATTACATTTATAGTGCTTTTTTTTGATTGACTATCATTGATGATGATGAAATTATTTTAAATTAAGCCTCGGCATAATACTTGATTGATAATGTTTCAAATAGACTTGTCATGTGTGTGTGGGTGTGCCTGCGCGTGCATGGGTGTGTGTGGGTGTGTGTGTGTGGAACTTGCATTGTGAACACATTTGTTGTGCTTAATGAATATTATTTAGTGTCACATGTTTACTACAGGTTTCGATAGCCTTAAACCTACTCAGATTTCAGTGCTGATGGTGACATTCACATTTACAAACAAAATCATAACTAAAAAAAATTTAAATTCGAATTTATCTATAAAAAAATTATTTGTAAAATCAGTTTGATAAAATTAAAGTTTGAATTTTTTGGTGCAATGTTTTAGAGAGATGTGTGAATTTGTGGAATAAATCACTTGAGCCTTTTATAAAATTTATTACTACTAAAAAATTGATCTTACAAATGATATTTTCAATGAAATTTATTTACATAAAGATAACACAGATCGTATGCTAATTTCATTTTGCCAAATTGTTTGTATCATATAGAAACTGGCTTCTATAATAAAATTAAATAATCTATATCATGGTTTAATTTATAAGATTTTATCAAAACGAGCTTTGTTGTTTTTTTTTTCCCCAATTCATATTAAGATTTACAAAAAAATAATAAGAGAATAAGAGACTACACATCTTCTGCAGGTAGTCTAATTTTCGTTTGTGTTCAGACTACACATCTTTTGTGTTCAGACTACCAAAAAAAAAAAAAATGCCACTGTTAGCTGAAACAATGCCAATAGTTGACATTAATGCAGATTTAGTTTCAAATAAATAAATGATGCATACAACAGACTCCAACTAGTCTGAGATAATAATTGAATAATTGAATAATTGAATAATAAAAATAATTCGCCTTTCAGGTGGGTACTTCAGTTTTTCCTCCAGGACAAAATAAAGCAGAAACATTTTGACAAGGTGTGAGCAGAATCCCTGTTATGGCAGAAATCAATTTTGCTAATGAATTTTCATTTGTACTAAACATAGCATAAGTTCCATTAGTGCTCAACGAAAATAGCATCATATGATATCCCAAACATAGGCTAAGTTTCGTTGTATTCTCAATTTTGTCTGTGCAGGGAAAAAGAGATAATTGTTGGAAGGCCAATCATATCCCTGGATGAAGTAGCTGTGGTAAATAATCTCGTAAGTGCTTCTTTGCCTTTTTATTTTTTCAAAGGAAAGAGAAATATTTCTCTGAATAACAATTTTGACAGCAAAACTAAAGGCTATATGTATATAAACAAAATACAGTTACAAGATGAAATAGCTAGAAGAAGCATCGCCGATCCAAGGGATGGGAAGGAATGTAAAGATGAATAATGATGGAGATATGCATTAGATGTCTCACAGAGAAGCCATATCTGATAGCTACATTCACATTTGCTAACAAAATCATAAATCAAAAGTGTATTACTAAACTTTATTCCCTTCAAATTAACTACGAGACAATAGCTATGTTGCTCCCTAAAATCTACTAATTACCTAACTAAAACTAATTTGAATTGGAAAAGAAATTACATCATCCCCAATCATGATAGTGTGCCCTCCTGATGGCAGAACACTATAAGCATTATAGTCTATGATCTGCAAACTTTTACAAATATTAAACTCAAAGCTAACCTTCTGACTACTTTTAGCGTTAACAAAAAGCCTCTTAAAGCCAATCACTTGCTTTATATTTGCCCCTACAATTCCTTCCGGAGGCTTCGAGTACACAATCATAACTTCGCTTCCATCTCTGGATCCCACATTTTTCACTTCAACATCAAACTGAAATATTTCCTTACAGGACAAATGATTAGTTCGGACCGATGGACATGGAGGCGTGGAGGTGTCTTCTTTGTAATTCAAATTATAGCAATGCTGGAACTTGTTTAGTTTTATATCGACTGATTTTCTTGGAGATGTTAACTTATAAGTGAAGTTAGTGTAGCTGAGTCCATACCCAAATGGGTAAACTGTAGAGCCATTAAAGAATTTGTAAGTTCGACCTGGATATCTTAATTCATCATTTGGCCTCAATTGTAGAGATGTCATTGGTAGTTGATTAACATAATCAGCTTCATGCCAAGTAAGTGGTAGTCTTCCTCCTGAAGAAACAAAAAATTACAGCAACTGAAATTTCTTTGTTACTACTTAATTAAAAACAATTAGTCAGTCAATTACCAGGATTGTATTTTCCAAAAACAACATCTGCAATGGCTCGACCACCTTCTTCTCCAGGGTATCCAGCCCACAAAATGGCTTTGATATTGTCATTGTTTTTAGCGAAAGTGATATCTATCCCTCCTGCTGACATGATTACGAGAATAACTGGACCTTTGCTGAACTACTTTTTAGCGTTACTAACAAAAAGGCGCCCTCTTAACAGCCAATCCACTTGCTGTTTTTCAGTGAATTTTTGCACTCTCCCTACAATTCCTTTCCGGAGGGCTTCGAGTACACCCGAAATCATAACCTTTCGCTTTCGCTATTTCTCATGAAGTGACGGAGATCCTCACCATTTTTTCACTTCAACATTTCATAACTGATAATATCTTTCTCTGTACGAGGGTTAGCAACCATTGGGATTAATTTCTCGTGGTAACCATTTTTTATGGGACATGGAAGGCCGAGCTTTCGCTGGATGGTGTCTGTCTTTGTAATTTCCAATGATGGGGGAATATAGCCAATTGCTCCGAACTTTGTTATATTAGTCTTCTAATATCGACTCTGATCATTAGGTGAGATGTTTAAACTTCTTTAGAAGTGAAGTTAGTGTAAGTGTGGTCCTGGATGAAACCTCTATTATTGCGTAAACTGTGTTAGGAGCCATAAAGAATTTTCGCAGAAGATATTACGGACCTGGATTTCGATATTTCTTACTTCATCATTTGGCCGTCAATTAGTTCCAGAGACTGTCCTCTTCTTTCGAGGCGTATTGATTTTGAGATTAATATAACAACAATAATATCTTCTAGCTTCATGCCCTCAGAGTCAATGTGGATAAGTTTCTTCTCTTCCCTGAAGAATCAGCCAAAAAATTACAGCAAACTGAAATTTCTTTGTTACTGACTTAATTAAAAACAATTAGTCAAGTTTCACTATTCCTCCACCGGATTGTCATATTTTTCCAATGATCATTTGATAACATACGAGTCTGCAATGGCTCGACCACCTTCTATCTTCCTTGCGCTATCTCCAGCCCGACAAAAATGGACCTTTTGGAGTATTATGTGTCTTATTGTCTTTTTAGCGAATATGCAGTGATATCTATCCCTCCTGCTGACGTGAGTGATTAACGTAGTCAATAAACTTACTGTGACCCTGACTTTGTTTGGCAAGCTCAGTTCGAGCAACAATTAGTCTTAGATTTAAGTTTTCCTGAATTTCTGGGTTCGACTAAAAGGTGTAGGAGGAGATCCCTTCTCCCGTATCGTTGGGGCTTTCGGATCTCCTCTTCTCCCAAACAGACAAGTCAATACCTGCTACTATTTATAGTAGCATCAGCTTCCTTTGTTTAGAATTGTTTCTCTAAGGTTGCGTGATTCCTTCCCGAAGCTTATCGCGAGTTGTGCATTCTCCTTACAAGCTCAGAACCAGTCGGCGATCCCAATTGCATGGCTTCACTGTATCAGCCCACAAAATGGCTTTGATATTGTCATTGTTTTTAGCGAAAGTGATATCTATCCCTCCTGCTGACATGATTACGAGAATAACTGGACCTTTGGCAGCATTCGCAACATTGTTGATAAGTTCAGTTTGGTAACCAGGGAGGAGGAGATCCTCCCGATCGTTGCTTTCGGCTTCAACAGACAAGTCAATACCTGCTACTATTATAGTAGCATCAGCTTCTTGTGCAACTTCCACTGCAGGGAGTACCGAGTTGTCATCCTTACAAGCAACATCGCATCCAATTGCATGGCTCACTTTTGCATATGTCGAAAACCCATCAATAGGAGAGATATATCGGCACGGAATTCCTGTAATCAAAATGTAATCAATATATATATATTTGTTAATTAGATTTGTAATACAACTGAATTTTATTTGTTTTTATATAGCTTCAAATAAAATTCAAATAAAAAACATGTACCTGCATAATTTCCAATCATAGCGTTGGTAGCATTAGCATGAGGACCAACCACAGCTAAGGTTTTTATCGTATCAGACTTCAAGGGCAAAGTATCATCCTTATTTTTGAGGAGGACAATTCCTTCCCTCGCTGCTTGTGCTGCTAATTCAATGTGTTGTTCGGAGCACACGTCTTTCAGGCCAAGAGATTGAAATTGAGGGCTTCCATCAAAGAACCCTAGTCTCAGAAGCACCACATAGAGATATTTAAGTGACCTGTCTATGTCTTCTTCCCTGACCTTTCCTTGCTTTACTGAGGATTCAGTGTTTTGGGTGTAGTATTTTCCACAATCCAAATCCAATCCTGCTTTAAGTGTTCTTGCAACTGCATCCTCCTTGGTGTCACCAAGAAATTTATGGCGTTCAACCATAACTTGGATGGAATCACAATCTGAGACTATATATCTGTCGCAAAAAAGAATAAAATCCTTTAGTTATATCATTCATAAAATAAAGAAAATTAATTCAAGCTGATTATTTCTTTACCCATGAAGATTCCACTCTCCTCTAATGGTTTGATTTAGGAGTTTTGGATCAGCACAAGCAGGTATGCCATTAACACGATTGTAAGAGCACATAATGCTGCTGACATCACCTTCTTTAATACACATCTCGAAAGGTCGATTGAAGGTTTCTACCATATCTTGTTCAGTCACCTGCATCGAGTAAAATTTTAATTAATTCTCATTCATTTTGAAAATTAAGATGATTATAAATTTTGGGAAAAAGAGTTTTTCTTGAAGAAAATTACTCTAGCATCGAAGGTTTCACGTATAATATTATTCCAATTGTCAACATCGTAGGCAGTAAAGTGCTTGCAACATGAAGAAACTTTAAGAGGTCTAGAGTCTGGATTTGGGTAATTTTCAGTCCCCTCAACATCCTGTAAGCCTCTTACAAAACTAGAAGCATATCTACCTATAATGAAAGGATCTTCTCCGTTTGTCTCAATAGTTCTTCCCCATCGAGGATCCCTTACTACATTAATAACCGGACTCCAGAAAGTTAATCCGGCCCGACCTAAATTGTACATTGCCCTTGCTTCGGTTGAAATAGCCTGCATTAGTTAAATATTTTACATTAATAGCTAATCCGTATGAGCAAAAACTGACTGTTGATGCTAGAAAAAGCAGCAAAACTAATTACCTGGCCAATAGTTTTCCATAAAGACTCATTAAAAGAAGCTGTTGTGAGTATTACAGTAGGGAAGCTAGTTGCAGCAGGAACAACTTCATCAAAGAAAGTTCCTGGGCCTACACTGGACACACCATGCAAGGCTTCAGACCACCAATTATATTTAGGTAACCCTAACCTAGGGACACCATAAGCACCATGTCCAAGCTGTTGAACCTTTTCTTGCAATGTCATATGGTTTACCAAGTCTCTAGCCCTAACATCATAGGGAAGGGACTTGTCACAGAAGACAAAATTTGCCATGTCCAATCCAAGGGCAGCGTACCTAGAAGGGTCACAGACATAAGTGAAGTTACTCCCACTGAAGGAGGAAGCATCATCTTTGCCTGATGTAGTGGCGTCTAATGCAAAATATGAAAATGGTTTTTTCAGTCCATTTCTAGCTGCTGTAGCAGAAATGCCAAGGAAAGCAACGCATATCAGATAGATAATGAGAATAGAACTTAAGCTTTCAGCCATAGCTTTTTTTGGTTATGCAGAGGTGCTTATGGTTCTAAGGCTGGTTATGTTAATTTATAGGCAATTCTTGATTTTTTTTTTCCTTGTTTTGGTTTTGAAATTGAAGTAAGATTTGTATATATTTTCGGTTAAGATTATATATAATATTGATATGTCTTTTTTTATTTTTTAATTTGTATATTATATTATTATTGAGTGTTTATCCAATAATATCATTCTTGATAAAAGGAAAAATCTTCATCTGTTGTTGTTTGGAAAATAATCTTCTTGTTACATATTTATCCACTAATATGTTTTTGAAAATGAAAAATTTTTTAATCTTTTGCTTTCTTTTTTGTAACAAAATTTTTTTTTTTTTTTCAGAGAACTTAATGAAAGTCTTTTATTCTCTTTTCGTTAAAAATAGAAATATCCAATAATATTATTTCTGAAATTGAAAAGTATATATAATTCTATTCTTAGAAAAAAAAGTATATGTAGTTTAACAGGTTGAATTGTTTGATCTCATATCTAGTACACATTACTTTTTGTCATGTTAAAAGAAGCCAGAATAATTTTGTAGATGTGTTAGCTAAAAAATGGATTTATGCGCAGATTCATTTCTTGACTTGGTTATGAAAAGTTTGTATTTTGATTTTATTGCAATTATTTATTCTCTTATCTCAAGAGAAGTAATAGCTTTTTTTTAAGAATTTTGTATTATCGTGGTTCTAGGTTTTTTACCTAATATTTTCAGGTTAAGTTGAGTTCTTTGTTGTGAATCTATTGGTTACAGTCTAAACACTTGAAAATATTAAGTTTTTACTGAATTTATAAAAATTAATAAATTAATTAAATTGTCTAAAAAAAAATAGTACAATTAGACACATGAGACAACTAAATATCCTATATAAGTGTTTAGTTTTACTAATTGTATAGGCAGCATAGTTAATCGGTGTGATTTTTTTTTTTTTTTTTTTTTTTTTCTTAGGAAAACAATTGACAACTCATAACTTTGTCTCATCTTGTTGGCTTTCTTAGTTTTGTCTATAACAAATAAAATTCTCTTTTTTGTGTGTTTTTTCAGAGAACTTAATATTGAGTAATGTTCTTTTATTTCTCTCGTGTTCAGTATATAAAAAAATACGCAAATATATCTCCTAATAATGGAGTTACTCCTTACTGAAACTCTGATAAAATGGCATATATCTATTATAGAGTTGCGTACTTCTTTAGAATAACACAAAATTAGTATATGGTAGTTATATACCAATAGTGTGTTTGAGAGAATTGTTTTGATTACTGTACTATCTAGGCGTTAACCCCACATTATTCGTCTGTGTGGATCATTGCGTTCTCAATATTCACGAAGCCAGAATATGGAATTTTGTAGAATTGTGAGTCTCAGCCTATAATACAATGGAAATCTTGCGCAGATTCCTCTCTCTCTGACTTTTGGTGTATTGGAATAAAGTTTTCTTGTATTTGATTTTAGGATATGCTGACCATCCACAATTTATTGCACTTATGATTAGAGTGACGTGCAAGAGAAGTCAAATAGCTTTTTTTTAAGAATTTTGTATGAATGCACAATTTTATTTTCTCGTCTATTGCCGCAATTTGTTGTGATTATCTTTTTATCGCCATCATTTTTTGTTCTTATAGGTTTTTGATTTTACTTCCTTTATTTTACTTTTCAGGTTTTATAGAATATTTGTATTTTCTTTTGTTGTTGAATCTTATTGCGCCTGTTACAGTCTAAACACTTGAAAATATTTAAGTTTTTACTGAATTCTATACAACAAAATTAATAAATTAATGTAAGAAATAATTGTCTAGAAGAAAAAAATAGTACAATTAGACACATGAGACACTAAAATATCCTATATAAGTGTTTAGTTTTACTAATTGATAAGGTATAGGCAGCCCATAGAATAGTGAATCGGTTTGTGATTTTTATTTTTATTTCTTTTTTTTTTATTTTAGTATTCTTTCTATTTTTTGAGTTTTCCAAGTAGGATTTGGTATATATTACAGCACCCTCTTATGATAAATAGACTACAAAGTAAAATCTATATTTAATTAACTTCTTATTATTAATTTTAGTCATATATCATATGATTGTACTCAGGAAATAAATACTTTTTGCTGTGTGTACAAAAAGACACTTTATAAACCAATTATTCCTAGATTACAAATTTGTTTTTTTTTTTTTTTTTTTTTTTTTGGTTAGATTCTTTCTATTTGAGTTTTCTAAGTAATTTTTTTCACACCCTATGATAAATGGAACAAATAATAATTTAATTAATTATTATATATCATATATCATATTCTGGGAATAACTTTTTGCTTTATAACAATATCCATCATATGTATTTTTTTTTTTTAAAACATGAGACAAGTAAGTATCCTATACATGCTTTTTATTTATCGATATTGCATGGATTGCATAATAAATCCGTGCAATTCTTTTTCACCTTAATAAATAAGTTTATATCGAGTATACATTATATAAAATATATGTTTATTTTGTTAATTTATATCCATAAAAATTACTATTTTCAAGCTTCAAATCCGAACCACCAAATTCTCTAAATACATCAAAATCTAACTCGTAAATGCTAAATAAAAAAATTTAGAAAATCTCAACTTACGTAAAATTGATTTCTTATTGAGATAAGAAGATAAATAAAATTCTAAAAGTACAATATTACAACAACCTATCAAATCAAAACAAAGCTAAAAAATAGCAGAGGTTTCAACACTCTTCTCCACCCAAGAATCTACAAAGTAATGGAAACATAATGAAATGAACGTGTCACAGGTTTTGATTAATGGAAAAAACTTGCCTCGACTTAGTTCATGGCCCCACTCATGAACTAAGCAAATGAAATTCAAAATTTTTTAAAAAGTGTTTTGACTTTATCTTTTTTTTTTTCAAATATATGGTCAGAAATACTTTCGTTTCAATGAGAATAATGAATTTCATTAGTTTATTCCATAAGTGAAGACATGGAGCAGATCTAGGCGAATTTTTCTCCTCAATTAAAGACATCAATTCTACTCAAAATATGCCACCATTTCTAACGTCTTTTTTCCTAACATGTTCCCAACAAATCACACTTCTTTAAAGGACAATCCTTTAAATGAAATTATGAAAACAACTCAGCAATCTTGATAATATCATATAATTCTGTTTCATTTGAATCGATAAATAAATGCCCAATGAATATGAAAGTCATTCATCCTTGAAATTTCTTAAAATCTTACCAAAATCCGAAAGTTTGGTTTTCTTTTTCTTTTGACATCTATATTAAATTTAAAACAGATGTCATTTGAAGAAATCCAAGACAAAGAGGAAACTAGTGTTTTTAAATCAAGACTAGCAGGTCAAACCGAGTTAACCATGACTGTTGGTCGATCCTGTTTGGTTTGACATGTAAAGTCCGGAGACCTAAGAACTGAATAAAATCGGTTCGGACAGGAAAAACAGAAAAATTGGATTGACCCAATTAAATCCAATTTTCGACTTTTTCACCTCTTACTATCCTTTTTTCGTCTTTACCCAAGGTGTCCTTACCCATTGTCATTACTATTACATGCATATGTATAAAATTACCTAGGGACTTGTACAAATAATTTAAAATGGTGGAGTGTCCTAGAAAAACTTAAACATCAATAAAAAGATGTGTATGATAAACTTTTTTTTTAAAATATAATAAACTCATTTATGAGTTTAATATGTATAATAGATTTTTATAATAATACTTTAGTTGTCGTTTTAGTTAATTAAAAAAATTTTAATATTAATAATAAAGCTAATATATCAATATTTATGAAAAGTAATCTATTTTCATTTTAGATTTTATTTTTTTATATTTAATTATTAAAAATAAAATAATAGTAATTTCTATGAAAAATGATAAGAATTCTAATGTTAAATTAATGTATATAATCAATCCCTAGTTTCATGCATTATATTTCATCAAATATTAAAAAAAATTAATATTTTAATAGTTTTCACTTTTTAATATTAAAAAAAAGATATTTTAAAAGGAAGAAAATGTTAAATTTTAAATTAGAGGTGATAAATTATTAAATTAAATCTAAATCTGAGATTAAATGATAATAAACTTATTTATTTATTTATAAATATTTAACTTTAATGTAGAAAAAATCGTAATAATTTACTAAGAATATAAATTCAACAGTATATTTGATAATATATATGTACACACCCGATTGTAAGAAAGGTTTGGAAAAAAATTTTACAATTATAATAATATTATTATTAAGAAAGTTCATGAGTGAATTTATGTATTCTACCTTATTTTGTTATAAAGTGTCCATCAATCTATTTTTAATTTTATAAACAATTTGTTAAAATAAAAATAAAAAATATTTATTTTTTTATTCTTAAAAGTGACATGAATTGTTTTATAAAATTGTGAGCCTACATATTATTTTGATATTTGATAAATTTTATTTAATAATTATAAATTAAAAGTCAAAAATTATGTTTAAAAATCAAAAATCTGGTTGATCCAAATCGACCTGATCTAACCACGACCCATTAACGATATCAATTGGACATACCGTCCAATTTTAAAAACACTGGGTTTAACTATAAAATTTACTTTCTTTATAAAGGTTAACGCTGCTATAAGAAACCAAATAGTACCAATCCTTATAATCACAAGGATAGAATCAAAATTTAAATTTCAGCAATTCAAAACTTACTTGTAATTTAAAATTGAAAACTTATAATTTACTTTATTTTATTAATTTAATTAATATATATATTTATGAATTTTTAATTATTTTTTATATATCCTATTTATTCTTTAATCCTATTTATTCTTTAAATAGAATAAATTAATTAATTAATAACTGAATTTTTTTTTATTTTTTAATCTAATACAATTGAAAATAAATTGTATTTATAAAATCATTTAAGTAGTTATTTACATAATCAAATTAGCTATACGATTAAAATACAAAAATTAAGAATGAAATTTATTTGTAATTTTAATATATTCCAATATTGAGTATTGAAATTTTGTCCTCCTTCTTCCTTCTTGCATTAAGGCATGAGCTCTATCAAGCCACTCTAACTTATAGTTTTTTTTTTTTTTTTTTTTTAAAAGTATATTTTTTTTTTTTTTTTTTTTTTGAAATATTATATGTCTTTCTATTATCAAATAGATAATAAACTAAATTTAGATAGAAATTTTGAAATATATGATGGATATCATATTTGATTCAAAAAATCTTAAAATAAAGATTAAAAATATCAAGCTTCCATCGAAATCATCACATACAACGGTTCTATCCTCACTTTCATAATAATTTTGAGTATAATAATTGATTTAATGTATAAAAATTGAGCTAACTTTGGCAATTAATTTTCTTACAAAATTCAAATTCTTGCTCAAGTAGAACCCAATAAATAGAAGACTCATCATGTTTGTAAATACATAAAGAACTCCCGTATGTAGCCATATGAAAAAATAAAATCTACATGCTTCTCTGTTTTTTTCTACTCGTATATTGGATCAAAATGCTCTTTATAGTTCTAATCTACAAATAATAAATCAACTAGAATAAAAAAGAATTATTCTTTCAAAATTTATAAAATATAATTAATAAACCATCTTAGCCAACAAATTAAAATTTGAAATCATGATAATTTAAAGAATCTAAGAAGAAGATTTTTTTTAAAAAAAATTAAGAATCGTAATATTTAGAGAAGAAGATTAAAAATAAATTTAGAAAGAAAAAAAGATTAATCTTGAAGATGAAAAAAATATAGAAAGGGATGAGAAATTCTTACCTGATAAAGGAAAGCCTAAGAACAACATTTTCTTTAAATCTAAATATTAGTAAAAAGACATATATATGCACCTGCACCTGTAAATATATAGGGTAAGTAAAAAAAAAAAAAAAATTATGCATATGCCCTAGACACACAAATATAAAGAATATTTACCCAAATAGGCATCCACATATGCCCTAGACACACAAATATAAAGAATATTTACCCAAATAGGCATCCAAATAATAATATCACTAAATTACTATTCTAATTTCCAGGCAAAACATAAATATATTTGCTTAATTATACAAATGGATTATATAAATACAAAGTGCAATCAAAAGAATCTTATCATGAGCTCTAAGGTTTCACAACTCGGTTTCCAGTCCCTGAGCAATATCATGAAACTTATGAAGGATGATCCGATCAGAAAAAGTATAAGCTCCTTTTTCACAAACTTGAAAAAAAGATTACTGAGTAAAATATAAAGCTAAAAAAAATAGAAAAACTCAACATAAAACCTAAAAAGTGAAGTACTCTTAACTGAATGACTCTTTGATGATTTTTTATCATAGAATAGAGACGATACTATGCGCTAGCTTCAAATCAGTGAAGATATAAATATGTATATACAGACTACGGTTGTTTTATGGATAATAAAGTATTCAAAAAAAATTCGAAGCGATACATATCTATTTAGAGAAAATAATTTTAAATATATATATATATATATCAAATTGAAACATAATATATATATATATATATCAAATTGAAACATAGAAAAATATATAAAAAAAGAAAAAATTCAAAATTTACTAAAAAGAGGAAAAATAGAATGCTCAAAACTATGCAGTATCTATATTGGAAACTCTATTTTCTTATTATTGTTCCATTAGAGTTCAAACATATTAAGCAAATAACAACACAAATCAACTAAAAAAATTAATTTCCAAAATAAGTTATTAAAAGTGTAAAGTAATAAAATAAATAAATATTTAAAATAAAAGTACATTAAATAAATAAATGCATGCATTTCACATTCACATCATTTAACTTCAACTTAACCTTTATAATCTTAATCATGCATAACTTAACATATCTTCTTGCGTACACAACCAGACAAGTTTACACTTCATCTTACATATTTAAGTATATACATATATGTTATTTTCATGTTTAAGTCGTAAACCAATATACTTCACAGCTCATGAATCTATACAAGTGACTTCATTGTCATTTAGAAAAAAATCCTTTCATTTATCAAAACTTTAGAAAACCACACTAGAAAATTTAAAATAAATTTTTTTGTTTGTTTTTTTAAAGTGTTCAGAGAAGAGAAGAATTTTCATAGCAAAATCATTTGTTCAGAAGCAACATAAACTATGCTTCTTCTGGATTCACCATGAACAAACGTTTTCACAAGTCACTCATGTTATCACTATCATGGATAAAAATCAGTTTAAAATAATAATTGAATATATTATATTCTTATTGTATTTAATATGTACCTTAAATAGTATAATATAGTTAATCAAAATTAAATTACATTTATTTCCTCAATCGATAAAATTAAAATCCTTAAAAGATATTGTATCTTACCATATTTAATATATAGGTTACTTAGTATATATTTCAATTTCTTAATTAATTCATCCAATAAAATTTAGATTTAAATAGAAAATTAATATAAGGAATCAAAATTAAATTACCTTTATTTTTTCGATCAATAAAATTAAAATTCTTAAAAATATTATATCATTATCATATTTAATATATACCTCATATACTATATAATATAATTTCTTATTTTATCCGATAGAATTTAGATTTAAATAGAAAATTGATATAAGCAATCAAATTAAATTGTTTTTATTTTTCAACCACTATCAATTAAACTCTTTTTTTTTTTAATCTCAATATTCCCCGTTTATTTCACTTATACTTAATCAATTAAACTCCTTTTTTTTTTAAGTCTTCAATATCCCCGTTATTTCACTTAATAGATAATAAATATATATATATATATAAGAGAAGAGATGAGAGAGAGAGAATGAGAGAGGAGAGAGAGAGAGAGAGAAGAGAGAGGAGAGAAAGAAAGAGAGAGAGAGAGAGAGAGAGAGAGAGAGATTATAGATTAATTATGCTCAAATCATCTCTAAGAGTTGCATTATATAGATGTGTGTATAATTTGTGAGAGAATGAAAACAAGCTCTTAGAAAATTCATTCTCCATTAAACTGCGTATAAAAGCTTTCTTTCCCTTACTTTTCAATCTTGTTTTTTTTTTTTTTGTTTGAACAGCTATTTTTTTCATTCACTAACTATATTTACATGTTCTTTTCTCATTCTGCTTTTCTTTTTATTTTTCAATCATAACATGAGAAGTCCCAAATGGCAACAGTGCATTTTTATTTCAGCAACAAGTCCTGCGATTGCCTAGGATGCAAGAGGAAAATTAAAAATGTTCTGAAGAACAAATTATATAAAATTTTATTTTGATTCCAGTTAATTAGATACTTAATCACTTATTTATTACAGAAAGGTGAATATAAAATTGCTCAAGAGGATAATTATGGTGATGGGGATGCTTCAGAGATTGAAGATTATGAAATAAATTCGGGCAGTGTAAAAATCACGGGCAAACTAAGCAAAGAAATAAAAGATCAAGCCTTGGAACTTGGAAGCCTTGAAAAAGTTGAAAGGGCCTGAAGTGTCGGTTCTAGACCTAAATGATGCTGCTACCTTCTCCAGTGTAACGGCCAGGGTGACACGAAACATTGGGGGTTCAAACTAGCCCTGAAGCTGGACCTGTCCCTCAGGCTCAGCATCCTTTGCCTCAAAATGTAGCGGTTCAAACTTGGCCTGAAGCTGGACCTGTCCCTCAGCATCCTGCAGCTGCACCTGTCCAAGTCCCTCAGCATCCTGCGCCTGTCCCTCAGCATCCTGCAGCTTCGCCTGTCCCTCATCATGGACAAGTCCCGTTAGTATGGGCCACTCATGGAGACGATGGACCTAGAGCAGACGTGCAAGAATCTCAGTATGGGTTTTCCTCTGAAAATAGCGAGGATGGGCAGCCTCCATATCATAATGGCTATGAACATGGACCTCAACCTCAAGATAGATTTGAACATGAAGGCGAGTATTATACACTTCAGAAAGGGTATATTCACCGACAATAGGAGTCACAGCTTAGTAGTGATGAAAGTCCTAGATCATGCTTTATCTTGTGAGTCGTTGCTCATTCTAGAGTTCTATTGAACAATAAAAAGCTGTTTAGGAAAAAGAAAATTAGTTAATGCCTAATGGCTATATGCAATAAAACAAAGTTAGTCTCTTATGATTTTCTTTTCTATATAGATTTTGTTTTTTGGAGAGATTTGATGCATTTTATTATGTCATCAAATTACTTAATTTGACAATTTCTAATTTTTTTTTATTTTAAATTATTATAATAATATCTTTAGCTAAAGCTGTGTTGAAAGATACAATGAAGGGGTTATAATGAATGTCTCCATTAAAAATTTATAAGCTGAGAAATTAACCCAAAGGAGTGGCATTATCGGTAATTTGCATTGGCATAAAATCACTCTACACAACAGCATTGGCATTATTGAAACTTAGAGATAAAAATTATTGAGAACGCATTAAAAGTTTTGAATAGAATATTTCCACTGAAGATTGAGAAGGCAAAGCCCCAATCAACTCAGCGACTTATAGCTATGCTGTTGTTTTTTTTTTTTTTTTTTTTTTTTTTCTTTTTTTTTTTTATTCTCCAGATTGAAATGGTCGAACTGTCTTCTCATATTACAATTAATGGTAGAAATTGCAAAATAAAAAAAATGTTTACCAATTTTAAAATTCCGTAAGCATTGAATAGAAAATTAAAAGAATATGAAATTTAAAAAAATCCATTAAAACTATCCATTAAATTTGGCACATTAAATTCTAATTTTTGAAGATAAAAAGTGCTAATTGAAGATTTTAATTTTTTTGGCATATTATTCGTTTTTTAAAAAGAAAATGATGTGAAGTAACTTAACAGAATATATATATTAGTATTATAGTATATACTAGTATATATAATAATAAAATATAATAAATAAACTACAATAAATAGAAAAGGCTATTCATGAACTCAATTTATAATTGGTACAAGCCTTTATATATAATAATAATAATAATAATAATAAACTCCATAAAAGAAGAGCTATTCATGAACTCATTTATAATGGTAAAGCCTTTACAATTGTATTTCACAGTGCATAGAGCAGCATAGTTATTTATATATATGACAAAAATGATATCTCACCGCAAGAGCTACTTCAAAACAAAACCATATTTTACTTTGTTTGCTTTACTTTCCTCAACATGCCTTGACTGCCTTTAGTCTCCATCTTCTCCAAGCCAAGCACCCTTTCTCTCCAATTATTGGATTCAGAAGCTTTCTTTTCAATCGTTCACGTCTAGTTATTTCTTCATAGCCATCTTTTGGAGCTAAACTCTTCATGGGGAGCAAGGGGCTCCCCATATCTGTAGCATCCACAATTTTATTAACCATCTCTAGAACTTCACTCATTTTGGGGCGTGATTTGGCTTGTCGAACCAAGCATCTGTTGGCAACAGCAGCAAGTTTTTGTGCAGACTTGAGATGATACTTTCCGTCAAGCCTTGGGTCCAAAATCAACCTGAATTTCTTTACATCTGATAAGTGTGGTCTAACCCATTCCAATAGCTTTTGCTCATCCTTAGGCCGGTTTCGATCCAATGGACGCCTGCCGGTAATAAGTTCATAAAGGAAAACTCCATATCCCCACACATCGGACTTAGATGTGAGACGCCCGGTTTGAATATATTCAGGAGCTGCATATCCTATGGTTCCAACAACCTATTTGGGAACAATCACACAAACTGCTGTCATTAGTTTGTCTAGTTCTATATCAAGAAATATATATATTAATGGCAAATGAGAAATGAAAATCTAAATTAGGTTGCTAGGTCAACTAGAAAAGATTGTGAAATATGACTAAGAATCATTTTGAGTAACAATGAACATACCGCGGTCGAGATATGACTCAACCCATCTGAAGGCCCCAATCTAGCCAAACCGAAGTCCGATAACTTAGCATTCCATTTATCATCCAGCAGTATGTTGGAAGACTTGAAATCTCTGAAGATAATCTATGACAACAATGAAAAAGGAAATGGTGAATGCAACACAAGTGAAGTAGAACAATTAGTTCCTGTTTCAAAACCTTATTGAGGAAACAAACTAAATTGAATAGAAAAGGAGAAAGAAAGAAGAAAAACAGGGACACAAGATAGGTATGTTAATCAGAACCTCGTGCAAAACCACCATAGATGAAATCTAGTAAGCAAATAAGTGCAGACATGCATAACCTTACTATGTCTAAAGAACAAATTTTTTATTAAGTTAGGTCAAGCAATCATCCTTCCTTGCTTATTTTGACTTGCATGAGATTCAAATATTTAATTGCATATGCTAGACATCCTAGAATGCGTGATCTTAGCCAAAATTCTTGGCAGTTCACAAATCTGGTAGCTGACTTGAAATGCTGAAACTATGATGCCAATTTGATGGGACCATTGGTTTGCACTTTCCTATATATGCATAGATTCACAACCTGTTGATTGTCAGAGTTCATATGCAAAAGATTATTTAGAGTAATTTGCATCAGCAAAGGTTGATTAAAAATGTTGCTAGGCATAGACCGTATCAATGAAGAAATTAACTGAAAGGATCATAAACTCACAGAGAAGCTTAGAGATAAAAATTAACGAGAATACATTAAAAGCCCTCACAGAAAATGACATTCTTCTGAATAGAAGACTTCAACTGAATTTTTTAGAAGGCAATGCCTTGAACAAATCAAACAAGCATGCAAGCCAGAATTCTCAACAATTTACAAGCTGTTGCTTAATTCTCATAGTTCTGTTGAAAAAAGCCTCTGTAAGGATCTAGAGTTAGAAAACAGAACGTTGAGGATCATATTCAGTCCAAGAAGTTTTATGCTAGTTGATACCATATTGAGATTGTCACCTCCGGGAAGTTCTCTATTCATTGCTAGTAATCTTATAAATCAGCTCTTTGAATTTAAACCTTGAAACTGATTTTGGATGGTTAGATCATCATTTACCATCTTTTTAGCAAAACCAATCATGTATGAAATTGACAGTGACAGAAATGCAATTTCAAAGATAATAAGAATGTACCTGAAAATCCATTCCTTCATGAAGATATGCTAAGCCACGGGCAGCATCCTGGGCAATTTTTATTCTAGCAGCCCATGGCAGAGGTGTCTGAAATCTACTTGCCAAGTGATCCTGCACACTTCTGTTGGGCATATATTCATAAACTAGCAGGCGCTGAATTCCTCTTTCATCATCCTCAGCACAGTAACCTACTAATTTGACAAGATTCTGATGTTCAACAACTCCTAGAACATTTACTTCTGTCACCCATTCCTTGTGCCCCTGTAGAAATATGTAAAAATGCATATCTAAATCCAGTACTTGAGAATGTTGAAAGTGAAGAAAGACAGGAAAGTACATTTTATTATAAAAGAACAAACCTACAGAAAAGCTCTAACAAAAACTGACCTAACCATTTCTTAATACTCATTAAGTCATTCTTAGTCCTAAATGAGGCATCATAACTGCTATTACAATCTCTCTGCCAAATCAAGTTAAATTTTCATGCCAATTTTTCACCTTCTTTGCCTTTGCACCTAGGTTTACAGATAATTCATTTAAGGAAAGGAATACAAGCGGTCCAATTAGAATACAGGCACATAGGAAATCAAGATTTAAATTAGACAACACGGGCACATATGTAATCCATGCATTCCTTGAATTTTCTTGCATGTTCTGTAAGACCAGAAGAAAACAATACAAAGCTTAGAACCTTATATTCATTAAATCATCCCCTTCACAGAGTCAAGAACTATAAGTATCTGATCATTGCCCACTGTCCATAATCAAGATCACCCTGATGTTATTTCCGGACTCACAAGAAATTTAAAATCCAAAACAAAAAGAAGCTCAATATTGCCAACAATAAAAAATTGTAAATATCTTCAAACTAAAAACGGTAAAGGAACAAAAGGAGGACAAAGTGATTCCTCATCTAATGATGTCAAGAATTCTTCTGAAGTGGACCACTAAAAGTTAATTAACATTGAAGTTGCAACCTACTTTTCAGAAAAGCATCATTTGGATTTGATGTTAAAAATAATAGTTTCAAGACGTTTTTATGAACATGTCCCAGATTCGCCTCAAACAATTTTTAATGGGCTTAATCAACATTTTTAATATAATGATTTCCTCAACAGCAGTAACAAAAATCATAATGCCAAATAGACCATAATCCAAGATCAAACACATGCATACAAGAAGGAAGGAAAAGAAGAATGCTTGCCTGTAGCCCTCTCCTACTCAATTGTTTAACAGCAATATCTACCTTCTTATTTGTTGTGCGGTGCCCACTCAAGTGGGACCCACAATAAATTTGAAAGGAAAATCAAGGAAGTCAAAAATGGAAAGCAACGGAGTTGTACACGGCATTCCTAAACACGAGCATTACGAAGAAGGACCGGAAAAGAGAATGCTGCTGTTAGCCCTCTCCTACTCAATTGGTGTTTAACAAGCAATACTAATCCTTCTTATTTGTTGTGCGGTGCCTCGTCACTCAGTGGACCCACAATAAATTTTGAAAGGAAGAATCAAGAAGTTCAAAATATGGAAAGGCAACGGAGTTGTAAAAACGGCATTCCCTATCGCATAGTCAAAATGGAAGGCGAAGTGAAGTTGTACACGGCAGGTGAGTGGTTATACATGGCATTCCTCACGGCGTTTAAACCCTGCCTATAATCAGAGGCAGAGGCAGAGACACAAAACACACCCAGAAAAAAAGAAAAAAAATGTAGAGAGAGCGATGTGTTACCGTTTTAGGATGATTTTCCTAAAATCTGAGGAGAAGAAATAGATAGTGAGAATTATTTGGGGTGGTTTTGTGGAAGAACACTTTGTTGGCCACTATTTTTGTATTACTCTCTTGTGTACCTACTAATTGTTTTAAGTAGTGGAAAGAGATGATTCGAGTTTTCCCGTGGACGTACCCTAAAGAGTCGAGGGGAACCACGTAAGATTTCCTGTGTTCCGCAAGTTTATTATTCCCGCTGTCCGTAAATTATTCTTAAATTGGTAATAAGGGCCCACGAGTGGTATTCAGAGCTGATGGCCCCAACAGACTGGTTATCAATGTGAATATCCTAACAGTGGTATCAGACGAAAGGTTTCGGCAGGTCCATGCCGGTCAGATAGCGGTATCCTATGGATTCCGTGGATATTATTTTGATAAATAAATAGTACCACGATGACGAGAAAGATTACGACGAGTCCATTGGTGTTTGTCCTCGGAATAAACGTTGCAGAATCGACTTAAGTGATGAAGTATGTAAAATAGTAACTCAAAGTTGAGGTGAAATCAGTACTGATTGGCCGTGCTCGAGTCCGTTTTCAATATAAAGCCGCAGCACTATTCAAGGCATAGTAAGCTGATTCACTGCATAACGAGTTAGTATGCACAATAACAAGTTACTATGCGAGTATAACTTTCTATTTCATGGTACTATTTCACGTAACTATACTGTTCATTGTATACGTTAGTTGGTGTGATATTCTGCACAAGCAAAAATGGACAATGTAAAATGATAGTCTACATGGCGGGAGATTACCGATATATGGAGATAAATGAGAGATTCTCCTGTATGGTAAATCAAATGTCAAGTTTTTTTGCTTGTGTTTATTGAATCTAAAGCCGGAAGAGAAGAACTGATGAAAAATGGGTTTTTGAGCAGCTTTCGAGCATGCGTCCAAATCTCGGTTGGCAGATTTGATGATGAAGGTTTCTGTAGCACCTTCAGAAATGGTCAGTGGAAGCTCAGAAAAGGTACATTTGTGGTAGCTAAAGACCGAAAACTGTACGTGATGCGTGCGAAACTCTCCTAAGACACTTTGAGTGTAGCGGAGAATGACTGTACAGTTGAATTGTGGCATAAACGATTACGCCACATGAGTAAGAAGACTCTGGCAAGAAAGAACATACTATGTGGATTGGATGAAGTTCACCTAGATAAGTGTCCTGATTGTATGGCGGGAAAGCTAAACAGAGTAGCTTTTAAGATTACCCCTCCTTCTAGAATGAAGAATGTATTAAATCTGATTCATTTAGATTTGTGTGGACCATTGACGATGTCATATGGTGGAAATCGATATTTTGTAATACTTATCGAAGACAATTCTAGGAAGACCTGGGTATACACATTGAAGTCTTCTAAACCTGGTTGAGAGACAGACAGGCAAGAAAAACCTGGTTCAGAGACAGACAGGCAAGAAGCTGAAGTGTATCAGGACAAATAATGGTGGAGAATACACTGGGCCATTTGATGTTTTCTACAAAGAGCATAGTATTCGACATCAAACGACACTTCCCAAGACGCAACAACTGAACAGTTTGGCGGAGAGGATGAACAGAACTTTGATGGAGAGAGTCAGATGTTTACTCTCATATGCAAAGTTGTCTAAAAGATTTTGGGGTGAAGCGTTACCCACAGCAGTTCGCCGTTCACTCTGTTTCCCTCTATAGTATGATACTCCAGAGAGAGTATGGTTAGGAAAGGATGTTTCCTATGATCATTTGCGGATTTGCCAGGTGTTTTTTGATGCGAAAGCCCCCCTTTTTTCCCCTAAAAAAAACATGTCCCCCGAAAGGATGAACGGGCGAAGCTTGAATGTCAAAGAACTAGAACAGTGGTGTATTCATTGCTGTATGGCCAAGAACCAATGTGACTATAAGGTTTTCATGACCCAATCCCAGAAGAACGATTATATGAGAATCGTTATTTGTTGAAGATCAGACTATTGAAGATATTGAAGCAGAGTGCCAATAGATCTGATGAAGACTCAACAGACATACAGAGAGTCCCTCCAATAGAAGCAGATGAATTGGAGATGAAAAAAATGTTCCACAAGAATAAGTGCCAGAGTTAGAAAATCCAGAAGTTCCTAATCAAAATGAACCAGATGAAGATTATGGTGTTCATGTTCAACCACCAGTACCGGAAGGTTCTCAAACATTAAAGAAGATCTAATAGAGTCTGACAACCATATACTAGATATCCAGTCAATGAGCATGTACTAACGACTGATGGGGGAGAACCTGAAAGCTTTGAAGAAGCTATGGAAAATGAACATAAGAGGAATTGGATTGAAGCCATGCAAGATGAAATGAAGTCCTTGCATGAGGATGAAATATTTAAGCTAGTGAAGTTGCCTAAAGGCAAGAAAGCTTTGAAGAACAAATGTTTTGAAGAACAATGGGGGTGTTCAGTATCAAAGCAGGAAGAACACAGCTCCCAAACACAATTCAAAGCTTAGAACTGGTTGTGAATGACATCCATCTCGACAGTGCTCGGAATGGCCACCAGTTTTTTTGCATGGAAATCCGGAGCAAATGGAATGGAAAGACTACCTTCCAAAATGGAGATTTGGAAGAAGAAATATACAATGGAAGCTGCCAATGATTTCGTATGAAAAAGAGGATTTGTGTTTGCAAACTGAAGAAAAGTCTGTATGGCTTGAAGCAGGGGCACTGAGACAGTGGTACACCTGGAGAAGTTTGAGTCTGTTATGGGGAGCATGGCTACAGAAAGACTACTTCAGATCACTGTGTTTCTATGAAGAAATTCTCTGATGATGACTACATTGTTTTTGCTCTATATTGTTGATATGTCGATTGTTGGTCAGAATTCTAGCTTGAAGAAATAGCTATGTAAGTCTTTTACTTTGAAAGACTTAGGACCAGCAAAGCAAATTCTTGGCATGAAGATTGAAGAGCCAAGAAATTATGGTTCACAGGAGAAGTACACTGAGAAAGTACTTCAAAGGTTTAGAATGGAAAACGTTAAAGCGGTTAGTTGTCCTCTTACTGATCACTTTAAATTGAGTTCTAAACAGTGCCCTTCTACGGATGGATAGAAGGAAGAAAATGGAAAAGATTTCATATGCTTCAGCAGTTGGAAGCTTGATGTATGCCATGGTTTGTACACGGGGAGCCGTGTTCGTGACAGTCAAAGCTCAATTCACCCTTGGAAGAATTCCTCCTTCCATTCTTATCACTAATCAGGGATGTGTTGGAGATGAAGGCTGTTAACAGCTTGGAGAAGATCACATACAAAGAAGAAATGGATCAGTCATGTTACGAAGATTTTTCAAAGGAAGAAGTTCGAATGACTGTCGGTTAGCGTTGGAGTGACGATGAATGGGCTAAAGTCCCACTGGAGTGTGCAGTGGGGAGATTTGTTGTGCGGTGCCCATAAGTGGGACCCCAATTAAATTTGAAAGGAAAATCAAAGGAAGTTCAAC
The DNA here is from genome assembly GCF_014843425.1 of Jatropha curcas. Next base: position 713,486 of record NW_023590944.1, on the reverse strand, counting down.
AAATGGAAAGCACGGAGTTGTACCACGGCATTCCTCACGCATAGTCGGGAAAAATTGGAAGGCAAGTGAGTTTGTAACACGGGCAGGAGTTGTAAGCTGGCATTTTCCCTACGCGTTAACCTCTGCGCTATAAATGAGGCAGAGGCAGAACAAGCAAACACACCAGAAAAAGAAAGAAAAAAGTAGAATGGTCGAGTGTTACCAGAGTTTTAGGAATGAGTTTTCCTAAAACGGAGGGAGAGAAAAATAAGTGAGGATTATTTGGGGGTGTTTTTTGGGAACACTTTGTGTGCCACTTATTTTGTATTACTCTCTTTGTAACCTACTATTGTTTTATAGTGGAAGAAGTGATTCGGAGTTGTCCCGTGGACGTAGCCCTAAAGAGTTGAGGGTGAACCACGTAAATTTTCCTGTTGTGTCCAGTTTATTTTCCGCTGCCGTAATTATTTTCTCTTAATTGGTTAATAAGGGCCAACGAGTGGTATCGCTGCCGTAATTATTTTCTCTTAATTGGTTAAAAGGGCCCAACGAGTGGTATCAGAGCTGATGCCCAACAACTGGTATCAGAGTCGATATCCTAACATTATTTGCATCTTCAGCGCTCCGGATTACTCCTCTATACACACTTCCAAACCCACCTTCTCCAATCATCAGAGAGCGGCTGAAATTCTTTGTGGCTGTCTTCAACTCTGAGAATGTGAAGACTCTGAGATTACTTTGTCTTTGAGACAAAGCAGCAAATGAGTTCTTAGTTGAGGAATCAGTGCTAAAATCTGACACAGTCTGTGAATTGAACTCAGACCCAGATCTCTTCACATCATGATCAGTTGACATTGACATGGAAGTAGAAGATGAGTGAACAGAAACAGATTTTATAGCTTTTTGTTCTTCATTCTTCACTTTATTGGAAAAGTAAAAGCACTTCATAGCATCTAAAAGACCAATTGCCTCACTGCATACACCCAATTCTATTAGGATGGAAAAATTGCTACAAACTAAGACTAATAAATTAAAACAAAAAAAGAAAAGAAAAGAAATATATATATATACAATGAATTCCAAAAATAATTATTTATAATAATTTCGAAAGATTTAGAGGTCAAAAATTCCGATAAGCGCCAAAATTTTCTTGACAGAACAACTAAGAAATCATATCCAATATCCTTAAAGCAATCCTCAAAATTCCTTTCCACAAAAGCAACATTTTGATTACCAGTAACTCCAAAACACAGGCAGAACTCAAAATAATCGTTTAACTTTTTTGACAATTTAAAACCCTTCTTCCTAAACAATGCAATTCCCAAATACATTATCAATTACTATAGAAATCGCATAAGATATTAAGATTACAAGGCAGCTATCAAAAAATTAATAATGTAAACACAGATTCCATTGACGCATCCAATTCAAGAAAACTAAACTCCATTTTTTCACTAAATATACAAGAAACAGCAAGAAACAGCTCACCTCTTTTATAAATATATATCAGCAAAAATGAAATGGAGGAGCAAGAAAATGGTATCCTTCAAAGTTCAAATGTATTCACATAAGAGTGTTTTTCAAGAGAGACCCAAAATTAAAAAACAGAAAAGCGAGAAACCTTGAAACATAACAACGAGCACTCCATGACCTTAGGCAAGTCAATAGAAGGCAGCTGGATTTTAGCTCACCAACCAAGAAACCCCATTAAAATAAAAGAGAGAGATGGAGAATGAAAAGATTAATTAAAAAGAAAGTAAAGACAGTGTGGAAAAGGTCTTGCTTTAGGCGGTGGGGTTGTTTCTTCTTTCTTGGATAGATAGGATTCTTAAAGATGAAATCACAAAGAATCAGTCATGGATAATACAGTTTTGTATTTTGAATATAAAATAATTACCTGAAACATTTATACTGTACGTGGGGTGTTTAAATGTTAGTTAGGAATTTGAAATCATGACTTCGCTAGCTGTGTTCTTTCTTTCTTTCTTTATTTATTTATTTTAATTATGGCTCCTATAATTTGCATTAGAATTTTTCAATTAAACATAAGGGTAATTACTATTTTAGTCCCTCAATGAAAGTCAGAACCTATTTAGTAGTATCTTCCTTCCCAATACATGTAATATTTAGAATTTTACGTTGCTTAAAAACTTATGAAATTTATCTAAACTACAATAAATTATTATATAAATCGATTATATTATTTTTAATTTAATATATAAAAGTAAAATTTTTGAGGAATTGAAATAATAATTGTGGTTATATATAAAAGACAAACAGGGAAAAAAATTATTATTCCTTGAAACTACAAATGTAACAAGTAGTTTGAAACATATTACTTTTTCATATGTGACAAGTATTTAGAAATGAATTATCTACTAACTCAGTCTTATTAACTTTTAGATTTCATAAATTATTCAAAAAATACATATTTAAATTAAGCTACTTAAAGGTGCATATTTATGATTGAATATTATGTAAATATTTGATTATTTGATGCTTTATATTTAGTATAATATTACTATTTAGTCATTTGTATTTAACTAGTGTTTTTTGTGACATGCATTACACGTAGTTAGTATTCGGTATTATTTGTTATTTATATTCATTAATTTATTTTTATATAGTATTAAATATGATTATAATTTTTTTCTTATATTCTCTAGATATTTATATATTATATAGTATTAAATATGATTATAATTTTTTTCTTATACTTCTTAGATATTTATATAAAGTTAAGAACAATGATTATATAATATTTAATATGTATAAGGGAATAATAATTCTTTTTAAACTAATTTTAGATATGATAGGGGACAGACATTTAAATCAAGGATATTTTAATAAAAATAACTTTTATAGATGGTGAAGAAAATTATTTTAAATTATAAAATTAAACTTTAATTTTTTTTAAAATGACAAGGTTAAACATTAAATTAGCCATCGATTCTTTAAAAAACTAAATAAATATGAGATTTTTCTTATATTCTCTAGATATTTATATAAAGTTAAGACATGATTAATAATATTTATATTATAAGAATAATATTCTTTTTAAACTAATTTTAATATGATAGGACAACATTTAAAGTCAAGGATATTTAATAAAATAACTATAGATGGTGAAGAAATTATTATTAATTATAAAATTAAACTTTAATTTTTTTAAAAATGACAAGGTTAAACATTAATTAGCATCGATTTCTTTAAAAAAACTAAATAATATGATTCTGTGTTTTTTTTTTAAGAAAAATGATCTTACGTTATTGAATGTTGATTTGAATTCATGAAAAATTTAGATATAAATAAGAAAAAAAATTCAAAAATTTAAAAGTGATATACACATGTATGTGTGAAACAATTTTTTATTTCGCATTTTAAAGTTTATTTTAAAATTAAAATAATAATCAGTTTTTTGAAATAATTAATATCGTAAATAATCAATAATTGAAAGTTCAATTAGAATAATATATTTAAATAATAATATTATTAAAATATAATACTATAAGGTTTTTAATCAATTAATAAAAAATTATTAAAAAATTATAATTTATCAATGACTAAAAATTCAAGTTATTTAATAAACTCAAACTATTATCAATTATTTAATGACTAATGATATTTTAGAATTTATAAATTTTTATTAAGCTTATTACAGATAATCTCATTATTCTCTTTCATTCCATTTTTTATATATAATATAGATAAATAGTAAGAACATTTTTTTAAATAGAATAATTAAATTATTTAGTGGATTCAAAACTAACAACGATTCAATTATTTAGTTGCAAAGATTCAGTAGTAATTAAGGTTAAATTCAAGGACTAAATAGTAATTTAAATTTGAATTTAAGTTAATTATGCTTTTATTATAATTAAACTTTAAAATGATTTTAAACATAAATATTCTCTTGAAATTTTAAAAAATAATTTTAATCAGTAAAATAAAAATAAATCCACATTTAAATATTTCTATCAGATATTAAAAAACTGAAGAATAAAAGTCAAAAGATTAACGGGTATGAAAAGGAATTTGAAAAGATTTAAAAAGTCCAAGAATAATAAAGAAGATATGACGTGGCTGATAATTGATATATAATATGTGTCTATCAAAGAATGTTGATCACCAAGAAATGGTATTGCATGGTTTGCTTTGTCATGTGCTGTACTTGTTAGGTGCTTGTATATTGTCAATGCTTACCCTAATAGGACAAAAGTAGGCATGGCCAATTCGCCATTGGTTCGATTAGAGCCAGAATCTAGCTAGAAATAAATCGTGTTGCGGATGAGTTGGAATCAGAAGTTCATAGATAGATTAAAGTTCACGTTAACGTTAAAGAAGAACCTGAATTAACCGACAACAAAGGGTTTAATAAACAATTTGGTATGGTTCAAATTCAAATTTTTATTTCTATCTAAAAGATTTTTAATTGCGTAATTTGTCATATGCTCAATCAAAAGTCTAAATAAACATGCTACTATATGGTATACTTGAGTTTATTGTGATGCAAAATATATTATTTGGTATAAATTGGAGTTCAATATCTTTTTTTTCCCCTTTTAAATCTTTTTCCTTAGCCTAAAAATTGTATTGTTCGAAACATTTTTTTCTTTTAAATTTTTCTAATAATTTATTTAATCAATAATATTTAGATAAAATAAAATCATATTTATTTGATTATTTTATATTTATTTACAAAGTTAATGATTTTTATTTTTTATTTAAATTAAAACTTTATTAATATTTTTTTCTAATTCACATTGATTTTTTTCAGAAAAAAAAGTGATATTAGAACTGGATTTTCATTTTTTTTTTAAAATACCTATATTATCATCAAAATTGTGATATGAAACGTCAGTTGATTAGAACTGTGATGAAATCGGTTGAAACTAACATCAAATCTAAAATGACAATTCAAGGATCAATTCAAGTTTAATATTTAAAAAATTTTGAACTACTGTGATGAAATCGCTTAAAACTAACACCAAATCTAAAATGACAATTCAAAAATCGATTCAATTTTAATATTTAAAAAATTTTAAACTACCAATTTAGTGAACTGAATCCAACAATTCAATAAATCAAGCATGCCTAGGACAAAGGATATATCTCACCCGTGTATACCTAATTATGAAAGATTTTTTTTAAAAAAAATTGATTATTTTTTAATAGATTGTTAAAAATATTCTCTTTTGAACTTTTTTTTTTTTTTAAATTGGTTTAATGGATTGCACAATACTAAATTTTTAGAAAAGTTAGTATTTATATAATATTATTTTAATCATCTTGGTACCAAACTTGCTACATAGCTTTAGTTGTTCTCTCTCATTAAAAATTTCCTTTCCTTTCCTCCATTCAAACACAAAAATAACACAAAAGTCAATCATGTAGATATGAGCAAGGAGCTAATTCTTGTCTCTTGTAATAACTCCTCCCTTTTTTTTTGGTTTTGTTGTAAATTTTTATATTTTTTGTTAAAAAAAATTATAGACCTATGTTATTTATATTTTTGTTATTTTGTGATTTATCTCCATCCTGTGTGGAGTTTATGATCTTTTCATTTTAAATGGAACATTATTTTATTTTTTGTATTTATTTTGTTTTATTTGGACAGATGTGCAATATGTAGAAAATTTTTTAATACACGATGATATATGATTTTTGGAGCCGTGCGGCATGTTCTTCCATTAGATTTAGTAGTTCAAATCTTTTATATTCATTATAAGTAACTAGTTCATGGAATTATATCATGTATAGAAGATTTAGGAGTTTGTCTATTTAGTCATTTTAAAGATTTATTAATTTTTTCAAGTTCACCTTTCAATTTTCATTAAGATTTCTTATTAGATCAGCAAATAATAATTATTTTAGTTATAATAATTTTATTTTATGTTTAGTTTTAGGAGAGTGGTCATGTCTCCGATATTATTTATATTGATTTGAAATTTTTAATGAAATCCTAATATATTATATTCAAAAATATCATCTTGGTATCGGTGGCGAACATAATTTTAAACTAGATCAATACTAAAAAAAAAATGGTAAACATAGCATAATACAAGTAAAAGATTGATGTAACTCATTATAAATTATAATTAACTAGATAAAGCCCGCGGCATTACACGAGTTAATTACTTTATTACGATACATGCTTTGTTGAGAAAGGCTAAAATCAAATCAAAATCTAAAAATTCAAACCCTGAAAATAAAAATGGAGTCTTTTGAATCGAACATTAACATTGAAGATAAACAAATCACACCAATAACAGCCAAATCACCCACATAAAAATCACTCACGATATATGTAAAAACAACGTTACAAAATCTGGTTTTCAACTTCCCTCGTTCCATAACTGGCCAAACAAAATCAATTCTTAATCAACTTGCCAAACACCCTTATCCCATGGAGTGGAGGTTCGATGCAGAGACAACGCTTATGTCTTCAATGTTCCGCTGTTGCTTCCTCGGCTGAAGAGAAGGCTAAGGTGCAAGATGAGAGGAGGAGAGCGGATGAGGAAATGGAGTTTGAGGTAGAGGTTTGGGAGGTGGTATTAGTTGGAGAGACTCTGAGGTAGTGAAGGCTCTGATTAGTGGTTGACAGGTGGTGGTGGTAGTGGTGGAGGAGTGGTGAGGATAGGCCGTGGTGGTGGTGGAGGGTTTTAATAAATACGTGTTGCTTTTTGTGCAAGGGCATGAATTGTCATTTAAAAAACCTATCTCAACTCTCTCTTCAATTTTGTCACATTTTAACGATAAAAATAATTAAAACTGGACGGAGGACCATTTAATACACCGAGGCAATTGTGAGAATGACTTAAATATTAGATAAAATGTCGGAAACTTCTTAAATAATTATGGTAAATTTGAGGAACTAAATAATTATTTTTCGATATTTCATTGATAGACATCCATAATTGCGGAGCATATTTAAATTCAACCAAATAAACCAATTAAATTAGTTTAGTCTATTTTTTTAATATGAATTTCAATTTAAATGAATAATTTATTTCTTTTTTTTTTTTTTTAAGGTTTGGTCTCAGTTTCATGAAGTTTAAAAAATTAGACTTCAAATTGAATTGACCTGAAAAATACTTATAAAAATTGACATCAGAATCAATTTGATTCAGTTTGGTTTAAATTAGTTTATATTTCAAAAGTTTTATTTGACTTGATATCCTTTAGTTAGAACCAACCATTTAGCGGTTAATGTAGCAAGGCAAATTCTGTTCAACTAGAATTGAGCTCCTCAAAGGCATTTTTAAATTTGAAATCAATTTGTTTGTAATTTTTAATTTAAAAAATTAATTTGTTTATAAACTTAAACTCAAATTTGAATTCGAAGCAGGCTTGAACTCAATTTATTAAATTTATTGAAACAAACTTTTTGAACTACATTATGAACGAGTCATAAGTTGCCTGCTCATTTATAATCCTAATTATTGATTTATGATCAAAGTTTTTTTGCTAGAAATAGAAAATCCATAAATAACAACGAAATTAAATATTAAACATAAATTTAGTTTAAGAATTTAAAAATGAATGATACACACATATACCACTTTAAACAATTTTTTGGTAAGTCAAAAACTATACTATGCTAATATTTTTTAAAAAATAGCAATACTACCATTATTTTAACAAACTTCGGACTATTTATATAATTAATATACTATTTTTTATCATTGTGATAAATTAAGAAGATATTTAGTTTGAACCAAAATATATTACTAAGTCGTATGTGTACTTACTACTAGGTTATATTTTATTACATGAAATTTAAAGTTTAATTAATATTCTTCTAAAAATAAAGAATAAAGTTCACTTAATATAAAATGAATACATTTATTACATACTATATTTGTTTTGTAAAATTTGACGGTTTTTGACTTTTAACTAAAATTATATTATTATAATTAAATTACTTCAATCCTATAAAAAAATAAGATTAATTAACTAAATTATCCTTTAATCAATTTAATGGACATGTTTAGACAAGGGTTAAGTTAGAAAACATGATAATACTATTTTAATTTTTTATTCTATTTAAATAACATTTTTAAAATTTGAAGTTGCATTAATTATTTTATTTCAATTTTATCCTTATTTAGATATCTGTAATAAACTTTATTCAATTAAATTGACATTAATTATAAGATAATTTAGTCGATTATCCTTATTTTTTTAATTGAGATTATTTCATTTTTTTTAATTCTTCTAAAAAATAAAAAATTGTTAAATTTAATGGACAGAAAGGAGTGATATAATCCTTTGTTATCCAAATAAATAAATAAAATGAGTCCGACTATAAAAATGAAATTCTTATAAAGATTCCACTAATTGAATAATTTCAGAAATCATTTATTGTTTTCAATTAAGCCTTAATTGGAGTTATGAAATCAACATTTGATACTTTCTTGAATTAGGAAAAAAAAAGGCATGGTCTGAAGTTACTATAAATATATTTATGCAATTATGACTGAAATTATACTATTAGGATTTATTGTCACAATTAAAAAAAAAAATCATGATCTTTTGCCAAATGCCTTTCTATTAAGTATTAAGTATTAATTAATCAAACATGTTATTCAAAAAAAAAAAAAAAAAAAAAATATTTTAAATTTGAGATAATTTCATTTTTTTTAAATCTCTACAAAATAAAAAAATTGTTAAATTAATGCGACGAGAAAAGGAAGTGTATATAATACCTTTGTTATGATCCAAAATTAAATAAATTAAAATGATCGAAGACTGATAAATATCGAAAATTCCTTATAAAAAATATCCAGCTATTGGAATAATTTCAAACATCATGTTATGTGTTTCAAATTAAGCCTTTAATTGATTTGAAATCAATCAGTTTTATATCTTTCTTGAATTAGGAAAAAAAAAGGCAGTCTGAAGTTACTATAATAAAATATTTAATGGCAATTTATGACTGAAATTAATACTATTGAGGAATTTATTGTCACAAATTATAAAAAATAATAATCATGACTTGTTGCACAAATGCCTTTCCTATTAAGTCATTAAGTATTAATTTAATCATAACATTATTCAAAATAAAAAAAAAAAAAAAAAAACCATACGGTTAAAGATATCTTCTTCTCTTCTCTTCTCTTCTCTTCCTCCTCATTACACTTTCATATTTTCATTACAAAAAAAAAAAAAAAAAAAAAAAAACATGTAGGAACCTTCTTTCTCTTCTCTTCTCTTCTCCTTCCTCCCTTCATTAATCTTTCATATTTTCATTACAACCAAATTAATCAAACAAAAAACAATACCCACGACGGGACATGTCTTAGAAGCCGGCAAAAGATTGCCAAGTCGTTGACATGTTCTCTTTCCCTGTTTGTTTATGCAAACCTCAAAAAGCCATTGACTTGGAAGTAACCATGCTCCTTTACCTCTAAACTCACCTCAAGTTCAATAACTTCAAATTCCATTAAGTTTCTAAGCTCAATTTGGATGCTTTCTTCGCCAATCTTTCCATTTACCATTTCTCTTAACTCCCAAAATGAGTTTTTTCAATTTCCTTGATAACTTTTGAGTTGCATTTGGCTTTTTTATGCTGATTAAAGTAAAAATATAAGCTTTCCAGTTCTTCAATGGCTGAAATTAGCCTAAAGAAGCTTAATATCTACAATTCTTGGACAATGCTGTTGCGGATTATTTTTGTTTTCAGTTTCTTGCATCTTGTCCAGTGTCAAGATGTGGGTGACTATAATGAAATTAACAACCCTGCCGTTCGTCCTTTAATCACCCAACTTGTCTACAGCAGAATATCAAATCTGACAGCAGTTCTTAGTAGCGAGATCAGTACCCGGTCCAGTTTCTGCGTGAAGGACCCGTGAGTTGCCTTTTTCTAGCTTCTGTTTCAATTTGGTTTATCGGAAAATTAAGGAAACAAGAAAGAAAGAAAGTTAATCTTTCATTTTATGTTTGATGTTGTTCTAGAATATGGGCTATTAATGAATTTAGGTGCTTCTTGCTATGTTGAATTGGTACTTGGTGCTAATGAAATGTTGAGAATTGATTTTTTTTGTTATGCTGTTTTAGGTATTTAACGTTTGTGTCAGAACCAATTTGTTTTAATATTTTTCCTATTCCATCCCTTTTGTTTTAGAAGATTTGTGATTTCTGTACTGAATGCAGTATAGAGATAACTTACAAGCTCATTTTGTTTCAGGAAGGCTGATTGGAATCAAGCATTCAATTTTTCTTCCAATTTGGACTTTTTGGCTACTTGTATTCAAAAAACTAAAGGTACAAAAATACTTCGTTAAAAACCAAACAAATAGCATTCTGTTTGATTGCTGAGAAAATAGAAGAAAAAAAAAAAAGAAAATGCAAAATACTTTGAAATGTAATTTTTGCTGCTCTCATTCAGTTGGCAGTAGTTGAAGCAGACTAATGATTAGTTTAGCATAGGTTTTCACTTCCAGGAAACAAATAATTTGAAAATAGGTTATGGACTTTGCTATTTTTTTCGTTGGCTTTGTTTGTGGACTAAAAATTGGAGAATTCTCACTCATTTTGCATTGGCAATGTGAATGAATAGCTATAAAAATTTAAGGATGGGAATACTTTAGAAAAAATAATTTTTTTTGGACCTTCCGGAAGCTGGGTTTTGTTGAAGTTAGTTTGCTACATATTTCACATGTTTTCTTTTCTGATGAAAACCTGGTACTAATGTGCACTTTTTAGTTCATTAACTAAGGGCCAAATACATAAAAACCGCTGAACTTTTCACCAAAAAAACTTGTGGCACCTAAAACTTGGCGGAAGACCTGTCATTGCCCCTAAAGTTAAAGGTTTGGTAAAGTTGCATAGTTCTCAGACTAGCAACAACAACTTTTAAGGTTTTTGGCTTTTATATACAAAATATTGATTTGATATGTAGTTAATACAACTTTTGGAACAATGACTTTTACATTTTCCAACTATCTGATAAGTGTTTATTAATTTAATTTTATAAGTGTTCTATGGGTCAAGTTGAAGTGTGTAATAGGTGTTCTAACCTGAATTAAATTATTCTCTTTATCCTGTTTTTCTCATATTGACATATCCTTTGGTTTTGTCATTTGTTCTCTTTGATTTAATATGATAAATAGGAGATATCACACGGCGGATATGTACAGCAGCAGAAGTGAAATTCTACTTTAATACTTTCTTTGAGTCATCAACATACGACAATTATTTGAGACCAAACAAGAATTGTAATTTAACCTCATGGGTTTCTGGTTGTGAGCCGGGATGGGCTTGCAGTATTGCTCAAGATCAGCAAGTTGACCTTGAAAATTCACAGCAAATTCCTGCAAGAACTCGCAACTGTCAGACTTGTTGTGAGGGTTTCTTCTGTCCTCATGGTCTCACATGCATGATACGTAAGCATTCAGGAATACTGTAAATGTTCTCTTGAAAGTAGCTATCATATGTGCATTGAGAATCCTTAAACGCTAATTATTCTATTTTTGAATTGACGTAGCTGGTCATTCTAAGGTTAGGTGTTAAAATGTATGTATTTGCGTGTGCCCATGTCCATGATGTGTGTATGTCTTCCCCGGATACCAGAAACTTGAATTATGAGTAGTCTGTTATAATTTTATATTACTAGATCATCATTTACACGAAGAACATTAGTAGAAATGTCGAGTCATTTAATTCCTTACTTTCAACTCTACCATTAGTTTGCTATTTACTGCTTTGTATCTCCCAAATTAAGTTAATTGTTGTTTTATTGATGTGTATGTATATGCATCTTTTCCAATTAATGTCTGATATTTTTATCTGTTTCCCTTGGCATCATTTTCTTGAAGCTTGCCCACTAGGTTCCTATTGTCCACTTGCAAAATTCAATAAGACAACTGATCTATGCGAACCGTAAGTCTAACTCTAGTTCTATAAACTTCGCCCTACGCATCTTATGGGCCTATAATTTGAAAAACTATGTAATGGCTTTGCAGATATCATTATCAACTACCTCCTGGACAGCCAAACCATACTTGTGGAGGGGCAAACATATGGGCTGATGTTGGTAGTGGTGGTGAGATATTCTGCTCAGCAGGATCATACTGTCCGACAACAGTCCAGAAAAATTCATGCAGTAGTGGGTACTATTTTTTCCCCAACCCCGCTTATCATTTTCCTTGCATCTTGGTACAACTTTATAACTTGTTCACAATTGGATTGTAATATTTTAAAACTTTAGTTTTTTGCATTAATGTCTGTTTTTCACTTACACTAACTTCTGTCTTCATGCAATTACAGACAGTATTGCCGGATGGGCTCTACATCTGAGACACGTAAGGATTTTGTTATTATTGTTATCATCTTCATCATTAGTAAAGTTGCATACGCTGTTGTGATGAAGTTTTGGGTTTTTAGTTCGATGAAGGTTCGGGATTCATATAATTGCTATTATTATTATTATTATTATTATTATTATTATCTTGTTTCTGTGTCCAGAATTTTGCATTTCCTCTCCTCTAATTTCCGGTTTTGACCCCTGCTGATCAACGTGCAGGTTGCTTCAAATTAACTTCGTGCAAAGCAAACTCTACAACTCAAAATATTCATGCTTATGGAATTATGCTCATTGTAAGCTGATCATGTTTGCATCTTAATTGGATATATAATAATTAATCTTTCAACCGAGGCAAATGATTTTCAGCCTATTTTGTACATGCTTCAGAGAGACCTGTTCTAAAATTTTTGTTTCGTTCATTATTCTTATAGCTCTTTATATAACATGCGTTACATCTTCTCTGTAACACCTACAAGAATTAGCTGCCTTATATACATAGATGCCATTCATTTGCTTATGCAGGCCGCATTAGCTACTGTATTAGTCATTATTTACAACTGCTCTGATCAAGTTCTTACCACTCGAGAGAGGAGACTGGCTAAATCCAGGGAAGCAGCAGCAAGGAGTGCAAAGGAAACAGTGAAAGCACGTCAAAGGTGGACGAGGGCAAAAGATGCTGCCAAGAAACATGCAAGTGGATTGCAAGCTCATATCTCACGGACATTCTCTCGTAAGAAACTTAGCAAGCATCCTGAACAACTTATGATTTTGAAAAAGGATAAGTCAGAAGTAGAAGGTGATTTATATCTACCTACGCAGTCAGATGATTTGTCTACATCTCTGTCACTATCTGCACCTTTGTCTACATCTTTGCGATTTTCTGCACCTTCAAGTACATCTCTGCCATTATCTGAACCTTTTTCTACATCTGTGCCATTATCTGCACCCTCAAAAGGAAAGAAAAAGGAATCTGTTGACCTCATGCAGATGATGCATGAAATTGAGAATGACCCTGATGGTTATGAGGGTATCAATCTTGAAATTTTAGAACCAAATGATACAAGACACATGCCAAAGGAAAAACAGATGACTTCTCATAGTCAGATTTTTAAGTATGCATATGCTCAACTTGAGAAAGAGAAAGCTATGGAACAAGAGAATAAAAATCTTACCTTCTCAGGAATAGTTAAGATGGCTACTAATACTGAAATCAAAAGAAGGCCTTTAATTGAGATTTCATTCAAAGACCTAACCCTGACTTTAAAAGCAAAAAACAAGCATCTTTTAAGATGTGTGACCGGAAAAATAAAGCCTGGGCGTGTTACAGCTGTCATGGGTCCATCAGGAGCTGGAAAGACCACCTTTCTTTCTGCTCTTGCTGGCAAACCAATTGGATGCTGGATGACTGGTTTGATTCTTATAAACGGGGAAAATGAATCCATCCACTCATATAAGAAAGTCATTGGTTTTGTTCCACAAGATGATATTGTGCATGGAAACTTAACGGTGGAAGAGAATCTTTGGTTCAGTGCTCATTGCAGGTGCATCTCCTATCTTCTTTCACATTTCAACAGCAAAATCATATATTATTATCAATTTCCTATGCATGATAAACCATATTATTTTCAAGCACTAGCGACTAGTTCTCGACCAATAAGCAATAGCCTGCATTATATGTAGGAGGGAGGAACGTAGTTGTGCAGCTGTTCAGGAGTTATGTTATGAGATTACTACTTTTGAATGACGAATTTACTATGATTATCTTGAGATGCTTAAGTAAATTAGAGCAAAGTCATTTCATTAACTTAGGAAAGTAAAGAAAGAAATAGAAAACTTGAGGTGCACTCTGACTTCATTTGCTAGAGTATGCTACTCTAGCCTAATGGCTCAGGTTCTGGTCCTACTATCTTTTGTTTCAATAACTCCATAACTAAGTTAAGCCACAATCATTGAATATAACCTAATTTTAAGGTGTTAAACTTATCACTTTCCTATGTTGGTGGCTTGTTGCCTTCATACAATACTCGACTAGAGTAATAAGTATAAATGGAAGTGTTTTATGGCTCTTTTAGAAGAGAGTGCACCTTTCATTCACTTGCTGAATCAAAAAGTAGCATTAAAATTTAGAAACATTGACAATTGCAGAATAACATCCAAGCATGAAACACTAGCCCACCCTCTGAAATTTACTCTCCATCCCTTTTGGTGATGTTGTCAACCTGCTCCATGTAAATGATGGTCCTTCTAACTAGATTTATGAATAATTGTTCTGAGAAGTAATTGCTAAATTAATGTTCTTGCATGTACTACTATTTTTCGCTTGTACTGGGCTCATCTATTTCTTTCTGCAATTTGCATGATGACCTTCAAATTGCTGCTTCTTTTTCATAATGGACTTTTGCTTATTGAAGACTATCGGCTTACATGCCAAAACCGGATAAGGTTCTGATTGTTGAAAGAGTTATTGAGTCTTTGGGCCTACAGACAGTGAGGGATTCTTTGGTTGGAACGGTAGAGAAGCGAGGAATTTCAGGAGGTCAGAGGAAGCGAGTAAATGTTGGATTAGAAATGGTAATGGAACCTTCACTTTTGATCTTAGATGAACCCACATCTGGTCTGGATAGTGCATCCTCTCAGCTTCTTCTTAAAGCACTTCGGCGTGAAGCTCTTGAAGGGGTGAATATATGCATGGTTGTTCATCAACCAAGGTAACTTTCATGGTTAAGATTGATCCACATTTCATCCAAACGTATGCATCAGGAACGCAAGCTGTTTTGAAATTTCTTTGGCAACCAAAAATGTCATGAATGAGTATGCATTTTCAGATTGTTATATCGCTATATACTTGTTTCGTGTTGCCACCACTAAATGCTTGTTTTTTCCAAACAAGTTAAAGCAACTTTCAAAGAGTTATACTTTATAAAGAAAGACTTTTCAGAACTCATTTTGTGTTCTTGGCATATTTTGGCTGTTGTTACTCCTATAATTACTTTTTCCTTAATTGCTAGAACTTCATTTTCAGCTACACCTTGTTCAAAATGTTTGATGACTTGGTACTATTGGCAAAAGGCGGCCTTGTTGTCTATCATGGTTCAGCTAAGAAAGTTGAAGAATACTTTGCAGGCCTTGGGATCCATGTTCCAGAGCGCGTTAATCCCCCTGACTACTATATTGACATTTTGGAGGGTATAGTAATGCCAAGTGCAAGCTCTTGTATGAATTATAAGGAGCTTCCTATCAGATGGATGCTTCATAATGGGTATTCCATACCCCCAGATATGCAGTGGCATGCTGCTAGACTTGCGCCACCAGCCAACATAAATACCATAAATGAATCAAATATTGGTAGTGTTCAAGTGGAGGAGCAATCTTTTGCTGGGGAATTATGGCAAGATATGAAGAGCCATGTGGAGTTGCACCGGGATAAGATACGGCATAATTTTTTGAAGTCGAGCGACCTATCAAACCGGAGAACTCCAGGTCTATTCCAGCAATACAGATACTTTCTTGGCAGGTAAGTTCTCATTAATATATGATTTTTTAAGGTGCTTGTGAGTATAATATATGTTAAATATATAGGCCATGTATTTTCAATTGCCCTTCTGTTTCAAGAAATTTTCTGTATTGGTTTATTCCAGCAATACAAATAATCCCTTGGCAGGTAAGTTCTCATTAATATATGACAGAAGGTGCTTGTGATTATAATATATATTAAATATATATGCCATGCAATTCCAATTGCTATTCTTTTTTCAAGGAAGTGTCTATATTGTAATAATTAAATTGAAGGGGTAACTAGTCATGTACAAACCCATTAATGAAGTTACAGGGATGATTACATCTAGAAGGTTTGGTCATATTCTGATTAAACTATGTGACTGCTCTGACTGGTGTCCTATGACTAGATAAATGTGAATTTTACTTAGAAGCTTCGTAATAGATATTATCATAGGAAATCATTTGAAAACACAGTAGCCCTTTAATTTCCTTACTTATTATCATAGTGCTAGGGAGCTTATATTAGTGTTTACAAAATAAATAATCAGTTGCAGGCATTTGCCCCTAGAAAAGGGGAAATGCAATTATTAAGATCTTGAGTATCCATGAAACAAAATCCGAGGTAACCGTTTCTGTTTTCTATTCTGTTGATGACTCTTGATGTTCACAATCTTGCAGGGTGAGTAAACAACGACTAAGGGAAGCTAAAATACAAGCAATAGATTATCTGATCTTATTGCTTGCTGGGGCCTGCTTAGGATCACTTGCAAAAGTCAATGATCAAACTTTTGGGGCTGCTGGTTATACATATACTATTATTGCAGTTTGTAAGTTGAAAAACCATCACTCTTGCTGTGAGTTTTCTTTTTTGTCCTCTTTTTGTTAATTGATCTGCTGCCTTGATTTGTAAGTGCAGAAATTTATCAATTGTTTAAACTCTGACTTGATTTTGTCTCCAGCTAACTCATGTTTGTTGTTTATCATTTGACCATAAACTGTTAAGTTGCATATAAAGGCATAACACAAGAAGATAATCAATAAAAATGCTTTAGAACTGGTGTATCTATCTGATTTCTATTATAAATAATTCAATGTAATATTTCTCTGTGAAGAAAATTGTTTTCTTACCACTACTTTTATCTATGCTCTTAGCACTTCTTGGCAAAATAGCAGCTTTGAGATCGTTTTCACTTGACAAGTTACAGTACTGGAGAGAGAGTGCATCTGGCATGAGCAGCTTGGCTTATTTTCTGGCCAAGGACACAATTGACCATTTTAATACAATTATAAAACCTGTGGTGTATCTCTCTATGTTCTATTCTTTCACCAACCCGAGATCTTCCTTCACTGACAATTATGTTGTCCTGCTCTGCCTTATTTACTGTGTAACTGGTATAGCCTATGCCTTGGCCATCTTTTTTGAGCCAGGTCCAGCCCAGCTGGTGAGTAATGGTAGTTCACAGTAAAAAACCTTCTATAAATTGATTGGCATTTCTGCATAGGTCACTTACTCATGCTGTCAAGCTTCATTTCTTGCAGTGGTCAGTTCTTCTTCCGGTCGTTTTGACTCTCATTGCAACAAGGCCAAAAGATAGTGAAGCCTTAAAGAACATAGCTAATTTATGCTATCCTAAATGGGCTCTGGAAGCATTTGTGATTGCAAATGCTGAGAGGTATATCAATCACCTTCTTTGTGCATATGTTAATTTCCAAATGCATGTTATGTACCCTTCGGTATTTCATAGAACTTCATACTATAGATTATACAAAAAAAAAAAAAAAAAAAAAAAAAAAAAGCCTTCAGAACATAGCTCAATTTTTATGCTTCCAGCTAAATGGGTCTGGAAGCATTTGTGATTTGCAAATGCTGAGAGCGTATATCAAATCACCTTCCTTTTGTGCATTTATGCTGGGTAATTTCTCTTTAAATGCAAAATGTTATGTACCTTCTTCGGTATTATTTCATAGACTGTCATACCTATAGATTATACAAAAAAAAAAAAAAAAAAAAAAAAAAAAAAAAAAAAAAAATTTACAATGAATAAATAAACAACAAAGTAGATTACATGAGCGCATCAACTGGAGCCTTCCGTTATTTTTTAACCTCATACCTCACCAGGATTATATTCATGGAAGGAAATTTCAAATTTAAGGTGTGTCAATGAGTCTGCTGATTCATCTGGTCTAGCAAATATTCTGGAAAATAATGCATGCCAGTAGTCAAAGGAAAAATACTGCTTGGTCTTTTTCCGAAACACCAAATTAGCTTATGATGCAATATTAGTTAGCACAATGCACATACCTGAAATGTATTGTGAATTAATTAACCATAACTGAATTATATTAGGAGCTCAAATTTGAAACAAAACCTTGATAGGCGTAATCCCGTAAACATGAGAATGGATTCTTCTAACGTCCAGAATTGCTAACAAAATTGTATTATGAAGATATAACAGTGTATAAATCTCAAAAACAGTTGATGAGGCATGTACTATTTTTTTTTTTTTTTTTTTCTCAAAGAGCAGTTGATGAGGCATGTTAACTATTGTTTTTTTTTATTTTTTTTTTTCTGCTTCATTTTCGCACTTCATGTACTGATGGAGTGTGGATGAAAATCACTCGCTGAGCACGGTGTCAAACTTCGAAAAAGTTGGTGGTAATGGATCTCAAATACTTGGGTCTTTGTAATTCCATTCTTATCCTTATTGGCGTACTAACTAGGATTTTGAGACATTCTATGGAGTATGGTTAAACATTTTAAAAAAGAGTTGAAGATTCCGCTCCCAGGGACACCATTGCTTTTTGGCATTGTTTCTGTGCTGCAATATGCAATATATATTATTATATATGGCTCATATCATTTATATTATTATAAAGTAGGCACATGATCACCTCTAATATTCTGTAAAATGACACACACACACAGGAGGCGGCATATCACCATCACACACACAAGTTTATTATTGGATTTCTCCAAGTTTTGTAGTATGTCTAGGGCAAAATTGCTGCAAACCCTCATTACAGAAATACCCATTTCTTTCTTGTTAAATGGTATGGGCCTATTCATTGTGATAAATATATATATATATATAAAGTAGGCAATGTCACCTTTAATATTCTGTAAAATGACACACACACACACACACACACACAAGTTATTATTGGATTTCTCCAAGTTTTGTAGTATAGTCTAGGGCAAAATTGCTGCAAACCTCATTACAGATAATCCATTTCTTTCTTGTAATGGTATGGGCTATTCATTGTGATAACAGTTTTGGATGACTACTTTCAAACTTTTGTAGCCATTAGTACCTCCAGGCTTTTGCCATGGAGAATAAGAAGCAAACTCAAGAAACTTGCATATGCCCATTGGCCACTGCACTGCAACTTGCATCATGAGATCAACATACACATTTATGGGATGTCAGGAATGGATATAGGATGAAAAGTTTGAGGCCTGAAAAAAAATTCACCATTGACAAATTTTATACTATTTTGTATAAATTAAAAAATTAGATGGAAAAAAAGTATAAGAGAAACAAATATTTAGATACTTAAGAGAAGGATTATATTAATACATCATTAGTCTTTTTTTTTATATAGAAAAAATCAAGTTTCCTAGTCTAAGCGTGTGTTTGGTTTTGCTTATTTATGCAGCCGATAGTTGTTTTGTATCCAACAGTTCTATAAGCTACAGTTAAGAACTATGATTAGAAGTTTTTTCGTATCAGCTCAGCTAGTAGTTAATTCGTATTTATATTATTTTTAGCTTTATTAACCTCATAAAAAAATTATTAATAAAATTATTTTTATTCCAAATTAATATTTTTTATGATATTTTATTTATAATTATTTAAATTTTTTCTTAAATATTACTTTAAAATTTTAATTAATATTTTTATTCATATAATACATTAAAATAAAAAATAATACATTCAACTTAAATAAAAAAGATACACGTACATTACACATTATAATATATAAAAATAATTATGTCTACAATAGTCATTTTATATTTTAATAGCGACTGTTGTTAAAATTTTACCAAAAGCGAAAAATAATCAACTATCAGTTGATATAAATAGCTGAACGAAACGGACCCTATCTCTCATATGAATTAAATTGTAAAACTGTTGTCAGGTTTGTTATGAAATTAGTCTCTCCAACCTGAAGGTTTAAGATGATTTTCACAAACTCCATCAGCATTTCTATCATAGTGTGAAAGTAAATCAATCCTTGCACTTTCTGACAGGGTATTGCCCAGTACTTTCAATAACATACAAAATGGATAATGATTCTATCCTTCAATGACTTAATAAAAGATGTATGCAAAATTCCCTTAGCTCAAATAACCAATTTGTACATGCTAAAACAAAACCATGTTCAAATGGTTTCCTTTTAGGGTCAAGTTCTTTGTCATAAATGGCTTCCTGCTCGATATTCATCGGCATTGAGGGCTTCACCTTCTGTATCTTTTGATTGCTACTGGCAAAAGTATCCTCATGTAAGTTGCTATGAAGTGTAATTGAACTTCTGGTTCATTAAAACATAATTATTCTTAATTTGTGTGCATAACTTGTAAGCAACTGTAACCAAAAGATCGAAATGCCCTGTACATGTCTCGTGTCATTCTGCAGAAGCTCATTTCCATATGATGTCCCCCAAAAATTGAAGTGCTGGAACACCTCTGATCTCTACATCAATTAAGGGTGCTTGTATCAATGTCAAGCTGGAGAGTTCCGGATCACTTTTTATCATATCAAGAGCACGCCCCTGATCCTGAAATGTATTTTTTAACAGAAAATGAAGCTTCTCAATTAACTGCCTGGTGAACTTACAATTTAAATATCATAAAATTTGGCTTCTGCTGCTATTGAAAGTTTACAGGCTGCAGAGGAATGATAAATCAATCGATACCTTTCTTTTCATTGCACAAAACTTGCAGTCAGAGACAGATGGAGGAAGAATTTGATTAACAATAAGCTTCTTAACAGGAACATGCTCATTTTTCAAGGAGGCCCGTAACCTAGAGGACTCATTGACTGCCATTACCTGAGAAAATAAATAAAAGGGTAAAATGGAGCTATTATACCCTAAGATAGTAATAATGCAATTAGCTACTTGACATTTTGGTATTCATGAGTAATCCAGCCACAAATAGATCTGCATTGAATTATCTGTCCCCAATTCATACGCGAAGCATTCATAAGAATACAAAGGAAAGACAAAAGTAAGCACCATTCTATTAATTGAATGAGGAACTAGGTTTTTCCAAGCCTACAAGTAAGAAAATTCACTTTTCAATCAGCAAGGCAAATAGAGAATATATATATATATATATATGAGGAACTAGGTTTTTCCAAAAGCCTACAAGTAAGAAAAATTCACTTTCAATCAGCAAGGCAAATAGAGAATATATACTATAGTACTTATATATATATATGAGTATTAGGAGAGGGAACTTTAAACCTAAAATTTGTTGTCAAGGTCATATCTGCACTTACACTACGCTTATGCTTGGTGTGACATATGGGGAGAGAATTATTCAATGAAAGAAAGAATTCACTCTTCAATGCGCAAATAGAGAATATATATATATATATATATATATATATGAGTATTAGGAGAGGGACTTTAAACCTAAATTTGTTGTCAAGTCATATCTGCACTTACCACTACGCTATGCCTTGGTGTGACATATAGAGATTATTCAAATGAAAGAAAATTCACTCTTCAATCAGCAAGGCATATAGAGAATATTCAAATGAAAATCTGGAATTTTTATTACCGTTGGAATTGTTACTATGACAAACTCTGTCGAGTCTGTATCACGAAAAAGCTCACGCACTTTTATCATCCTTTCCCTCAGTCGTTCCAACTTGTCAGCCTGTAAGATATACATATATTATTGAAAATAAAAGAGAGAAAACTAAATGGACTGAGCACGAGATCTGCTCCCAGTGACTTCAGGCTTACAGCATCTTGTCGGGTTTCTTCTTGGCCAAAAACAGATTTGATTGCAGATGTGGCAGAAGATATTTTTTGTTTAAGCTGCAATAAAATGCAAAATGATTCTAGAGTCATGTACTTGCAACCAAGTAAGAAATTGTTTCAAACTTAAGTCCATGTAAACTAATATTATACAAGAGGCAATGAAAGGAAATTAAAATTGTACTCCACAGTCTAGTCAAATGTGAAAAATATAAATCAGTACAAATAGAAGACATAATTATGGTTTCTTGTACAAGATCAAAGAGCAATAGAGGATAAGAACAAAAAGAAGGGCAATAGTTGATCACGTATTATTTTAAAAAACTAAACGTAGGATAATCAACCAACATAGCAATAATGAAAACTACATGATTAGTGTCTTGGGGAAGCACGTAAAAGAGGCCCCAAGATCAAAGAAATGTTGGTATATTCTTAACTGATATTAACAAGAACATACACAGTAAATTAAGCCACATGAACAGACTGTCGGTAAGCACCCCAAAATCAGTTAGAAAAAGATTAACTCAATAAAAATGAAATCACCATGCATTGATAGTCAAATAAACTGGTAATAATAAAAAGAAAGAAAAGAAAATATTCACAAAAAGGTTACCAACATTCTCTACCTAAATCCAATCCAACCAATACCAAATCAACATTAAATGGAAGATCCAATGCTAGGAATAATCTTCCAATATCTAGCTGCTTGATTTAACTTTTAAATTTAGTACTTCCCCAAGATATATAAATTCTAGATTCAACTATATCAACCAAATTATTTTATCCTTAACATGGTTTTAAGTGCCTACAGAAATAATTCCTTCATCATTAGCTTCATTTCTGAAACCATACTCAAAAGTTAAAGATCTGGAATTTATGGATGGAAACATTTATCTTAGAACACGCACTATCAATATTAACACAATGAAAATGACACGTATATATACTTAGCCAAGAAACTTATTGAACTTCCTAGTGGTTTTGCAGACTTTTCATGAATTGATTTAACAAAAATGAGTTATCTCAGCTGTGACATTGGTTTTCTACCTTCAATATCTTGCCTATGGATGCATCCAGGAAGTCTGGTAAGGACAAGAGTCGCAGTGTATGTCCCTGTAAGAAACAATCATGAATCTCAACTGATTCATTTTAGAAATTGTCACATAAAATATGGAACTTTTGCTCACCGTAGGTGCAGTATCAAAAACTATTCGAGTGAACATGCTATATTCTGGTGATTCTAGGAATTGCATCACCTGCCAAGTTTGCACTATAATCAGCAATGCCAAGGAACCCAGAAAAAAAAAAAAAAAAAAAAAAAAAAAAAAGGCAATCAAACCTGCCAAGTTTGCACCTTAATCAGGCAATGCCAAGGAACCCAGAAAAAAAAAAAAAAAAAAAAAAAAAAGTAAAAGAAAGACAGACCAAATGCATCTAACAAGCAAAATGACAAGCAGAAAGAAAAAAGAGCGCACTTTTGAAATTGCTTAATAGCTTCATCCAAACCAGGAGGAGGCGTGTCAGTAGCTCTCCCCATTTCAACCCCTTCTTCATTCAACATAGTATCAAACAGGTCAGAATCAGGGACCCAGAGTAAGGAAAAACTCATTATAGGATAAAAAATGTGACCCAACGTTAATTAGTGGTTTATATAATATAGGAGGAAGATAAGCCACCATCCACAGTGAAAGAGATGGAGATGATATAATAGAAAAAAAAAAAAAAAAAAAAAAAAAAAAAAGAAAAGAAGACAGACCAAATGCATCTAACAAGCAAAATGACAAAGCAGAAAGAAAAAAGACCCACTTTTGAAATTGCTATAGCTTCATCCAAACCAGGAGGAGGCGTGTCCAGTAGCTCTCCCAATTTCAACTCCCCTAGCTTCATCAACATAGGAATCAAAACAGGTAGAATCAGGGACCAGAATAAGGAAAAACTCAATTATATAAAAATGTTCCCAACGTTATTTTTATAATATGGGGAAATAACACATTCACAGTGCAAAAGATGGAGATGAAATAATAGACTACTTTTCTATCCCGTCCTGGGTTTAAAATCCCATGTTAATCCGACATAAAAAAGTGTGTACACTTATGTGATGGTAAACATGTACCCTATCATTGAGGCCTTCAAAAAAAGAGATATTTGTAAACCCATAGAACAATGACAGTAACTGAATTCTTAATAAGAGCCTTGAAGTCATTGGAGGCAAGAACAAAAAAGATAGTATCTCAAGTAGAATTGCTAATAACTACAGATAAAAATCACCTGTTCAACGAGCATTCCAAGGCCCATGCCTTCCATGAAATCTTTGACCCCAGTTCCTCCAGTTTTTTGAGATGCAGAACGAAATTCTTCCCTAGCCTTTTCAGGGTTTATCTGTTTTAAAACTACAGTTCTTGTTCAGCATATAGCCAACAGACTACCATAAACTCATTAACAATTAGTTCTTTCAAGTACATTATCAGCAATTCTAACTATAACATAAAAGGAACACCTATTACTGTTGCAAAAAAAATTTGATAAATTTACAGGAAGTATTGTTCCACACACCTCAAGTGCATACAGTGGGTAATCAGGTCCTTCAACAGGTACTAGAGCCCCGCCAGTTAAATTCTAAATGAGAAACATATATATAAGCATAATGACTGCTAGTCAGACTATTCTTTTAAGTGCAAAGCAGATCTCACAAAACAAAAAACTTTTTTCTTTTTTTTGTCTCAAACCTGTGCAAAAGAGTCACTCAAAGAATGTGCTGGATCAGTTGACACTACTAAAGTGGGGTGCCCATTGTTTGCAAATTTCACAGCAAGTGAAGCAGCACAACTTGTCTTTCCTACTCCCCCCTTTCCGCCAAGCATGTAATACTTCCTTTGCGTCCCAGAAACCATATCATCAAATCCAGCAA
Organism: Jatropha curcas; assembly: GCF_014843425.1. The sequence continues at coordinate 688,803 of NW_023590944.1, read as the reverse complement.
CATCTTCTGCTGGAGCAACTACTGATCTCACTGAAATAAATAGCACATGAGATATTCATTTTTATCACAAACCAAGTGGTCCTAAGAAGTGATAACTGTTAAAAACTACAAGGGACACTCCTGTCTAAAATTACCTTCCAAACCATCAAGTATTGTGCCACAAAACAAACTTTCAATTCACATCTTATATTAAACTAGGAAAATCCAGGCATGTATCCAGTCAAGCATTTTCCATAAGAAAATCCTAACATTTCATAGCAAGTGAAGATACTAAATATATCATTCTCTATAGCTGTGTCATATGTGGTTTAGAAATAGCAAGTTCCATATTCACCTAAGGCCAGTATACAACATGTGCCAAGGCCCAAGTGCAAGTTGGAATTCAGAAATGGAAATATTTAGTCAGTTAGAAAACTGTCTTTTTTGTCCATATATTTTCTCAATAACTAAATGGACTCACTCACAACACAATGCTTTTGGCATAAAAAAAATTGTTTTACACAATTTAACAAAAAAGGTTTGCATAATCTTCCATAACACATTAACATGGTGAAAATTATAACCAAAACCTGAAAAATTATTGTTTGCATCCTTGCTTTTGAAGTGGATGGATAGATAAATAACCAAAACCTGAAAAATTATAACCTCGAGTTTTAGAAAATTTATCATCACATTGAATGGAATGGAGCTCAATTTTCCGTTTTGCCTTTCCTTCATCAATTCAAAATGAGCAAAGCACTGTAAGTCCTCTGTTCTAGTCTCCACACTTCTTTTTTCTCTTCGTAATTGCACTATATATTATTCCTAAAGCAATTATATTTCACTTTAATTCCCCTAAAACGCTACCAAACTCGTCTTTCTTTGCCAAACATAACCACCTAAACTAAACAATTACCTAATCACAAGTTCATGAATATATATATCTAATTCTAAACATCCGAATTAAGTAGCGCTACAGCAATTCATATACCAAAGACACAAAGTACAAATAAATCCATCAAAACTCCATAATTGGACCAAAAGACTACAGCCAAAATATTACAACCGACTGAAATTGCTAACCCGAAATCAGGTGAAAAACGATAAAAGCCTATACAGAATAACAATTCATAACAATTGGGTATGGAAGAAATCACCTCGAAGTGAATTCCTAAAAGGCTTTTGCCTGATAGAGATGGCGATAAAGCTTGTTTGGAGAGAGGTTGAGACGTGGGAGTTTGGCGCAAAAGAAAGCAAACCCACTGTTGCTGCTGTGGAGTTCCTTGAAGTATACAACTTACGAAGAGAAAATGAAGAATAAGTAGAAGGAAGCATACAACAGTAAGCGCTGGTTGTTGCCATTTTAATTCTTACAATCGCTGCTCCTGGTAATGAACAAAATTTAGTTCGTCTGTGTGTGTCCGTATATACCTATACTACTATTTATCTTTATAGAGAAGTAAAGAAAACTCTTTTGCTTTTGTGAGATAATTGTATATAAAAACTTGTTTGTTTCTCGTCAAGAAAATTTTTACTGTTTGTTCTATAATAAAATTTATATGTATATATTATTTAATACTTTTCATTTATCAGCAATTAATTTTTACATAATAAATACACTTTTTATTTTATTAAAAATAAAAAGAAATTAAATTTTTAATAATGTTTTTTATTTATCATTTAAATTTACTAATTATTATATTGCATTCCTATAAATTTATCCTTCCTCAGTCCACAAAAATAAATAGTTTTGTGATAGTTATTTTTTTTAAAATGTTTGCCATAGTTTTTTCTATTTATTAATATAAACCGTTTTGAAAATATTTAAGAATAATCAATATAATTTTTTTCAATTTTATTTTATTTATATTGGATATAATAATTGTCTTTATAATTTTTAAGGAGTAATTAGTTAAATAGATTAATATTTTGTTAATTTGGGAGAACTAATTCCACTATAAGTTACAGCACAGTAACTTTAAATGATTAATACAAAGCAATTTATTTTCTTTATGAATTTAAATAGTCTTGATTAAATATTATTAAGTATGATTTATGAGTCATTTGTTTGAGTTAAATTTTGAATTAACAGCTTATTAAGCTTAATGATTGAGAATTGATTATTAAATAATCCATGAGTGTTATATAATGTCATTTGCAATAATATACTCTTTTTAGGCATTTTTAAATGCTCTATAACTCTATAATTGATGATTATGTGTAAATACTTTTTCTAGATCTCCCATATAATATTTTATTAGTACCTAATAAAATAATAATCGAAAGATTAAATTTTGCAAAGAAGATAAAACCAAACCAAAAGACTGTAAAAATAGATTATTATTTTTAAATACATAATAAAACTTGTAGGCCAAGTTCATACGTTTCTTAAAACGGCTACCAGAAAGCAGTAACTTGCGAGCTTGGACAGCAACTTCCTATGGCGATAGCTAGAAACATCTTTCAAATGAGGGGGGTACTTACTGCTCTCTCACGAAATAGTAATCAGCCATGTACCGCCGCTCCTTTAAACAGAGGTAACTGTTCTCCGTGTCTCGCTCGATGTAGTTCTTGTTTTTATGTTTGTGTTTGATAAGCTTGGAGTTTTGTTCATAATCTTTTAGATTCTTTCTCTTTTGGATTTTATAGCGAAAAAGGGATATGGGTTTGTTACTGATTAAAGTAAAAATGACAAAAATCATGTGAATTGATTGATTTAGCTCATTCAGAAATTGTTAGGGTTTAGCAATTAGCACAAGAAAATTAGAGCCTGTTTGAATTGAGTAATATTCTTAATCACCACCAATTTAGTAACATTTTCAATCACCACCCTTGACCACTTTCACTAAATACTAACACAGAGATGCTGATGGTCTTATTGCTTTAGAGTAAGATGAGAATTTAATTTAATAAGTTTCTGCGAACAATTCAAAATTTCTAACTTTAGATTACCATCAATGTGCTATTTTTTGACATTCTAAATACTAGGATTTGATGATTGAATTTGGAAAAAAATCTTAGATTATTAATGCACAATCGAGATGTTTTTTTTTTTAAACACTGTTAAGGGATGAAACTAATATTAGAGTGTCAAGCTTGTTTATCTTTAAGTTTCTTGGAGCATTTTTACCAGCTTATGTTATCCATCTACTTGGGAAATGTGAATTATAAGATTTAGAAAGGAAATGTCTTTGCCTATGTTGATGGCAAGTTTATAGTGCATTAATTGACCTAAGCCTAATTCAGATTTAGGGTTTGAGCCTTTAGCTTATCATATTGAAATGCTTGATCAGTTAGGTTTCCTTTAGCTTGGCTCTGTTTTTCATTTATCAGCTGAATTCAACTTCAATTTCAATCTAGTCAGTGTTGTCTGTGCTTAAGTAATAAGTAAACTATCATTTAGTTTCTGTCGATTATTTGTTTAAATTTCTTCTTTGTTTACTCATTTCGTTCATGGGGGTGTATTGAAGGTTTGTCACAGTAGGATTGAATTGACAGTTTTGTCAAACAAGCTTTTATTCAATAGGCATTGCCATTGCTGATATTTGTGAAGGGCTTCATGAAGTTCGGAGTCTTTAGGTTTCGGTGAAAAAAATATTAATGTTTAACTTTGGTGTAGTTGGAAGTGATGGATTTTATAATTCTAAGTTACTATACAGATGGAATGCTGTTATATTGATTTTTAGGCATATACTGATTGTTGGGTTGAATTCCGTACTCATTACTTTCTTCAATGTTTGGAAGAAGCCGTCTATGAAAACTGCAGCAGATAATAGTATGACAACTTTGAGACTTTACTTTAGGATTGAGTGATATTTTTAATCACCACCAATTTAGTAATATTTTCAATCACCACCGTTAACCACTTTCACTAAATACTAACACAGAGATGCTGATGGTCTTATTGCTTTAGAGTAAGATGAGAATTTAATTTAATAACATGCTAAAGTCTAAAGCCCTTTATTCAATCAATGTACTAGTCTTACATGGGATAATGGGACTGCAGGGATTGATAGTTGTTGGTTCTGAAAGATATTTATGATATTTAGGACACCAATTTAGCAGAAAACAATTTTTGATTTACTGTGTCAAATACTCTCTCTGTGTCTGTGTGTGTTTCTCTGTGCATGAGTCATGAGTGGAATAGATTGCTCCTGAACTTTGGTGCACATTTGTTTCACCCTGGAAATGGATGCCTAAATTAGAAGAATACTATTTGAAGTTTACGTCTTAGACTACTAAATAGAATTTTTCGGTTATATTAAGAGGTAGAGTGAAAAATAGATATCATTTCAATGTATATTCAACTTGTTTAAGTACAAAAATATATATATATAAAAAAAAGGGGGGCTTCCTTGTGAACCTAATAAAAATTGGAATACTATTTCAAGAATTTCTTTCTGTTGTTCCCAATTTAGAGCAAACCAAATGTGATTTATGGTAGCAGCAACTCTTCTTGTGATATTTCTGCATTTCATTGAAATATGATGCCTATTATCTTGTGCCTTAAGACATTTCATTTTGTGCATAAAATCCTTGCTGGCTGAATCATATCATACTTCTGCAAGTTCAGTCTTCACTAGGGATGAATTTTATAGAAGGTGGTTTCAGACACGAATAAATCCAGCGAGTCAACCACAAGACGACAATGCAGAAAATAATGAAACCAATTCTTTGAAGCCCAACAACGACCCTGTAAACATTCTTTCACAAATAAACAGCAATGAGAATTCCACTGTGAAGCACTCTGCTATATCCAACTTGAAAACATCACCAAGGCATGATCTTGCAATGATCTTCACCTGCAAGGTCTGTGAGACAAGGTCCATAAAGACAGCTTGTCGCGATTCATATGAGAAAGGTGTAGTGGTTGCACGTTGTGGTGGCTGTAATAACCTACATCTGATCGCAGATCACCTCGGGTGGTTTGGAGAACCGGGAAGCATCGAGGATTTCCTAGCTGCTCGTGGGGAGGAAGTTAAAAAAGGTTCTATTGATACGCTGAATTTAACTCTGGAAGATTTAGCTGGAAGCAACATCTCAAGCAAGTAAAACTTCGGCTACCATGTAATGTAACCCTATAGAAGAGAATCAATTTTGTGAACTTTACACTAACGAAATAACATGATTTATGACCTGATTATTTTGTTAATCTGCTTTTCGAATTCAAAATTACATATTTCTTGTACCTTTGAAATGAATGATCTGCTTATGATTTACTGACTTCTGATTTAGAAATCAAATCAGCAGGTTTCAGGCAATGCTGTTGTGGGCAATGGTCAAAAACATTTCAACATAATTGTATGTTAATATTTTTTTACATGATAAAATTTACAACAAACACAAATTTAAGTAAGAGAAATGCAATTTAATTGAAACTAAGATTAAGTTTATGTAATTTTTGTAAACTAGTTAAGCTTGTGAACCACTGCAAGCAACCTTTGAAAACAACCCAAGCCTGAACAATAAATTTGAAGTTGATTCAGGTTCAACTCAAAGCTCCAAATAAATATAAACAAACTAAGATTTGAGTCGTATGATATTTTGCTTTCAGCCTTTTAATTTCTTTTCTATGTTGTATTTCCTTCAAAATGCAAATAAAAATCTCTCTTTAGTCTTTTATAATTCAAAAGAAAAAAAAAAATCGCTATACAATTTCTTAAACATACAACTTGAATATATACGAAATAAATAAATAAATAAATATAGAGAGAGAGAGAGAGGTGTAAATCAGCTATCTAGCGTATGAATCAACTAAACCAAAAACTTAGTCGATCAAAAACCTCTAAAGGCTTTACATGATGTGCTCTGTCTGTGTCTTGTGCTTGTATTCTTATTGAAAAAACAAAAATGGAAGAAAAAGCTATAGACTCTTGCAAAATTCAACGGGGGGCCATAGAAACAGAGAAATCAATAGGCATACCAATTCTCTCTGCCCAATTCTTTGATTCCAAATACAATTTTGAAATTCTAACGGCGACTTGTTCCATATCCGGCCTTTTTTCCGGGTCCTCCTCCGCACACTCCAACCCAATCAAGACCATCTTCTCCGCCACCTCCACCGGATAAGAATCCTTCAATCTTCTATCCACCCAACTCCTAATACGATTGCCTCCGCCTTCACCGCTACCCACCACCTCTCTTGCCCTCTCAATAACACTAACTCTCCTAAACCCTCCACTCCCTTCATCAAACACATACCTCAACGCCTCTTCCCCTGACACTAGCTCCAAAACCACCACTCCAAAAGCATACACATCACTTTTCTGCGTCACAACTCCACTTTCTTGAAATTCCGGCGACATATACCCTCTTGTCCCTTCAATTTTCTTTCCTTTACTGTCACTCCGGTCAAGACTTCTTGACCTTCTTTCACTTCCATCAATTTCTCCACAAAGCTCCGCCGTACCAAAATGACAAATCTTTGCGTTTAATGGATCTTCAGTTATAATAATGCTCGAACACTTTATATGGTTGTGCACAAAACCCGAACCTGAACCCGAATCCGTACAATGGTGGATGTAATCGAGCCCGTGAGCAATATCTGTAGCAATTTGCATTCGGGATAACCAATTTGAAAGAATCGTGTAATTACGATTTTGTGGGTTTCTTAAACAAGTAGCTAAATTAGCCCCATGAACGTATTCATAAACAAGATATATACAATTTCCTGAAGTGGTGGCGCCAAGAAGCTTAACTAAACTACTGTGATGACTCCGGCAAATTGTGGATAACCGTTGTTGGAGCTCCGGTAACTGGATTGGGTCACGGTGACGGAATTTTCGCTGGGTAAGAATCACCTCTTTCTGGCGAATCTGACAGCGCCAAGAAGTGGAAGAAGAGGAAGAAGAAAAAGGTTTTGATAGAAAGTTGTTTGTGGCCCTACAAATTTCAATAAAGTTGTAAATGTTAGGGCTTTCTGGTAGAGAAGCTTCTTTTAAGGTTTTTAGAGACTTTTTGGATGGGATTGAAGAAGAAGAATATGGGTTTGAATAGGTGTTGAAACTTGAAGAAAAGAAATTAATGGAGGAGGATGATGGATAATTGGTAGAGGATGATTCTGATGATAATGATGATGGGTTTCTTTTAAAAGGTGATTTTGAATGGTGGGATTTTGGGGTTAGAGATTGGATTATGTTTGTGCTCTTTTTTGATCTACACATGAGGATAATTGGAACAAGAGAAATAATGTTGTAGAGGTTCTTGGTGGAGGCGGCGGCGGGAGGTGGCATAAAAACAACCAGATTGGTCAAGAAACAATAAAAAACTGAGAAAAATGGAGTGAGAAAGAATATTTTTGGAGGTTCTTAGTTTAGTTTTGTAATTTTGTCCCTGTCAAAAACTTAAAAGAAGATGAAGATGGAATCTGGAAGAGAAGAAAAGAAAGATGGAAGAGAAGATGGTGATGGTCTAATGACGTCTTTGCTTGATGAGCAAATACGTGTCACATAACGCGAGAGTCTTCCATGTACTGCTTTTGCACACATGCGGTTATTGGTTATTGGTTGGTCCAGTCAAGGTTAATTAGCAAGGTCTCTTACCCACTATCCTTCAAATGTCTCATAATTTATGTCTTGCGTAATAGATTAATTAATATAGTTAAAAGGGAAAATTATTATTTAGTCTCTGAAATTTTACATAATTATTTAAATAGTTCTTTATATTTATACATATATTTATAACGTTCTTAAGGTTTGCCATCGTCATATTAATTGGTCCTTCCGTAAAAAAAATACATTTTTTTTCGTTAATTTTGAGAGGAAAAGACGAAATTATCCTTTGGAAAAATAATTATTTCGTCCCTGAGGTTTGCCATAATTATTAAGTAGTCCTCGACGACCAGATTGGTCAAGAAACAAATAAAAAACTGAGAAAAAATGGAGTGAGAAAGAATATTTTGGAGTTCTTAGTTTACGTTTTGTAATCTTTTGGTCCCTGGTCAAAAACTTAAAACACAGATGAAGATGGAAATCCCTGGAAGAGAGAAAAGAAAGATGGAAGAGAACATGGTGATGGCGTCTTAATGACTCTCTTGCTTGATGAGTCAAATACGTGTACATAAGCGCGAGAGTCTTCCATGTACTTGCTTCTTGCACACATGCGGTTTTATTGGTTATTTGTTGGTTCCAGTCAGAGGTTAATTAGGCAGGTGGTCTGGTGACCCACTATCCTTCAAATGTCTCATAAATTTTATGTAGCACGTATTTAGAATAATTAATAATAGTTAAGGCGAAATTATAATTTAATTTTCTCTGAAATTTTACATAATTATCTTAAATAGTTCTTTCACTATCTTTATACACTCATATTTATAACGTTCTTTTAAGGAGTTTGCCAAGGTGGCGTCGAGTACATTAATTGGTACCCTTCCGTAAGCAAAAAATACATTTTTTTTCGTTTAATTTTTTGAGAGGAATTAAGACGAAATTATCCTTGGTGGAAAAAATAATTTATTATTCGTAAAATAATTATTTCGTCCCTGAGATTTGCCATAATTATTAAGTAGTCCCCAACATTTATACAAATATTTATAACGTCCCTAAGGTTTACTTCCGTCGTATTAATTGGTCCTTCCATAAAAAAATACACTTTTTCCGTTAATTTTGAGTTGAAAAGACGAAATTATCTTTTATAAGTTTTTATTGACATTATTGTCAATCCTTTTCCTCTAAAACACCTAAAACTGAAATTTTCACCATCTTCCTCAACCCAACGCGGTCTTCATTGCCACCACCGTGTCTCTGTCAAGTATCATCTCCATAACCAGATCACCAACAAAACTACCTCTCGTCAAGTATACAATCTCCATAAACCAGATCAAGCCAACAAAGCTTAAAAAAGAGAAAAATAATTATTTCGTCGCTAGAGGATTTTTGCCATAAAATTATTATAAGTAGTTTCCAGCCATTTATACAAAATATTTTATAAACGTCCATGAGGTTAGCGTTTCACCCAATATTACTGTGGTCCTTCCCGTACAAAAAACACCACTTTTTGCTGTTAATTTTTAAATAAGAATAGCCAACCAAACTAACCTAAATCCTCTAATCAAGGAGAGAGAGAGATAAATGAATGAAGGGTGATGATGGCTTGATTGAGTTTGGATGTTGGGTTTTAGTTTTGGTGGTAATCTGGTTATGGAGATGATAGTGTTCATTGACACGGTGGTGGCAATAAAGACTGCGTTGGGTTGAGGAAGATGGTGAAAATGTGAGTTTCAGGTATTTTAGAGGAAAGAGATTAATAATAATGTCAATAAAAACTTATAAAGAATAATTTCGTCTTTTTCACTCACAATTAACGGGAAAAATGTATTTTTTTATGGAAGGACCAATTAATATGACAGAAGTAAACCTCAGGGACGTTATAAATATTTGTATAAATGTAGAGGACTACTTAATTTGTAATAAATTGTAGAAGGACCTACTTAATATTAAATGGCCACCTCAAGAGACGAAAATAATTATTTTTTTTCAAAGGAAGTAATTTTCGTCTTTGTCTTCTTCAAAATATACAGGAAAAAAAGTGTATTTTTTTACAGAATGACCAAGGATATATTATAGTGGAGTGAGGATGGCAAATCTCTAGGACACGTTATAAGGGAAAATATTAATGATATAGAGAATGTCGACGACTACTTAAAATAATTATGTAAAACCTCAGGTTGATGAAATAATAATTTTCCGATAAGTCAGAAAATTTAGTTAATATAATTAAATTATATATATATATTTTTGTCCTTATGCAATCTAATTTTAATATCCATTAAAATTAAATGATTCATATTAAATTATTCTTGAAATTAATTAAATTATGTCTGATTACATAGAGTTTTTTAATATTCTATTTTAATTTATATCAAGATTTAATTAATGATAATGCAGTGGTTTGACTATTATATTTGTTGATAAATAAGCATACTAAATAAAGATAAAATAATAAATTTTAAATATTATTTACTAAAAATAAAATAATAAAATTTAAATATTATCTACTTCCAAAAAAGAAAATAGCATAATAATTTTGGGGACGGATAAAAAATAAAGTAGGACAAAAATTATGATAATCTAGATTTTATTAATATAAATTTTTATAAATTTACAATTAAATATTTACTTTATATAAATTATAATTAGGATATTTTATAATTTAAATTTTTTTGTTAAAAGATTATTATTAGTAAATGATTTATTGATTTATTAATAAAAAGCATATATATGGATATATATTGACTACCATGAGTCTCCGTATACTTATGATTATATGAGATTATTTTTGTTTTGGAGTTGGATGCATGAGTACAAATAATTCAATTATCTAAATATAACTTATTGAAATAATTGGAAAAGTCTATTGAATTCAAATTGGTAAATGATCCATAAATATTTAACTTAATGATATTAATACATGATATTATAAGGTCGCTCACCATAAATTTTTTCAACCTATATTTTCAGTTTTGCCTCTGTTTGGAACCATATGTGTTATATTAGAAAAAAAAAAGGATTATTTAAGAAACTTTCAATTTATTTTTTTATTTTTTCAAATAAATTTTAAAAGTTTTTGTTAAACTCTTTTAGTATTTTTCAATACTATTATTTATTTATTTTTTATTTATGCATACTATAAATTCAAAAATTTAAAAAAATTTATAATCTACAAAGCCTGTTAGTATAAACAAAATTTTTTTTATGATTGTTCTTCGCACTTATATAAAGAGCGTACAGTTTTGAGTTTGAGTATTTTCTATCACTATTGTTTTTATTAATATAATAATTTTTTCTTTATTTTTTTAAATCTATTGACCACGTTATTACACACTTTTTAAATCTATTGACCACGTTATTACACACATATGATTTTGTAAATCAGATTAAAGTTGGATCATTTGATATAAAGTTTCGAGTTTGAATCTTCTTTGTCACTATTATTTTCACTAATATAATAATTTTTTTTTCTTTATTTTTTTAAATCTATTGACCACGTTATTACACGCGTATGATTTTTGTGAATCAGATTAAAGTTGGATCATTTGATATAAGTTGAGGTGTTCTTTGCCCCAAAAAATTAAATATGATTCTTTTTCCTAATATTACAAGTTTAAGGCCTAAATTGAAATTTATTCCGGATAAAAAAGGTTATGGATGAGCTGTGACATGTGGTTATATATTGAGCCAATACTATCATTTCCTTTTTCCCGATTGGTTATGGACACATGGAAGATTCTTTTGATTGGAGCATAAAAATGATCCTTACTGAGATATATTGAATGGTCTAATAATAATAAGAACAATAATAATTCTTTTCAAAGAGAAAATAATTGTTATTCAATATATTATTATTATTATTATTATTATGAAAAGTTATGATGATGGGTTATAAAATCAACCACCCATGTGGGAGATTTGACTTAACCTTAATCTTTACAGTTCATGGAGGCCTAAAGCTGCGTTAAGTCCTTTGTTTTGTAAAATCTTACCTCACACTTACAATTAAAAAATAAAAAATTTGAGCATTCTATTAATTAGATTATACATAACGAAGAGAGGGGAGAGTGGTATACTTCAACTTTTTAAAAAAAAAAAATTAAATTTAAATGGAAATGAATTTATATTCTCACTCTAAAGTAGGGGATTAAAAAAATTTTAAAAAATTAGAGAGATCAATTTATAAAAACATTCAAAGTTTTATAAAGAAAATGAATTTTGGATTTAAGGGGCCATCCATTCCCATAGTTTTATGTGATTACAATAATTTTATTTGCATGATTGATAAAACATATGCGTTAAGAATTTAATCAATAAAAATTATTTTACTTTTTTTTTGTCTTTTAACTCATTAAGATATTAATAACAGTCTTTCATTTAATGAATAAATATAAAAGTTATTATGAAAAAAGTAATTGTTTAAATATATAAATTTAGAAACCTTGCAAACATTTTGAAACATTCGAAAAAGAAAATAACAAGCAAATAAAATGGGACTGAGGGAGTAATAAATATGATGATTGATTTTTTCAAAATCTCATATTGCTCATAGGGTATGTAATGTATAACATACGTGGATTAATATACTTTATCAAAATTATGTAATTATAATTGAAGGTGTATCATGCTTTTATTATTTTTTTTAAAAAAATGTGTATTATGTCTTTGTCTTATGTGTTCTTGGAAAAAAAAATTAAAACACATGCAGAGTTGGTAAAACGCATAATAGAGTCGGTTAATTAGGCAATTTTTTTTATGTAAACCACCAATATCCGGACCTAATCACTAGGTACCGTCTAATATGGCTCGGAATCTAGTTACGGTTAAGGCTCTTCGTCTCTTCCTACAAGTATATTTAGTGGAAATTGAACCCGATCAGCCTTTCTATATACGCAACCTACGTTGCCAACTGAGCTACAACCTATAGGTTAATTAGGTTTTTTATTTATATAAAACTAGTAGGTATAATTTTTTTTTCAGGCCATAGAGGATAAATATTTTAACTCTCTTAATAAATGTGTTTCCCTGTTATGGGTTGTTGCCAAAGGTGCACTGACATGATTCAATGGGTATTGAAACTGGAATAGATTACATGAACAATATTTTATTATTGATATAAAATAAAGGAATGTTGAACCATAAAGTTTTGGATTTGGTTCCCAGCAAGAAAATGAGTCTCTTAAAGGCTAAAATGATGAACTCAGTGTAAAATTAGGTGACCCATTCCTGTCACATTGAAAATTATTAGAAGGTGAGATAAAAGAATCAGTAGTCTAAATAGGAAAATATCCATCAGCTTAATGAGCTAAACTAAAGCATAATTATTAATATATTTCAATAACGACTAATTTCGAGTTTGAATATGTAAAAAGAATATATTTTTTACTTATAAAATATAAATTACAAATGAGTTAAATTAAATTTCGAGTTTGAATACATCTGAATCAGCGAAATTCAAGCTCAACTCGGTCTGTTGGTTTACGGGATAGCTGCAAGTCACAAAGTAATTAATTGCTAATCTAAAAAAAATTGGTAGGCTCTGCTTGCTGGAGGTGGATAAAAGAAACAAATATTTATGAGACTGACCTTAACTAGCTGCTACAGGAGAAATTTGGAATACTAAAATACAAAAGGATTCAAGATATCTCGAGTTTGACTCAGTTTACAGTTTTACAAACACATCCTATTATTTTTAGATGTATATTTCAATTATACATCTAATAAAGAATTAGAGATTAATTAAATTGACCAAAAGATTGGCAACCAAAACCCCATTTGTATATGTTGTGTTTGTCATTTTCAATGGAGGATCAACATTAGCAAACAAATCATGTAAAGCAGATAAATGCTAATTAATGTGCCATTTCTTGTAAATAAATGATTAAAATTTTATTTAATTATAAAATTAGATTGTACTACCTCGGTTCCATAATACTTGTCATATTTGAAATTTTACGTATTTTAAATCACTAAATTTGTTTAAGTTACAATAATTATTCAGTAAATTGGCTATATTATCCTTAATTCAATACTAATTTTCTAAAAAAAAATCATTTAATTGAAGTAATAATTATTGGTCATATTCAATGAGTAAATATGAAAAAAAATAAGATTTATTACTCATTAAAACTATAAACGTGACAAGTATTTTAAAACAAATTATTTTCTCAAATATGATAAGTATTATAGAACCAAGGTAGTGTTCCATGCATCTGATTCGGCATTTTTTACACAAAGTGTCATAAATATTTGCTCTATAAATCTTCAAATTAGCAGTCTAACATTCATCCATATCAGGAACAACAAAGTGACTGTTCATTCACGGACTCTTACAACAAAGAAACAGACAGTAATGGCCATTGGAGACAGCTCATCAGCTTCCTCTATAAAAGCTGTGCTTTAAACAATTTCAAGCAACAAAGAGCAAATCCTGAGCTTAATTAGGATCTTAAAATGGTCTCAACAATCTCACTATCAATCCTCTTACCACTAATTCTGACACTAATTCCAGGCTCTGATGCAGGCGGAATAGCAATCTATTGGGGTCAAAATGGAAACGAAGGCACCTTAGCGGAGACTTGCGCGACAGGGAACTACGATTTTGTAAACATAGCATTTCTACCCACATTTGGCAATGGCCAAACTCCTAGAATCGATTTGTCAGGCCATTGCGATCCGTACAGCAATGGCTGCACAGGTTTAAGTTCTGATATAAAATCGTGTCAAGCTAAAGGTATCAAGGTAATGCTGTCTATTGGTGGAGGAGCGGGGAGTTACTATCTTGCATCAACTCAGGATGCTAAACAAGTTGCTGCTTATCTCTGGAATAACTTTTTAGGTGGTTATTCTTCGTCTCGGCCACTCGGTCCAGCGGTTTTGGATGGAATTGATTTTGACATTGAAGGAGGAACAAATCAACATTGGGATGATCTCTCGAGATTTCTTAAAGCTTATAGCAAGAAAGGTAAGGAAGTGTACTTAACCGCAGCTCCTCAATGCCCATTTCCTGATGCTTGGGTAGGAAATGCACTTAAAACAGGTCTTTTTGACTATGTTTGGGTTCAGTTTTATAATAATCCTCCATGTCAGTATTCTTCTGGGAGTATTACTAACCTTGAAGAAGCTTGGAAGCAATGGGTTTCGAGTATTCCTGCGAATAAGATTTTCTTGGGATTACCTGCTGCTCCTGATGCAGCTGGGAGTGGGTTTATTCCTATAGAAGATCTTACTTCTCAAATTCTTCCTGCAATTAAGGGTTCTGCTAAGTATGGAGGGGTTATGCTTTGGTCTAAATATTATGATGATGAAACTGGTTACAGCAAGGCCATTAAGAGCACTGTGTAATTGCATTTTTTTTTTTTTTACAAAATTCCCTTTTACGGGAGTTCAAATATTCATATGTATTTCTACTTGTAGTAATATCTCTCTACATAAATATAATATTGTGTGTGTGTGTGTGTGTGTGTGTTATTTTGTGTTGTGTAGAGAAATTAAATATTTTCATTAAATATTATAATTACATAAAAGATATTTTCAATTGAAAAACCAAATCAAACTGTTAACTTTTCAAAATTAATGTTTTGTATCAATTCGATTTGATTCAATCGGTTTGCACAGTTTTCCACAGTTTGTAAAGAAGAGAACAAAATATCAAATAGAATTCTCTTTCTTTTGGTTTAGCCAATACAGAGCACAAACAACATCCACATTGAAAAAAAAAAAAATCTAAATTAGTTTTCTTTTCCAAGTAAGAAAACTCATGGAAAGTAAGATTAATATCATTAATCTAAATGCCGCAATTACTAATTAAAGCACTTGGAAATTAGAAACCAAACATCAAAAGCTACATGTAATTGAAAATCTAACCATCTTTCTTCTTCTTCTTCTTCTTCTTCTTCAATATTAACCCAATAATTACATCATTTTCAGCCCCTAACTGACCGTGGCGGCAAAACCCTTAAATGGCATCACGATAAGCCTCAAGATTCTCACCCGTCAACCTACAAATCCTCCACTCAGGCAAAACCTTAGCCCCCATTTCTTCATAAAACTTTATAGCATTCACATTCCAGTCAAGCACAACCCATTCTACTCTCCCATACCCCATTTTCACTGCCTGTCCTGCCACCGCCGACAGCAACATCCGCCCTAAACCTTTCCTCCTATAACACTCTCTAACAAACAGATCCTCCACATAAAACCCTGGCTTTCCTAAAAAGGTCGAGTAATTAGGGAAAAACAGAACAAATCCAGCAACCACAACATCATCGCTTCCATTTTTGAACGTTTCGGTTTCTGGATCATTAATCGGATGATCAAGTTGAATAATACGATCAATAGGCGCGAAATGAGAGGTGATTTTAGGGAGAGGGTTAGAGGAAACTTCTAGAAGGAAAATAGTGAAAGAATGAAATGGTGGAGAGGTAAAGAGAGTGGCGGAGAGAGAAGATTCAGTGGCGGAGAAGAGATGAGTCAGCCGCTCGAATACCGCCATTTGGTGGATAAGCTTGTGGATGTGAGGGACGTCGGCCGGCGTAGCAAGGCGGATCCTAGAGAAGAGTGGGTGGCCGACGGGGGTAGAATCAGAGTCTGGAAGACCGGTGGGAGCCGATGGCGCAGGAGTCGGCGGAGGAGGTGGTGCAGCTGCGGCCATTTTGTTGGAGAATTGGAAAATGGGGAGTTTTCTAGAGAAGTGGTGAGGGTTTGGATTGTGCTGGAGTGGGTGGTTTCTTCCTCTTCTTATATCTGGTTGGGTCGGTCCAAAAGGTGGAAAGGGATACTCGTGGGCATTGCAGGGGAAGGAAGGGTAAGCCTTCTTAGCCCAACAAATTTAATGGGCCATAAATGCCAGTATTCAGATTTTCTCTTTTAGTGGAGATGAAGTCGTGCACTCAAACTAATTTCATGGCCGATTTCATTTCAAACGGTTATGTTAATGATTTTTTACGTGTCGGGTTGATCTTCTCATTTACAGAAAGAGGGAAGTCTCGGGTTTAAGAACTCCTAACTACGAGAGGATTCACCAGTTGGATGAGTGAAAAAAAAAAAAAGAGATTACTTCTTATTTTGCAATATTGTCGTAATATCAGCCGAATTCATTCTTTTAACAAACTGAGGAAGAATTTGCAAATTGATAAAACCTGGGATGAATTTTCCATCTCCAAGGAAAACTGCTCTAATCCCTATAAGAAAAATTCTCGATTCTCCTTTTGAAGCTTCAACTTTTACATAAAATTATTGTTTCGATAGTTCAAAAGTAGGAACTATATTATTCTTTAACTCGTTGGACTTTCTAATGAATAAAAAAAAAAAGATTTTGATGTTTTAAAAGCAATTTCATGAGATTCTCAAATCCAACTGAAGAATTAAAGAGCCATCTCCATTAATTTATCCACTTCACATTTTATGCAAGTGCAACTAGAACTCAAAACTATGACTATGGTAATGAAATATTGGATGATGGCCTTGTCTCTGCATATTTAACGACCTACATTCCTTAGCAACACTTGACCCAAGACTTGGAGGACCGCAAACAGGAACACCCACATCAACATAACCCCAACATTTTGACACCACTGCCAAAATATCTGCAATATTACAAACAAAAAATAAACTCAAAGTCAATACATAAAATCAAGAATCTGTTCTTACATGCTCAAGATAGAAGCTTAATTTAGACATTTCAAAAACTTTTACCTTTGAAATTTGGCCTTGATCCATACTGAATGGTCATAAAATTTGCTAGCTTTTCTTGGCATCCATCCTTAAGTTCTACATTGTTATCATAACATAGTGACAAGCCATCATCTTCCTTATGAGCAGTTGAATATTTTCTTGCATGAAAATGCCATAAACCAACAATTATACCCCCAAAAATTACAACACTCATAGCCATACTTGTTAGAAATATAAGCCCAGAATACCATCCTAACGGAATGATCAAGGGTTTTATATAAAATGTATTTACCAAACTTTCTAACAGAACAAAGCCAATTGTAGTTAAGATAACATATAATCCTGACCATTTCTTGTGTCCAATAAGACTGGATATATCACATCTACTTCCAATTATTGGGGTGCCATTTTTGTAGACAAAAGCACTTGATTTTGAAGCAATTTCACCTTCTTCCTGCAAATTAAACAATTGTGGGTGAGAGAATAGCACCAGGCGTGGATAGTCCTTATGTCCTAAACTGAGGAAGTGAACTTAATACGGTAGGCATGAGCAAAGTTTGGTTTCAAATAGGAATCGAACCGGTTAAAATTGGCACTAAATCGTGGTTAACGTTTTTGGTTCCAAACCATAATTAAAACTGTGTATTTAAGGTTTGGCTCTGATTCTTTATTTTTTGAAACCGAAACCAGCGGTTTTAATATAAAACCAGCGGTTCACGTTTAAAATCGTGAAAGATAGGTTCTTAAAGAAACTTCCAATTTTTTTTTTGTTTTGTTATAATTTATCTATAAAAATTTTTATTAAATTGATTTAGTTTTTTTTAATAGTAATATTCATTATTATTTTTTTATTCAACATACAAATCTAAAAAAGAATTTTAAAAACTTGAAATGAATTATCTGATTTCAGTTTGAAATCAAAATAAAGCCGAAACTGACAATTTCAAAACTGTCTAAAAACTGTTCTTTTTTTTGTTTCACATTTTTTATAACTGCAATTACCGGTTTTAAAACCGAAACTAGCAGTTTTGAAACGTGGTCACACCTATAATATGGTAAGTAAAAACTGCTAGATCCGTTATACTACTTTACTGCTAAAAAAGAGAAAAGAAACAATTGAAATTATGCAAAAAGAAACAATTACCAATGGAGGTTCCGATTCACCGGTGACGTGAATAATAATCTCAAGATTTAGCTCATTGCATAGTGATGTTGGAGATAATGAGCCGAGGTCGATTGTAGATAGTAAAGCAATTTCATTTGATCTTTTGGTCGCCCAAATTATCAAAACATTTGTTGATACACAAGCTTTCTTTTGCTTAATATGGTGGAGAATGTCACTTAATATAGCCAAGAATGGTGAAATCCCAATACCACCAGCTACCAAAACAAGATTTTCGTACCTATAAAAACAAAGTAAAAAGAAAATCTAGTCATCTAAATTAACCTATAATGAAAAATATAAATTATGTTAGTATGATTGTATTAGAGCGTATATACTTACATCAAGTGATATGATATTGCATGGCCATAAGGTCCTTCAATGGAAGCTGTAATTTTCATTGTCCATCCTCCACAAACCTTTATGAGAAGTGAAAAATGAGATTCTCCATTTCTCGGACTTGATGAAACACTGAAAGGATGCCATTGTAGCCAAGATATTTCATTCACTTTGAGGAAAACGAAACTAAGGGTATTGTAGTGAAGATCTGTAAAGTTAATGAAGGTCATAATTAGGTCAAAAATTGGTGAAATATATACATTGAAATATATATAATTATTCAATTACTTTTAGACTTTGAAATGATGAATTTTATGGTTCCACAAGGAAGATATGTTGCTGAAATTATGTCGACTGTCTTTCTTGATTGCCAAAATCTGAGAAAACGATCGAGCATGAAAAGAAATATTCCTCCGGCAGCTATACCAAAAAAATTATCACTTGTATGTAGAGCCATGAAGATAAGAAAGATGGGATAGAGTTGATGAATATAAAAGAAGAGCTCAAAGCTCTTATTCCTCACTGGATATAGTGCTGTTATCCACATCAGGAAGCCAACCATAAGGCTTATAACTCCAGCAAGATTGGCAATATCATTATTTTCCCACTCTAATATCTGCACGATATAGAAATCCAAAAAAAGAATAATGAATTAATTATACAATTTTCATGTAACTTCTTTATTTAAAGCTTCTTTAACAAAGTTATATATATCAAAAGAGAAAAAAGAATCAATTAATAAGGTGTTGGCTAGGGTGGTAAGTGACATTAATCTCATAATGATGAGAACACTCAATTAATTTGATCCTCCACAAGCACTTTTGTTGGGGGGATAAAAAACCTTTACGCTCTACGGGGTGGATTAATAAATTAATAAAGACCTACCTTGGTGAGGAGACAGTCCTCTCTTGCCCATGCAATCACATAAAAAAGGCCATGAAAGGTGAACATCACCATTGTGAGATGTCCAAGCCATACGTGATACCTTACAGCATGCTCGAAAGGAATATTGATGAGTTGGAGAAGAAATGATCCTCTTGCAACTGGAATGAACAAAAATGCCAAGCAAAATATTCCAATTGAACCAAAGCTTAATCCCGTCAATTCTAGCACCAATGAACTGAAAATGCAAATCCAATATTATTGCCTGATTTCAGCCAAAAACGATGGATAAAAACTTGAGGGACTAAAATGCAATTTACAAAAGAAAGAAAGTTAGTTATTGACCGGTAGTTAGCCTAGAAGTTCTCTCAATTAGAGGATTGTTAAACATGCATTAGTATCTACATATGCATAGCAATAAGTGAGAAATAAAGATAAAAGCTATTGAGGAGTTGGAAGCAATGTACATTTTCTGCTGTTGTTGTGTAAATTGAGAGTCTTCTGCCACCTTGAGATTACGCACTGTATGAGCATAAACAGCCCAAATGATATAAACGATAAAGACGAGTATCCCAATAGCCTCACCACCACAGACCACTCCTAATGGCCCGCCCACCACCACAGGAAATGTCCATAACTTGTAACGTGGAATTTCCCTTCCTTTCTTCTTCCTACATAAATCACAGTCCTATTAAAAAAAAAAAAAAAACCTAAACTTCAATTTCTGTAACTCAAGAAGTTTTGTTTCATAAACTTCTTAGGAAGTTGGATAATTATAACAATCAACCAAGCTAGATTTTTACGCTTCCCAGGTTACAAATGGAATATTAATTCTTTTATTATTCTTTTTCCTCAAAAAAGAGATTTTTTCCTCAAATTAGGAATATTACAGTCAATGCACTCAATAATCTATTGTAACTTAGACAAATTGAATAATTTTTTTAAAGGATGTGAAAATCCAAATATAACAAGTATTGGAGTAACAAAAAGTATTTCACTGTAAACATAATACCATTTGAATTTCTCTTCGAAGCTAGAAATAATAAGGTATGGTGCAGAAAGAAATGTGATAACAAGAATTGGGCCGCTAAATACAAGAAACATGCCTCCTGCAATTAACAAAATCAGAATTTGTTAAGAAAACAAAAGGAAACATTTAATAAACAAAGTAAGGTTAATTAAAGGAATAAATTAGGGCTACCAACGAGCTAAAATACATGGTCGAACAATTGTGACTCATTTATAGGCTCAAATCCATTTTTGAGTTAAGATTATTTGAGTTTTTTCGAGCTAAATTTTAAATTGCACATGAGCAGCTCGACTCATTTGCTAGCTAACCTGAAATGCCAAGAAAGGATGCATCGGTTAAACTTGTCCACTTCTTGACTAATTCAGCCACAGAGTTCAATGGATACAAAAAAATAAGAGAAACCCAAAACATGAAAACCAACCACATTAGTATCTTGAGTAGCCATTTTATAAAGACTACAACAAAATATAATGTGTGATTGACTCTATCATTTCTCAAAGCAATAAGAAGAGGCACCTCTTCATCTTCATCAAACAAAAGATTCTCTCCCATGCTAATCACAAGAACCTTTTTTCCTATATATGTGATACCAACAATACGTATATATATACAGACCAAGCACATAATAGTTAACAGTACATATTTGGACTTAAGTGATTAAAGAATGAGTTATACATGTCATATGCTTATTATAATACATTATAATTAATTAGATGTTAGAAGATATTATTTAATTGTTTTTTTACAGGAAAAAAATAAGACAACCGCTGAAAAATGGGGATTGAAATTCAAAGTTTCACAGTAAACTAGGAATGATATTTTTACTTTTCGTAAGAAGAGTGATCTTTAAAGATTTGTTTTTTTAATGAAAATAAAATGGAAAACACAAGACAAAAAACGGAAAAGTAAACACAGACTGCCATTGTTAGGATCTATCTCTTTTTTTTCATCGTTCAAATAAAATTTATTGTTTAGATTAATTGTATTTTTATAGTTTTAGTTTTGAAAGAAATTCACAAACAATTTTATACGTTTAAAAATGATTGATGTCGAATAAATTTAAATTTTTTTTTTTTGAAAGAAATTTAAAATTTATGTTATTTCAGAACTTCACATTGTTTTTGTTTTAAATTGATAAATATTAAATTTATAATTCAAAATTCAATATTTAAAAATCTTAAATTTCAAATCAAATTCAACATTTGCATGTGACTTTAAACAAAATGATACCGCATTAAGCAAGGTGACAAAACAAGAAATATATGTATATATAGTAGAAAATTGTTGGGTTAGAATTAAATGACATATTCCATTAAAAAATGAATAATACAAGAGCAACAGTACAAAATAGTACAGCCTTCAAAGTTCCAATTCATTTGTTTTATTTCACTAAACAGCTTGCAAGTTGTTTCATAGTCAAAGTTAGATTTATTAAAACGACAGGCTCAAGAATGGAATCGCATTAATTTTTTTTTTCATTTTTTATTTTTTTGTCTTTTTCCTTCTACCTGTTTTTCATGAATTGAGCTAACTGAAGGCTGGTGGAGTTGCTACAAGAAAAAAAAAAAAAAAAAGGATAATTATAATCTTAGTATCTGAATTTTTTTATTTTTTTTTTCTATGAGTAGAAAACACTATCAATTAAATATATGAACTTTTTAAAATTTACATTTTTTATCTCAATCTGATTTGATTACTGAAATATGACCATGTAATGTGGAATTTATTTTTCCACGTGGCATACGATATGGTATAGAAGAGCTCCAAGTCAGCTTATTATGTGAAGTTCATATGGACATGCTATAAAATTTCTTATTTTGCCTTTAGAAACACCCAATTCCCTATTGAATATCCCCATTTCTCGATTAGGGATGATGGCAGAGAATCGAGTACCTATAAAAAAGAACCTACCTAAATCCAAACCAGAGTAGAGATTTATATATATCCGAATAGACATGGCCACGGTTTCGGAACTGCTGGTTCCGGTTTCGAAATTGAATCAAAAATTGACGGTTCCGGTTCCGGTTTGGAACCAAACAGTTTTGGCTCCGGTTCCAATTCCTTAACAGTTTTAAAACCGACGGTTCCGGTCGGTTCTCTGACCGGTTTTTCGGCGAATCGCATAATTGTAAAATAAAAAAGTGGAGAACATTTTTCTTTAAATTTTAAAATTTAAAAATTTGTGAAATAATTTCTAAAAAAAAATACACTTAAAAAATTAAAAAAAATGCTTGAATTTAATTTATTTTTTAAAAAAAGACTTGAACTTAATTTATTTTTTAAAAAAAAGTCTTCAATTAAATTTATTTTTTGTTTAGAAAAGTTGGCACTTAATTTTTTTTTTTTTAAAAAAAAGGGCTTGCCTACGTATCCTCTTGGGGTTTAGAGGAATAAAAGGCAACGTAGTTCTTACTTACCTTGTAACAATTTCACCCATTTTACCTTAATCGTTATTTCCACCACCGGTTGATATTCCCATTGAGGACTTATCGTAAAGATCAGTTCGGCCTTGCTCCAATCATCCACGCATGATTGTGCTTCTAGTGAATCGGGTGTCATACGAGATCGTGTTTCATTAAGTATGTTTCCTCTTTGACTAAAAGCTTGAAAAAAAAGCGGCTTGCCTACGTATCCGTCTTGGGGCGATTAGTAGATGGGAATAAAAGGCACACGTTTATGTTGCCTTACTTACGCTGCTGTAACAATTTCACCCATTTGTTTACGCTTAATGGCGTTATTTCGCACCCCGGTTGAGTATTCCGATTGAGGACCTTATCGTAAAAAGATCAGTTATACGGGCGTGCGCGTCTCGTTTGCTCCAATCATCCACGCGATTTGATTTGTGGCTTCTAGTGACGATCATGATTGTGCTTCTAGTGAATCGGGTGTCATACGAGATCGTGTTTCATTAAGTATGTTTCCTCTTTGACTAAAAGCTTGTTCAACCGTAATAGTGGAGACCGGAGCTGCTAAAACTTGTTTTACAATTAGTGAAGGGTTGGAAATGTATTAGCGTGACGACTCCACCAATTTAGAATTGAAAAATTATTATATGCAAAACTAACACCAAACTCGAAAGAAGTGGTAAGATAATTATCAAATTCGGAAACAGAACTGGATTCCATGGGTCTTTTTTGTTTTTTCGAAAGAAGTGGTAAGATAATTATCAAATTCGGAAACAGAACTGGATTCCATGGGTCTTTTTTGTTTTTGTAGTAATATACGTTCAGCAACACCAACACTTATCCTTTTAGTTGGGAATGATTGATTATTGAATTGAGAAGAATTAGAAGAAGTAGATGAACTAGAGTATTGAACAAATTCAATATATAATCTATAATATTTTGTGTAACTTCATGTAATACTACATTTATATTAACATTATCTTCTATATCAAGATTTAATATTTCATAATATAGAGTTAAATATTCAAATAAAACTTCAAATTTACATCTAGAATCAAATACACAAGCAACAAGGGTGGTATATTTTTAAAATAAAATAACCATTTTTTTCATTGATAAAACAGAATTTTGTAATAAAATATCATTTTCAAATTCTTGAAGTGCACTAACAATATTAAATCATATAGGCAAAAAATAAATAAGATGTGGGATGATAAACTCCACTAAATTTATATGTAGCATCAGTAAAAATTTTTAAAATATCCAAAATTTTTGACAAATATCCCAATTTTGTGAATATAAATTAATTTCTTCAATATTGTTAGTAAAAAAAATGCACAATAATTCTTTATATGAAAAAGATTCGTTTAATAATTTATATATTGACTTCCAATGAGTTGGGACATCCCTTGAAAAACATTTTGGTCTCTTTTTATTTTCCTTATAAAATTTAGCCCAACTTTTCATCACTTGGGGATGTCCCTATAAATATAAAATAGCTTTTCTAATTGGAGAAATAAAAGATTCAAGAATTTTTACACCATCTTGTACACATAAATTTAAAACATGGCATGCACATCTAATATGAAAAAATTTTCCACCAATATTTGGTTCACAAATTGATTTAGTGTTAGCAGAAGCATTATCAAATGAAATTGAAAAGATTTTTTTGGTTAATTTATATTCATTTAAAATTGAAATAATTATTCTATAAATATTATTTGCAGTGTGTTTATCATCAAAAGCATAAAATGCAATAATTCCTTTTTGAATTTTCCAATCATCATCAATCCAATGACATGTAATTCCATATAAGAATGCATTTGCCAATGATCACTCCAAATATCACAACACCACTAATTTTCATTTCAGAAAATAAAGTCTATCTCTTTTTTCTTTTTTTATAAAAGGAATAATAGTCGTTTTACAGTATTTCTTGGCACTTTTTTGCAGAAGGATTTAAAGCTTTTTGACAATATTGATTAAACTTACTTTTTTCACAAAAACTAAAAGATAAATGTTCCATAGAAATCATTTTGCTAATTTCCATAGAAATCATTTTTGCTAATTCTTCTTTTTGTTGTTTTTCAGAATATTGAAATAAAGAAATGTTAGAAGATGCGTACCCGAAAATTTGTGTTTAAGACCGATCAACTCCTATTTTTGTTGGATGTTTTGCTTCAAATGCTTCCAAAATGATCCATAACTGCCCAATTATTTGAATTTATAAGATTTTCCACAATAATTGAAAATTATATCGAACATTTTGTCGCCTTTGAATTTCTTCGTGAAATGAATGGCGAATATATCGAAACTTTGACTTGCTCTTCGAAAAACTTGTGAACCTTGCTCTTGCTCTTCCTCTTCTCTTGTTGTAAATGCTCATCATTAAATTCAGATTCTTGAGTTGGAATTTTCAAATTTTCATTTGGATATCCCTCAAGATTATATGGGTCGGGAGTGAAAGCGAAGATGTCGTTTGTAATAATAGATGAATATTGTGTTTCTCTAATCTTTCCCTTGCCCTTAGCGGAACTTGAGTTTCCTCTACTTGCCATTATAGAAAAATAATATGTAATTTAGAAAATTGAATAAAAAAAATCAGAGAAAATAATTATAAATTGGAATTTGAAGAAATTAATTCACAATAATTGGACAAATAATTGGAGGATTGGACTTTGAAGAAATTATCTTGCAAATATTTTGGACAATAATTTATGAATAAAAATTAGAGGAAATGTAGAGTAGAGAAGAATAATATAGAGTAGAGAGAGTAAAGATATTTTTTGGTGAAGAGGATTTTAAATGGAATGAGGTATTTATAATAAATTTCAAAAAAAAATTTGAAGAAATTAATTCACAATAATTTGGACAAATAATTGGAGATTGGACTTTGAAGAAATTATCTTGCAATATTTTGGACAATAATTTATGAATAAAAATTAGAGAAATTGTAGAGTAGAGAAGAATAATATAGAGTAGAGAGAGTAAAGATAATTTTTTGTGAAGAGATTTTAAATGGAATGAGGTATTTATAATAAATTCAAAAAAACATTTTTCTATATATACTCTTGAAACTAGCCGTTATGTAACCGTTTGTAATTGTTAGGAGAGGTAATTTGGGGATTTCACAAAAAAATTTGAAAAAAAAAAAGCTGCTAGAACCGTCGGTTCTAGCCGTTACAAACAGAATTCAAATATTCTTAGAACCGTTGGTTCCAACCATCGGTTCGAACCGACTGAAAAAATCGGTGATTCCAAACGGTTCTGCCGGTTCTTGGAACCGTCGTTCCAAAGATGGTGGAACCGGAACCAAACTGTAGGCCACAGGTTTTGGTTTTGGTTCAGACCGGTTCCAGTTCCCACCAGTTCCAGTTTCGGTTCTGATCGATTCCGAACCGCAAGTTCCGGTTCCAGAAATCGTAATTTGGCCACCCCTATATCCGAACTCGTTCCAAACTCAATTAAATTTAAACTTACAATACTTAACCTGTACCAAATCCTTTCTTTTCAAATTGAAACTATCTGAAAATTTAAAATAAATAAATAAAGTTGACGTATAAAACTATTAATAAGCTAATAAAATAAAATTTCAATTACTACTTTTACTCTATCTCTCTCCTCTCTTTTTTTTTTTCTCTCTCTCTCTCTGTCTCTCTCTCTCTCTTTCTCCTCCTTCTTTTTCCAACCTCCTCTTAACTTCTTCCTTTTTCCTCTCACACAGTTCCTTTACCCCTTCTTTACGTCTCTCTGGATCTCCCTTTTTCTTTTTCCAACCTCTTAATTTCTCTAACTTCTTTCTTATTCGTCTCGCATAGTTCTTTTACTCATTCTTTAGGTCTCTCTAAATCTTCCCTTTTCTTTTCGGACTAACAAGGCCACGATCTATTAATCCAACCTATTCTACGCACTCCGCCAAAAGGCATTATGATACAATGAGTGTAATACCACCAACCGAACTGAATTGAAAATGAACCGAATCATTTCGATTTTGTTTGATCAATTATTCAAGGGACGTCAAGTTAGCCGGTTTCAACGAAATTGTTATTTGGTTGAGTTAGTTTCATAAAAATTCTTTACTTAGGCTTAAAAACGAATAGACATCGCAAAAACCGGTCCAAATTAACCGAACCAACTGGTTCGATTTGAGTAAGTTCAATTACAAATAGAAATATTAGTTCAGTTCGGTCTATCATTAAAAACTTTGATTTGTAATTTTTATCCTTGGTTCGATGGATCTGAGCCGAATCATCAGTATGCATTGAATGAATGCAATTCATGCATAGGCATGAATGAACACGACATTTGAGTCTCACTCTTTTCACTATCTCCCTCACCAAAATAATAACAATAATAATAAATAAATAAATAAATTGAATGCAACTCAATTGAGTTGGTGGATATATTGCTTGTGTAAATTATCTGGATATATATATAAGTTGATTGATCATAGATTAGAAATTACTCATAAGGAAATAACTTATCATTTATCAATGGTATCATTTTTCTACTTTGGCCATCAAAGGGATTTTTTTCATTGATATTTGTTTACAGATAGGAAATTAACATCTAATTTATAGGGGGAATTTGCCGAATTTTTAACAGAACTTTAAGAATCATTAAGCTAAAACATAAAAGTTATAACATAACTTACAATTTATCTTTTCTTTTATTTCTAAACCCTAAAGGTGGAAATTGGGGTGTGTAGGAAACAAAAGTCAGTTTAGGATAAATTTATATTATTTTTGTGGTTTCATTAGAGTTCAAACACTGTTCAACTTCATAACAAGCTTACCATTTTGAGAACGGCTCCAATACCATTGCATATTTTCGTTTGTGAAGAAACAAAGATCAGTTTCAATCATCAATATCAAAAGGAAATGTGAAAAAATAAATTTAAAGAAAAAGCAATCCGTAAAATGAGCACAAAAACAGAAGCATGTAAAATTCTCTTGAACTATTAGCTGCCATGGATGATGCTTATGTTTTATTGCAACCTCATTGCCATTCAAAAGAGAACAGTATGATATGGAATGATCTAGAAAAGGGTAGCTGAAACACAAAAAGGGTTTGCATTCAAATAATTGGAGAATGCCAACCTACAAAAGGATCAGTCTAACTCTAGCCTACACCTGAGGTGAAACGCCTGGATTATACAAAGATCTTGCAGGCCTCTTTGGCCCCAAAATCCATTTCCCATTTCCATATAATACAGAACCAACCTACAATATAACAGATTTTTTCAAGCAGGTGTATTCACATAGTGTCCTGTTTTCCTCCTATGCCGGCTAAAGTCAGACACAAACCTGAAAGAAAGACCACAGCCTTCAACCTTGCACTTGTATGGCTTTTCTCCAGTATGCACACGTATATGCTCCGTTCTCGCCCATGCCCACTTGAATGACATGGAACAACCCTTCCAAGGGCACTTGAGGGGTCTATCATCTTCATGAACGCGTTGATGAATTATTGCATATTTGTGGGAACTAAATCTCTTCCTGCAACCTTCATATGGGCAACGGTTGCGCTTGTGCAGCAATAGATCTGCCTTTGTCTCAAAACTCATGGTGCAACCTTCTAGGTCACACTTATGATATCTCTTCATGGTTTCTTTATTTTTTGCACAAGGTACTGAAACATCAGAAGCTTTTCTTGCCTTCTTTGTTATCAGATTCTCCTCAATTGATTTTCTAATATCAATCCCATTTCTGCATGTTGCATCTTTTCCACTCCTCGGCCTCAATCCTTCACATGGGCTTTTAATAAACCCGTGGCAATTTAATTTATGGTCTGTTATCTGCTCTAGTTCATTCTTCCTTTTTCTGCCCTTCCCAGACGTTGATATGGGGTCTATCACAGTGGGTTTGATGATTTTCAGTTCATGCAATGAACAAACTTCTTGACCTTTGACCATATTTTCTGCAGTGCAAGATTCTTCAGTTTCAGAACATTTTTTTATTGGAACAGAATTAGATTGACTTATTTGCATAACCGGGCTATAAGAAGATTCCTCCTCTTCAGTTGTAGTCTGACATATTTTGTTCACTTCATCTATCATCACCCCATTATCTGAATCAATGTCCTTTTCCACTTCAGTGACCAAATTAACACCAACAGACAACTCTTCAGTTGCACATTTCCCTCTTGGAATTTCGTATTCTTCCAATGCAACAGGAATAGCTTTATCTTGAATTTGAGTAGCAGTATTAGAGACTAGTTCTTCCTTGGCTGGAATTTTTAACAGCACATCAGAATCTGAGGTGGAGCCAGGGCAAAAGTCTTCTTCAGCTGACATCCCTTTACCTTTAGGACATCCTTCCCCTGAAGGAAACGTAGGCTGATCTATTTCCATTTGTGTAACAGAACACGAGATGTATTCCTTTTTCCTTTCACTTGAGGTCATAATTGCCTGCTGCATCACATTCTCCAAATTCAAATCATTGCATGAGTTGACTGCAGGACAGGGCCCCCTGGAAATATCAGAACTTCCATCCACAGAGATATGATTTGGGAGACTTGTCAATCTAGCATTACTTGGAATCAATTTCTCCCCATTACTTCCAATAGTAATTTCAGCTTCATCCTGCAGTTTATCTTCAGCAGCACTGGTCAGACGAGGAAATTCAACCCTTTCTTCCAATGAGGCAGCAAGCTTATTTTCTTCACATGAAATGTATTGGCTGCCATTACTTTTGGCTGTAGTTTGGAATTCTTCCTTCAATTCATTGTCCAAATTGTGATCGCAGACCTTACTATCCTTGCAAGATATCTCTTCAACTATGTTTTCCATTTGTCCCACAAGTGAATGAGAAGCATGTAAACTTGCTGGTTTTACAAGATCAGGAAACTCATTCACCAAAACACTCCTACCCGCCAGGACTTCTTGCTGCCCTTCAGAAACCAGATTACAGTATTCGTTCCCAAGGCTGATATTTTCTCCTTGCATTACGTACCCTTCATCAGCTTTCATCACACAAGGAATAGAGCATTCTGTAGCATTATAATCCTCAATCTCATTGGTTCCTGCAGTGACCTTTTCTTCATGCTGCATATCCAAACTACCAGAGGCTGCTGATTTGCATACACTCTCATATCCATTCGATACTTCCAAAGGTTGATCCTCAACCTCCCCCACATGTCCAACAGTTATATTGGCAATCAGAGAACCTGCAACAAGTAAAGGAGCAGAATTCAGGCCCCTGTCACCTATTGCTTCAAGCACCTGGACTTCGTGTAGCACTTCAGATGTTCCACTGGGAGACAGACCAAATCCTGCAGACTCACTGCCACAAATGTCATCATTACAAGGGCTAGTCTCAGATTTTTTTCCGGTATGTTTAACAAGATCTTCACAACAAGTAACAGGAACTTCTTCGACTGCATGCTTCTTAGGGCAGCCTTGAACCCAACTTGTGGAACAATCTATTTTCACCTTGTACTTCCTTCTTGTATATTGAATGAGTTTGTCTTCTTTTTTAACAATGACACTATTTGACTTCTTTCCCAATATGTCATCTTTCTTCGCTTCACCACTGTCATGATGCTTGCAGAAATTAGACTGATTTAACTTAGTTCTTGACCTTGATCTTCTGGATTGCCATTTGACGTTTAAGAAATCAGAACTGGAACTTCCATCAGAAAATAGACCCCCCAGTGCTAATGCATGCTGAACTTTATTAGATGGAGAGTTCTTTCTAATCTTTACACAATGCCGTAAGTTGACCCCAAGTTTTGAGGTCCAGTCTTCTCCACATTCATCATGGTCTTCATCATCAATTGCAAGATATATCAAGTTCAGGTCTTCCTGGGATGCAGTTTCTAGGGGAAACTCACTATAATTAAAAGCAGTATCAATATCCTGTGCAATGGCAGCAGCATGTGCCTTAATTTTTTGAAAATCTACAAGAATTTAATTAAAAAAAAATTAGTTAACCAGTTGCAAAATGATTCACAATAAAGAAAATAACAATTGGTATACCTGTAGCTTGGTAAAACAAGTAGATGAAGCTAAGATCTCATTTTACTGAGTGTTAGCAAAGACGAAGTTAAAGCATATCTCACCTGAATGGCAAATTATAAGCATGTTAGCTCCACCTTTAGACTGCAGAAGCTCCTCAATTTGGAAACCATGCTCCAAGCAGAAAATCCGAGGTCTCAGAAATTTTCTAGAATTATTCCACCCTCTGGGCATTGGCAGATCCCCCACTGGCCTAGAAAGGTGAGACACAGGAGGGTGATCATCTGCAGAAGCAAATATAGAACACCGACTTACTTTAGAACCTGAAGAGACTGAATTGAGCAAAGGGCAAATCAGCCATAAATAAATCATTTAATTTGCTTCCTTTGAGAACCATAAATATCTTTTATTGGATTGCTTCCTATTGTTTATGAATGAGAAATATGCCTACCATTTAAACTTTAAACCATTTCTGCCACAGATATTGCACACTGTTTAGATCAGATCTAAGTCATCCAAAGCAGACCATGACATTCTCAAAAAAAAATATAGACAGCCTTCTAATTTTTACAATATTAAAAATAACTGTTTGCATGCTTAAGTTAACTAAGAAAACAACCAATTGAATCTTGTGACTAACTGCTACAAAAAATGAAAGAAAAGAGGAAAGTTTGCAATTCTCATGCTAAGTGGTAGGTACATCCACTTAATTTCTCTTAAATTTATTTGGAACAGGCTCTTTCAGGGATTTGAAACATTTTCAAATACTTGCAACAATTTTCTAGAATAAGCTGATTATATTAAACAGTAAGAAGTTCAGTGCCAGGAACTGAATTATAAAAATGTGATAGAAAAGAGGCATTTATCAATTATATTTCACCTACCATAGCATCAGGAGCATATATCAGAAATAGAATAAGAAACAGAGAAACCAGAATCAACTACATGACATAGAGAACGACTCAGAATATAAAAAGACAGAGACTAACTGAATATAACATAGAAGTTCCAGACAAGAACGTTAATTTGTTAACTTAATACCTGGAACAGAGCTCTTCATAGAGTCACCACAGGCTGCAGAGGCATGACAACTATCAGAGTTTTCAACTCTTGATCCTTCTTGGACCAAAGGATGATCGACAGGGAGGAGTTCCATTGATGCTTTCTCAGATGGTTGCACCACAGACATAAATGGAAAACCAAGGATCCCACAAGCCACACATGCCAGTGTCCCAGAATCAACTTGAAAATCACAGGATATATCAACATCATCCACATATAAATCATTGAGAGTTTCCATATACAAACTCATCTCCTTAAACAGATCATTCTCAGCAGTGTTACAATTATCTTCAGAATGAATATGGGAAACATTTTCTTCTGGTGTGGTAGCAACAGTACTTGGCAATTGAGACTCTTTACTTGCACATGGCAATAAATCAGGGTTCCATATTAACACATTATGAGTGGAACCTTTCCCGAGAAGAACAGATAAAATGCTGTTTTCTTTTAACATATCTTCTATAAAAGACTTCTTCACTGACAACTCCCTTTCTTCTTTAAGACGGTCTCTAAGACGAGAACTCCGAGCACCTGGTAGCAGTGATCTTGGCACTCTGGCATTTGAACAATCCAGTGATGAGAAATATTGAATGACATGCCCACTTTATGACTTTGTGATGAAATAATCAAGCAAACATGATGCGATAAACTTTTAGCTTTCCATAAAAACATGTGTATTCTGTGACTACTTCCAGCAAATGCAACAAATGTTATTTTCATCTGACATCTGTTCATAAACATGTAGGATCAATTTTACAATAATTGATCCATTAATAAACATTTAAAATTAGTTGCTCTAGTGCCGATCAATCCCAAAAGCCTCTCCATATCAGTAGGAATCATAAAGTAGATACAAAAGGGATGAACTTCCTAGCAAAGCTAGAAGCACAGAGGCTAAAGAATAATTCCAACTGTTCAGACCTAATTATCAATCTCCAACATCAAGTATCACGTGATAGCATGAATAAGATAAGACTGCAAAAGCATCCAACTTGATACAATAGAAGCACTAGATTCAAATTAAACTATCAATCAAATAGTAATCAAATATAAGAATGATTAAATTATGTATCATGGATCTCAAAATTCTCCTGTGACATCAACAACAGGATATGCAACAAAAAGTATCATAGTAAAACTAAGACAGTTATGCCCAATTTTCACATAAATGATATAAAATCAGATATATAAGGTGTTTATCATATTTCATAATCCAGACAAGTAAATGATATATAATCAGATATATAAGGTGCTCAACTTTCGGACGTTAAGCATCTCATCTATGCTCCATAGGCATAAAGCTAATATTTCAGGAAAATATACAGGCAATTTATGAGAATCAACAGAATCATATCATAAGCTAAGATAGAGGATGACTGCAGTAAATAATCTGCAAACCTTGAAACAAAGGACATAGTTAGGAGGTATAGCAGTTGCTGATGGGAAAGCATGGGAAGATAATTCATGGCAGCTCTGCGTACTGCAGCTTCTTTAGCTACTTTAAGCCATTGTGGAGTGCCAAAGTTAGCTGCTTCTCCACAGTTAAAACCTATGGTAATTGGAGAGAAGAAAAGGGATCATGGTGAAGAGAACAGGAATACAGGAGATCAGAAAAGTTGCACAATCTTAGATTAACTTGATGTCAAAGGAGATAGATACACCAACAACAGAATAGCAGAAGTACAATTACTTTTATACTAAATTAATGTATCTTATAGACATCATTTACAGAAGAAACAATAAGCTTTACAAAGGAATTTCACATAGTAAGTATAAATGTATAAGCTGTGATGGAAGAACCTTGTATTTGTTTAATTGCTTTTGTGATACGCATCAAAGTGATTTGCTCTTACAAATATTTGTTGCATTTCCTTTTTCAATCAAATAATGCTACTCGCATCATACCAATAGAAAAATTCTCACCAGCCACCCTCACTCTTCCTCATAACATAATATTTTAGCTAGCATTTCCTACATGGAAAATATTTGAGCTTACCCCCTTGACAGCTAGTGCATTTTTTCATTGTTTTATATTTAAGATCAGGTAAAATTTCTTGAATTGTTCTCTACTGCTGTGTTAACTCTGCTTATGTGAGCTTAGCGAAGCGTAGTCAATCCCAAGACCACGAAAAGGAATAGGTTGCGGTAGGTTGACAGAAATGTAAAATCAGTCATATATAATGAATCCTTCTACTGTACAACACAAAGTTGGGATGTACCCACTTATGCAACCGCTATATTAGCACCCGGGTGTAGTGCTAAATGAGCAAGGGGTTCCACCACATTGCCACCTGAGTGTGAGGAAGTATGAGCAAGAGTTCTCCTACCAAGGACGTGTGTGGATAAAAAAGCTAGTCCTATCATATCGATGGCTGGATGTGGTGATAGATAGAAAAGGATTCTCACATCTCACTAGATGGATGCGGATAAAAAGTTAGTCCAAGAGAGCCGTTTTCGGTTGGGAAGTTGAAACATGAGTACATTGACTGGTAAGTCGATGAAGTTAGTAGACACTTTGAAGAGGAGAATGTTGCTATTGCATGTTTGCAAGAGACTAAGTGGAAAGGGGAAAAGGCCAGAAAAATTGGTAATCCAGGGTATAAATTATGGTATCGTGGTGAAGAAAATAACAAAAACGGAGTGGAAATCATTGTAGAATTGAGACTCAAGGATAAAGTGGTGGATGTGAAGAGAATTGGAGATAGGATTATCTCCTTAAAAATATTGTTGGGGCAGGAGACAGTTAACATAATAAGTGCTTATGCTCCTCAAGTGGGATTAGACAGAGAATCTAAAGCGAAGTTGTGGGAAGATATGGATGTTTTAATACTAGGAACCCCAAGTGAACAACAATTTTATTGGAGGGATTCAAATGGACATGTAGGTAGAGATAGCAGCGGCTTTAATAGAGTACATGAGGTTATAGCTATGGCAACAAGAATGAAGAGGGAAAGCTACCTTGGATTTTGCATTGGCTTATGATTTAGTCTTAGCTAACACTTGCTTCAAAAAGAGGGAGTCATATTTGCTCACCTTTAAGAGTAGGGGTAATCAGTGCCAAATAGACTTCATACCAACTTGAAGAAAGGATAAGGCTGTGTGTAAAGATTGCGAAGTTATACCAAGAGAAGCCTTAGCAACACAACATAGAATAATGGTATTAGATGTGAAGAGCAAGAGTAATATGAAGGAGGAGAAGAGTCTAACAGGACCAAGAATTAAGTGGTGAAAACTGAAAAACATAAACTAAATAGTTCTAAGGACAAGCTATTGAAGGAGAATGTATAGAACTTAGAAACTAATACAGCGGACCTATGGAAAGAAATGGCAAGTTGCATTTAAGAAGGTGGCAAGTGAAGTGCTTGGTGTGTCTAAATGGTTAGGACCTCGACCACAAGATCTTAGTGGTGGAATGAGGAGGTACAAAAATTGTCAAAGCAAAATGAGAGTTATAGAAAGTTAACCAAACCATCTAGTGAGGAGGCCTTTGAAGAATATAAGAGAGCAAAGAGAGAAGCTAAAAAAGTAGTTAGCAAAGTTAGATATAAAACATTCGTAGACTTGTACCAAAAGCTGGGAACAAAAGAGGGGGAGAAGAATATGTACAAGCTCATAAAGCTAAGAGAGAAAGGGTAACTTGAGCCAAGTTAAGTGTATTAAAGATGATTCCCATTAGGTGTTAACAGGAGATAAAAAGATTAAAGAGAGATAGAAGTGTTATTTCAATCAGTAATTCAACAAAAGCCAGAAGGACTTTGGCGGATCTTCATGCCTCTGCGACGGACAAAAAACCTTAGCTACACCTATAGAATTAAGCATAATGAGATCAAGGAGGCTTTAAAGCATATGAAGGTTGGAAAAGCATGTGGCCAAATGATATCCCTATAGAAGCCTAGAAGAGTCATGGGGGAAGGAGTTGCTTAGTTAACCAAGTTATTCAATGTTATTCTTAGAAGTAGAAAGATGCCAAAGAAGTGGAGAAAGAGCACGTGATAGCAATATATAAGAACAAAGGAGATATCTAAAGTTGTATATACTATTGCAGTATTAAATTTTTGTGTCACATGATGAAGCTTTGGGAAAGAGTACTAGAACTAGACTTAGGGACATTACAAAGGTGTCAGAGAACCAATTCGGATTTTGTCTAGTAGATCTACAATGGAGGCTATTTTTCTTCTAAGAAGATTGATGGAAATTTATCAAGAAAAGAAGAAGGATCTATATACAATTTATTGACATAGAGAAAGCTTACGATAGAGCACCGAGAGAAGTATTTTGATGGTTATTAGAGAAAAAAAGAGTTCATACAAGTATATAAACACCATTGGAGATATATATCAAAATGCAATCACTAGTGTGAGAACAGTTGGGGATACATAGGAGTTCCCATAACAATTGGATTGCATCAAAGATTTGCTTTGAGTCCATATTTGTTTGCCCTAGTAATGAATGAGCTAACCAGTAATATAAAATAGGATGTTCC
This sequence comes from Jatropha curcas, assembly GCF_014843425.1. The sequence goes on along the minus strand of NW_023590944.1, from coordinate 652,342 downwards.
TTGGTACACTTTATTCGTAGATGCTATTGTCCTTATTGATGAAATTAGTGAGGGATTAAACCAAAGGTTGGAATATGGAGAAGAATTCTTAAGGATAAAGCTTTTAGACTAAGCAGAAGTAAGACAGAACACATGCACTCCGAGTTTTGTTCAAGGAAGAAGTAAGAAAATAAAGTTAAATTAGATGGTACAGTGGTGCCCAAATACAATCAATTCAAATATATAGGCCTTGTGTTCCAGAAGGGGGTCTTGCAGATAAAAATGTTTCCTATAGAATTCAAGTAGTATGGATGAAATGGAGGAGTGCTACAGGTGAAAGTAGTAACCACCATGCTAGGCAGGCTTATAGCAACTTGATACTCTTCTAACCTAAATAAATTCCCCAAGGTGCAACTCACCAATGCAAGTATCCTAAGAAGCACGGGGAGTCTTAAATATTGCAGTCTCAAAAGGAATAGCGCATTTAAAATTGATTGATAGACTACCAGTAGACAAAATGGGTGTGGACTCACCAACAGATTGAATCTGTTGCTGTTTAGATACATGGATGAATCATGTCTTGGAAACACATGTGACCTAGACTTTGTTTTTATTCCATATGATAAGTTAGGCCTTAATGGACATGCTTTTTCTCCTCATACCAAATTCCAGATTATGTGTTTGACATAATAAGAGCTTTGTTCCCAATTCAGGTGCCTACATGTCACAGTAATCAAGTCCTTCATAAAATCTGTAAATTTTTTAGCAAATAGTGAAGCAATTACCGTGGCTGAATCCTACATGGTAAGCCCTCGGAAAAGTCACAACAAATTCACCAGGATTCTGTATCAACCTAAAGGAAAACCAGAAAAGCATGACTAGATTTTCAAATCATCAACAAGAAAAACCAAGTTCAATTGTTAGTGCCAAATCTAATTTTACAAGTTCTAAAAATTAGAATCCTTTTATTGAATTATAAAAAGAATAAATAAATGGACAAGAAGAAAAGATATACCAAAGCCTACCTACAACAAGGAATGCTGGATGAAACTACCACCTCAGGTGACAAAAGGGTTGTCTTCTCTCCCAACAATGTCAAAGCAGCTGACACCAAACAAAGTGGAGTTATAAAAAAAGATATACAAATTAAAATTCCAACAAATTTCAGATTTTGATGAACTACTATATTAAAGAGGGGGTTAAAGAATAGTTAGACCAACTATCATAACTCACCCAGGAACTGGAAAACTTTGTACAACAGCACTAAAACAAATCAGATCATTTAACTCTTAAATCATCATGCCAACATAAGCAAAAATTAATTTAAGTACAAGAAGGTTCTCCAACAAGGGTTAGTTCTCATCAGAGAATCAATTTTTGCCTGAGTTGGGTACTTTTGCTATTCCAGTGTTAACTGGCCTGACAGTTCTAGGGTGAGCATTCGGTTAAACCGAAGTATGACAATATGGGATAATCATCAAGACAAAAGCACATAGCTCAGCCCAATAAGCCACCTGCTTTTCATTAAAGTAACATTATGCAGAAATTTGAGAAAATTATTAAAGATCTTTCAAAGATAGGGAAAACTTCTACTTCTAAATAAATAAATAAAAGAGCATCAAATAGCAGGACAGAATTGTTGAATAGCATGCATCTGAAAAGTAGCATCTATCTTAAAAGTGTAAAAATAAAATAAACAATTCTTGGCCATGGTTTCAGCATAAATAAGGCCGAGAGCAAAACACTGGAAAGTATTTCATCAAAGAGGACTTGCATGAAGAATATTTGGTGATAAGCAAGCAATATGATATTCAGACATGCCAGCTCAAAATGTGATATACCTAAGCGATCAATGCTGCCACCATAAGCCTTGTTGCGGATAACTTCCTCAAAAGCAAACACATAGTCTCCAGGTATAGCATACCACGTCTTTGGAGAGCCAGTATGAAGAAAATTCATGCTGTGAAGCTCATGATCTTCAACATGCCAAGCAAACCAACTAAACAGCATGCCAATATAAACCATAGGAGAAGTAACACCTGGGATATCATCTGGCATGAACCGTGTAATTGAGCCAGGTGAGCGTGCAATCACTTGCAGATTCCAAGGGCTGTTAGATAGCTTCCAACCTGCAGTACCTTCCATATCATTACTAACGTTTACACTTTTTCTCTTAGAAGATTTTAGTGTTTCCTCCAAATTTGAAGTTGAAGTAATACATGATTTGGATACCATCCTTGAAGATGTACTTGGCTCATTTTTAATAACAGAATCTTTAACTTCATAGTTACATGAATTATTTACATTACCCATTTCATTTTCCTTGCAACCAGAACTTTCTGTACTCCTGCGATATGACTTATAGGATGCCCTCTTCCTCCTTTGTCTATGAAAATACCGAAACTGACCCTCTGGCTCCCCAAAACCCGACCCAGGAACATCATTTGCATATTCCACATAGATAGGCTTCTCAGAAGCTGCCTTCCAAAACAATGCTTCTATAGTCAATGGATTGTTCTCCTTAATCATACCCAACGAATTCCTGGCAAACGCCTTTGACTTAGACTCAAACTGATCCAATGTGTAAATCTCCCCACTTTGCCATACTTGCTTATGAACACCCAATTGTGGATTCTCCTTAACCACCCCTTTTGTTTTCTTCATACCTTGTCCTAACTCCTGATGCCTAGTGGTAAACACAGCTCTAACTTCTCCATCATTACCACCATCCGCTGAACCTGTTTTCAATGAAGAACAACCATTTGACAAATCCACCGCATCACCCAATTCCGGGCACTTGGAAAGGGACTTATTCAAGTTACCAAAAACATATCTTTTAGAAGGTTTAGGCAAAGGTGGTATAATCTTACAAATACCAAAAGCACTAGCTTCCTTCTCAATTTTCGAAATATAAGCAATTGGGTCAGCAAATTCAGTATCTGTAGGGCGGAACTCAGGTGCCAATGGCAAATCTTTAAGCCATCTGGGTATTTCCACATTACCCATTCCAACAAAGATACATTAACAACTATTACTTCACAAAATCAATATATAACAAAAAAAATGATGCTCAATTCAACAGCATTTCCCTATGATTAAAGTTACAAAAGCAGAGCATACGTCCAAACCCTAGATTCAAAATTTTCTATCTGCCAATTTCTAAAATGGGTTTTTGCTTTTGCAGTGATTGGACCACCCTAACTTGAAAAAATTTGATAACATAGCTAGAATGCAAAGAGAAATTCCAGAACAGAAGGAGAAAAGTTGAACCTGTTAAAACTCCAAGAGACTGTTGTGAATTTTTTTTTTTCCCCTTTCTTCAAAAGCGCCAAGAAAGAGAGAGGGGGAGGGAGGAAGAGAGAATTTGGGAATTTGTCTAGGTTTTGAGTGACATTTCATTTCAGGCGCATGATAACAATAAATTGTTTGGTATGTTAACGTAAACGGGTAGAATAGAGCGCATGGGTGAAGTAACAATTTCTAGACCGTAAGATATCGGTTGGGTGATATCTGAACGCCAAACAAGGATAGTGGTGTGTAACATCGGCGCACTTTAGCGAGCAAGCGGTGATAAAATAATAAAATATTATGGAAAGGGACGTGTGGGGTGTATAGCGGCGGTTGCCTCCACTTGCCATGCAAAATATTATTTGGCGATCAATTACTTGTTCTTATACCCATTTAGGAATCCTTATTGGGCCCCCTCGTTTGTTTTTTTTATGTTTTTTATCTCCTCATAAAAAAAAAAAAATTCATATGATATAAAATTTGAATAAATGATTGGGAATTGGGGTTTTGCGTTCTATTTTTCTACATTTAATTGAAAATGTTTGGTAAAAAGCAAGCATTCAAAATTGAAATTTAAAATAGTGTTTCAAAATTTAGTTGTCAGGCATTATAAATTACAGCTTAACAAATTGAAATTTAATATTTATTTAGCTTCCCAAAACCCTAATTACCAATCACAATATTAAAATCAAACAAGGGTAAATGTGTCATTTTCATTAAAATGAATTAATTATTTCAATTTTCTAAATATAAAGATTGAGGTTGGATTCTCTACTTACTTCGTTCACAAGGTATTTGTGAGATGTTGAAGTTTCGAATTTATATTTAATTTGAGGGTTAATGCATTTTTTCACCATGAACTTTGTATTCTAATTTCACTTTATTTAAACATTTATATTAATTTCATTCTAAACTTTGATCTTTTATTGTAATAACATTCCAATTTGCAATTGAAACTTAAATAAAAAACACATTAATATGAAACCTACTCTTAACTGTGGGTTTAACTTAATCTAAGTTTACTTACTCGCACAAATTTATTAAGTTTAATTATCGTTTTAAACAAATATATTTTTTTCATTCTACAATTATAAATTATATTTGATTATATTTATATCTTATGTTCTATTTTGACAAAAAAATATCTTATAATTTCAAATAATTTACGAGTCAAATAAATTCATAGCAGCTTTAGTTTTAGATTTTTAATTATTTCAAAATTTATATTAAAATCAAACCATAATAATAATTTTATTCTAACTTTCTTTTAAACAAAACGTGCATGTGTCAAATAATTAATTTTTAATATTACTTATTATAAGTTAAAGAAATAATTTAAAAATAATAAAAATAATGACAGAGATTGTTCTAATTATTAAATCAAATTAAGTTAACTATAGCCCAAGGTCAAGAGTGAATCTATTTTTAATTTGCAATTTAAATTCTAATTATAATTTAGAATGTTATTACAACAAAATATCAAAGTTCAAAGTGAAATTGGTATAAATGTCAAAAATAATTGAAATTGCAAAAGATAAAATTCGAATCAAACAATATATTAAGCCTATTTGTCATACGATTATCATATTCTTTCTAACCATGATAGAAACCGATGTGTAAGTTCACATTATAGATTTATAATAATTCAAAAAAAAACGAAATCATCAAATCAAATTAATCTGATTCAGTTTTATTCAATTTGATTTGATATATAGTATAATTAAGTTTATTTCGATTTTAATAGCCACAATCAAAATGTTTCATTTCTATTTAATTTTTATTAAAACGAAAAAGTTGTCCAGATTACCAAAATAACTAATTCTAAAACAAATCAATCAAATGCTTATCTCTACCCAAAAATACATGGATTACATATTTGATGTTGAATTTTTTTTTCCTTATGACAAGAGATTAAAATTTTTGAATTCCTTAGGTTAATTTGTCTAGTTACTCGTTAAAATACTAAAATAACTTATCTAACTCCTCTAAATAAAACCATCCCATCTCACTTCATTAATCTCTTTTACTTAAAAAATGTTTTATCAATTTTTTATTTTAATGATGTAATGTAACACAATTTGATTGATAGAATAATGAATGAGTTTCCATTTGACAATGCGATTAGACTGACTTAGCACTGATTGAACAACTTTTGACACATTTGCAATAGCAATTTTGACAAATAATTTCAAAATCAATTCCAATTTCCAAGTGTAACCCAAGTATTTATTGGTTGACTTTGTTTTTTTAAGAAAAAAAAATGTCTTCTTTAACCAAAAAGATTTTTCTACTAATTAGTTTTCTTAAAATACATCAAATCCAAGCAGCACAAATTCTAGAAAATAAGAATTTTCTTTCAAAATAATAATACTATAAATATCAATTTTAGGCTTCCTAAAGGTATTTCTCTATTACACAAACCAAAACATTAGTAATATGCAACAAACTTGATTAGTAAATGATTATTAACTGTACCAAATTATCAAAGAAGTAAATTTAACAATTAAATATGTTCTGGTCGGTCTTTCCACTTATGTGATGAGCTAAAGTTTTTAAGTTTGAATTTTCTCAACTTTAAGAGTTCTTATCAATTCAGTAAATAAAAATGAAGAAGCTCACAATACTCTTTCCGCCTATCAAACCTCACAATGAATTAAAAAAAAAAAAAGAATTTAGATTGACAAAGTTCTAGTTATATATCTCATTCATAAATTGATGTTTCTTTGAAATCTTAATATTCAAACCCTAATATTAAAACTTAACCGCGCATGATATTTATGTATTTTAAAGACTAGGTTATTTATTGTTTGATAAAAAAAATCAATTTTGTATTATAAGTTGAAGGACCTATTACTAAAAATAATTACTTTATAATTTTTAATTAAGATCGACAAATGCATATTAGTATATAAATAACTTTTCATTATGAATTGAACTTATTCAATTTGTTAAAAAATATTTTTCTTTTAACTATTTTAATCAATAATATCCAAATAAATGACTATTTTTTAGGACAAACTAATATTATAAATCCGGATATATATATATATATATATATATAACTTGATGATGGTTAGGTTAAGAAGAAGAGTTGTTGGTATTGAACCCTAATACCTACTCCTAGAGGGTCTTGTCTTAATCATTAGGTTAAGGTTAGGTTAAGGTATTAGTTATTCTCTCTCTCTCTCTAGGTCTTTTAAATCAAGAAAAATATAAGATTGTATATTAATTAATGTAAGTTCATAAAAAGAGGTGCTAACGGCTATAAAAGACAAACATGGGGTACCTAGCAATTATTTTTTTTTCCTTTTTTTTATTCTCAAAGTCTAAACCAAAGCCGCTCAACAATTATACATGTATGACCAATAATAATTCAAACATTAGACTAGCTGGTGATTGTCTATATTTTAATTATATTATAGGTATTATATAATATGAGGTAATAAAAAATTAAAATAGTGATACCATAATTCTTAATACACTAAAAAAAATAAGAGTTGAAGTCTATGAAAACATAAATATATAGGTAAATCATACACTAAGATTCTTTATTTGGAATGAATTCTAATTATTAAATTTAAATTCACTGTCTTTTGAGTTAAACGATTAAGAAATAATATCAATCAGTTCCTGATTAAGAAGGGATATATAATATTTTTATAATTATCCGGCCAAGCTTATCTTTTTGTCTTATAAATTATATAATTTATTAAATTAACTCTAAAAAAACTTATTTATTCAGTTAAAAATTAACGTTGCAAATTCATATAAGTAATCACTCAGACAAATAAGCTTTATTTCCTTTTTATTTAAAAGATAAGTTATTTAATGTTTAATAAACTGTCATTAAGCTGAAAGAAAAGGAACCTCTGAATTATCATATGTCATATTAATATATATGAAATCATAATTTTTTACCCAAACTTTAGCATCGAGATTGAGATATTAAAAAACAAAAATACACTACTACCAGACGCACTCTTAATTAGGACAAACAAGATATTGTCCCTAATACTCCGTCGTTCGAGTATATTTATCTCTGCGGAAAATACTAGAAAATTTTTTTTCTGTCACAATCAAATTGTTAAAGACGCAATGCTCTCTTTTACTGTCAGATTAACTAAAAATTTATTATTTAATAATATCTTAATTAATATTAGTTAAAAATTTAAATTCATAAAAAGTCAAGTAAAATAATAAATTTTAGCTAATTATAAGCATAAAATATTAATTAAGGTTTTTATTTTGCCATTTTTAAGCATATAATTTTGTCTATACTCAAGTTAAATCTCTTATAAAAAATAGGTTTTTTTTTCAATACGACGTCGTTTTATTTTTAGGGAAACATTACTTGTTATTAATATTATATAAATAAATAAAAGTGTTTTATTTTTAAGATGAATAGATTATTTTTTATTTTAATATTTATATAGAAAAATATAATTATTTATTTATTTATTTATAAGGTGGTGGGAATAATTCTAATTTTAGAAAAAAATGTTAAACTGAATCCCATAAAAATAATATTTTATTTATTAAATTTGATATAATTTGAAATTAAGGTGCTATTGTCGCTAAAATTAAAGTTCAGAATATTAAGAGAAAAAAGTTAGATTTAAAGTATAATTAAAATTACCCATAAACTTTCGGGTTTTTTTATGATTTAACCATTTTATAGGTGACATTTACCTAGAAATACAGATAATTCAACCATTTATATGTATACCAAGAATTTGATATAAAGAAATAATGGGTTTTTAAAAAAATGTTCTGAAGATTATTTTTACTTAAACAAATAATATTTAAGTGAGAGATTGAATATAAAGTATAAAAAGAAAATTCTACACAGTTTAGAAATCCAATTAAACTCTTATTCTAAATAAAGACAACTATAAGTAATTGCTGATATTCAATTAAGTTTTTATGGATTATATTTGTCTAAATCGAGTTTGTGGTCCATCCATAAAATAAATCAATGAAAATAAAAAATTTTAAAAATTATTTCTATTTTATCATTTTTCTCGGCGTATGATAAAAAATACTCTTATTTAAATGAGTAATAGCTACTGTCATCGGTCATCAGTTAACTGCCGGCGGCTATTACTTAATCATAGGTGACTACTATAAATTTTTCATATTTATTTATAAATTTATAAAATATAAAATTTCTATAATTCTACATATTTTTATAGTTAATATTTTTTGGGTAAATTTGCAACTAAATAATAAAAAGTGAGTTGTTTGGAAATAAAAAAAAAAAAAACTATTTTTGAGAAACAAACGAAACCCATAACAACCAAAAATTTTACAACAATATAATGATGATTTTACTAGACTGTGGGCCGAGAATTTTGTTCTGCAGGCTGAGGCTGAGGGCTTTGCACTGTGGTCCGAGAATTTTGATCTGCGGGCTGAGGCTGAGGGCTTTGTTCTAATAGCTCTGGATTGTCATGAATAATCTTTTCAATAGCATCAGCCAAACTACCTTTGGAATCCAAATATTTGCTTGCAGTTTTGCAATAGATTGAGCAAGCTCCATTACAAGTGTTTGATGATGCTTTTGTTTGCATTGCACATGCAGGCAGGCAACGGTTTATACATCCTGGAGAGCCTTCACTTGTGTTTATGGATGCCATTATAACCAAACAAAATTAAAATTAGGAAAATGGGTTTGGTTTTTATCTTCCTGATCATTTTGATTTCTTTTTCTTTTCTTTTCTTTTCTTTGAGATTATGGAAATTTTGAAATATTATTATTATTATTGAAGTGTTATTGACTAAATATGGGGTCCGCAGAATTTGGGATCTGCGGGCTGAGGGGCTGAGGGCTTTGTTTCTAATAGCTCTGGATTGGTCATGGAATAATCTTTCAATAGCATCAAGCCAAAACTACCTTTTGGGAATCCAAATATTTGCTTGCAGCTTTTGCAATAGGAAATTGAGGCAAGCTCCATACCAAGTGGTTTTGATGATGCTTTTGTTTGCATTGCACATGGCAGCAGGCAACGGTTTATACATCCCTGAGAGCCTTCACTTGTGTTTATGGATGCCATTATAACCAAACAAAATTTAAAAATTAGGAAAATGGGTTTGGTTTTTATCTTCCTGCATTCATTTTTGATTTTTTTCTTTTCTTTCTTTTCTTTCGAGATGTATGGAAATTTTGAAATTATTATTTATTAATTATTGAGTGTTATTGCACTAAATATATATATAATATATATATATATATTGATATTGAATTTCACCTTTTTCTATCTTAATAATCTAATCAATAAAATTAAAAGGAATAAAGTTAAAAAATTTTCAAAAATTAAGTAGATTAAATAATTATTTTAAGTAAATATTAATTTTTAAATAAAATTATTTGATGGCTTGTGATTTATTATCTAATAATTAGATAACAAACATTTAAAATAAAATTATTGATGGCTTGTGATTTATTTCTAATAATTTAGATAACAACATTAAAATTTTAAATTATTAGGCATTTAATTTCAACATGATTAAATATAATTTTTATATATAAAATACAAGTTAAACTCATAAATGATAGATTTTATAAAGATATATATTTGATTTTAAATTAGAACTCATAATGATTCTAAAAGATTTGACAGAGGCGACAACGATTGCATTACTGTGCATAGGGGTGAGCATTTCGCTTCGAGTAGTGTTTTTATTCCAACTAAATTAATTGAAATTTTTTATTTAATTGAATTAAGCATTTAATTGAATTACATTAAATCTTTTTAGTGTGATTAATTTTGATTATTAATCGAACCGAAGTTAAAAAAAAAATAAAAAACTCATTTAAGCGAATTAGCTGAATTTGACTGAATTTATTGATTAATAAAAAACTACATAATTTTTGGTATTGATTAATTTGATTTGATTAACTTCTAAGCAAATCTTTAGTTTATTAGTTAAAATTTAATTTTCTTTAATCGAGCCATTAACTAATTATCAAAAATTCAATTTTTTTTAACTGAATTATTAATGGAATATATATTCATTAAATCGAATTAATCGAATTGACCAAATTAATCAAACCGAATACTGACCACTAACTGTGCAACTATATGATTGTTTTTCATCTTTTCAACCTTTCCCTAATTTTGAAAGCTTTTGCAGTATGCTTGGCGTGACTATCAAATATACATAATATTGTATGGAGTGAATTATTACGTAATCAAAACATTGGTCTGGATGTTGTTAGTCAGAACAATTAATAAATAAGGATAAAATATTTTTTTCAAAAAAATAAGGATAAAATATAAAATATAAAATTATCTTCAAAATAAGGGGTGTGATTAGTATATTTAAATATAACTGGGGACTAAATAGTAATTCACTTTTTTAAGTGAAATTGTTTGCGATGTAACTAACAAATGCTTTTATTGGGGACAATAACAATAATTCACTAGATAAACAGAAGGATTAAGTAGTATAGAATTTAAGGTCCATTTGATTTAGATGTTTATAGTAATTAATAGTAGGGGTTAATATTCGGTTTGGTTAATTCGATTGATTCGGTTAATTCAGTTTGTTGAATAAATGTTCGGTTAAAAAAAAATTAAAACTTCGGTGATCGGTTAAAAGTTAATTTAATTGAATTAATTAAATTGACCAACTCTCAAAATTAGGTCTTTTTGGTTAAGTATATAATAAAATTAAAAATTAAAAATATTTCAATTAAAATTAATATTTTCGGTTAATTTTTATTTCAGTTAAAATCGGTTAATCATAAATTTCGGTCAGTTAATTAAGTTTTCATTTTCTTCAATTTTAGTTCGGTTAATTATCAAAATTAATTCGGCCAAAACTTTTCAGTTAAGTTTGGTTAAAAAATTAATTCGGTTAAGTCAAAAAATTTTCGGTTAAAAATTTTACTCAAATTGACTGAATTGGCCAAATGTTCACCCCTAATTGATAGTTGATAGCGGTTACTGATAGTTGGTAGCTGATAGCAATTAACTAGTGAATGATTGTGTTTAGTAAAATTTTGATAGCAATTAGTATTAAAATGCTTATTAAATACGTACAATCTAGCCCACAGTGTTAGCTCGACCATCGAACCTCTCAATGAATAAAAAAAAAAACTATATAACATATTATTCCAACATTCGAAATACTCTATTTTGACCTTTTTAACCTCTCAAAAAATTTATAAATAAAATTCTCAGGAGTTACCACCAATTGAATAAATTTTATTCAAAAAGTAGCATTATCCCTTGCTTTATAGCCTAGACGATTCATTGGGACTCTTATAAATAAATTAAAAAAACATATAAAAAATCGTCCAAAATTTTTAAAACGTTATTTCAATTTCGAATTAAACTTATACGATAACTTATTATTTTCTACCGTTCACTCATTTCAATCCAATCATTTTTAAATACTAGAATTTGATCATTAGTCATAAGTAATAAATTTAATTTTTTTTTCTAGGTAACAAATTTATCCTCGTTCTATTGTAATGATTACATTTCCATTATACAAATTAAGTATAGTTTAGTGGTAACTGCATTACGACTTGATAATAGATTTAAGTTCAAATTTCCTGTCCGGCCGTCTCAAAAAAAAAAATCCATTATGGCTATACAATTTTGTAGGAACATTAATAAAATATTGAACAAAACGGAGTGTATTTGAAATAATACGTAATTAGGATAGGTTCAAATAGCTAGTTATTTAAAATGATTGAGTATTTGAAATAACATATAATTGTCAAATGTTTTGTGCCATCTTATTATTGTAATATTTTTATTTTGGTTTCATTGTTTTTGGATTTGGTTGGGGTCTTTTCTAAGGACAATCTGCATTCTTTTAAAAAAAATATAAGCAATGAGATTTTTTTTTTTTAAAAGGAAAATATTAAAAACGTTAGGAGGTTTTTTCTAAGCTTAACCACGTGTAATATTTTGTTCATATTGTAATTACATCCTATTTTGACTTTTTTACATATACCTAAACTATAATTTTGAATAAATTGCAAACCAAAATTAAAATTAATGATAAGGTTATAAAAGGTGAGCCCTACAATTAACTCAAACTCACTTCAAAATGGCAAATAATTAAAAAAAAAATTCTTCACATACCTAATACCTTAAATCAAAAAGTAGAAGGGATAAAGATTGATGTCACATTATCAATAGGTTTGGTCTAAATTGAAAAACCTCGAGTCCTTGTGAATGGAGAAAATTCTCGCTCGAAGCGCTTCCCTTCGTAAGTCTAACTTATAATTCAATAATCAAGACAATTTTGCAATGTTATAATTCATTTATGAATTTTTATATTATCAAATATTAAAACGTTTTTTGTTATTCAAAAAATTTATAGATTATTTCAAATGATATAGTGGCTAAAAACAATTAAAATTATATATTGGTGTGCTTTGTTCTAATTAATTTTCTGATATAAGAAAAGATATATTGGCAGTATGCAATTAACCCACAAAATTAACAAACTTTATTGATTGCAAAATGACAAGTCCAATTCTATTGTAAAGATTGGATTTGCTTACTTGCAAAACTAAAATATAAGATTTTGTTTCATGAATTAATTAATCACGTGGGAATCCTATAATTATCATCATTATTATTACCAAATTTCTAATTTTTAAATATTTATATGTAATTTGTTTTTGATAGATTTTTTTTGGATGTAAACCACCGGTGTCTAGATTTCATTACCATAGACTGCGTAATCCGGCTCGGTGATATTGATATTACATCTATTTTATTTTTTATTTTTTATTTTGAAGATTAATTTAGGAAAAAGAGTGTGGTAGCTGACATAAATTAAAAACTGATTCTGGTTCTATCTCCGAGTTAGCTTTTCAGTGGGCCTTAGCTTAGAATATAGTGACTCGTTGTATTATTACATGGCTAATATATCAAAATACTCCAAAATTTATAGATCTTTATAATTTTATCCTATTTTGATTTTTCTGTCAATTTTACCATAATTTTGACTAGCAATAGCATCCTCAATTACACTTAAGAATGAATAACAAATAAAAATGAATTTCCATGATTTTTAAATCATCATTTAATTGATATAAACTAAAAAAATAAAAATTTCAAAAGCTCCAATAGTCGAAGCAAATAATGTTCATAGCTTAACATTTTAATTTTTTTTGATAAATATACTAATTAATAATTTAATAACATAAATTTCTGTTACATAGAAAAAAATATTAAACATGGCATAAAAACTAAATTAATAAAACATAACTTTTTAATTACATATTTTATTTTATATTATCTATATATTTTAAGGATGAAAAAATCCTAATTGCTAGAAGTTTTTTAGATTGATAATATAATCAAATTATTACCCATTAATAAAAATAAATAAATAACTTTTTTTTTTAATTTTAATTGCACCTGTTTGAAATATCATATTTCTAAATCTATAAATATGCCACCTCAGATGTGAATATAATTTGATATTATTTTTTAGATTTCATTTTTATTATTAATTTAAAAGAGGTTATAAATATTTTTTTATTTACAATTTTATCCTTAATTGCAATTAAAGGTGCTATTGCTATAAGGTTGAAATTAGGGTAAAGTTGATAGAAAAATCAAAATAGAGGGAAATTGCAAAAGCCTGTAAAGTTCGATTTATTATGATACATTAGCTCTATTATTACATAATTGAAGTTTATTTTTTATATTATGAGTGAAAGTATTTCTTACTATGCAATTACAATTTTTCTTCTGATATACATAAGAAGTTTTGCTCTTTCTTTTGTGGGAAATTTTATAACTTGAGATGAGTATATAAGGGATTGATATCAGATTGCTACTTAATTGTTTCTCAATTGCGATATTATTGGCCCCTCTACCCCTATGAATCAAGAGAAGAACAAGGAAGAACGACGTTCTAATTTTTAAAGTTGGGTTTGCCTGCCTGCCTTTTTATTTTTTAATTCTGGGAAAATTTTTATTATTTTTTAATAAAACTGATTTTTTTTTTTTTATTTTTTATCATATTTTTTATATTCTTATATGTCTGTCCTTTACGGTAGTACTAATTATTATAGTTCTACTACCGTTAGATGTTTGATTATCAGTTAAAATTAAAATAACAAAAAAAAGATAACGAAGTGTTGGCTTAAAATTTTAAATTATAGCATAGAAGTGAAGTCATTTTTTTCAATAACAAGAGTTATTTCTTATAAAATTGAAATGAAAAAAATGAGTAAAAATATTTTTGTCTTGTAATTTTTATTTAATTTTTACAACGGACTCTTATACTTGTTTTAAGACAATAAAAAGCAGAATAAAATAATTAAAATTACATATATTTATTTAAAATTTGAGAACAAAAATCAAAAGAGAGCTCTATCAAGTAGAATATCTAAATTCTAGACCTTAAGAATTCATGAGAAAATACAATGGATAAGTGTGTAAAAAGATATATAAAGCACTAAATATTAGGGAGTTTAACATTTGATTAAATGCTTCTAACCTGTAAAAGTTATGACAACATTATATTACTCGTAACATAAATATTATATTTTTAAATCTATAAAATTAACCCTCAAAATTAAAAAACTTCATAGATTGCAAAATGACAAGTCAATTGTATTATAAAGATTGGATCTGCCTACTGTCACGACCCATTTCCGTGGGCCGGACCGACACTAGGACTTGGATGGACTTAAGGCCCCCGAAGCCCATAGTAAGCCTAAATTATTTAAGACTCATATGTTATTCATAATTGTGGATTCAGGCCCAATAATTTATTTCTCAAATATCCTAAATTATTTAAGACTCATATGCTTATTCATAAATTGTGGATTCAGGGCCCAATAATTTATTTCTCAATATTCAAAGTACAATCCAAATAATAAATGCCTATACTTTATTTATTCATTTAACACTCAGTTGGTTACAATTGCGGAACTCTACTCCATAATTCACTACCTTTGCATTTACTATTTATTTGATACAATGATTATTACTCCTATCGAACCATATCTCGTTCATTCAATTAGACTCCACGATTCTTCTTTCCATCTATTACCTGGGGAGGGTTGGAGGGTACTTCCTGAAAAATCAAACAAGACGTGAGTTTTCTAAGGAGTAATAATTTTTGCACCACACACGCAGTCACACAAATGTATAAACATATTAATCTAGTCGTCTGACTAATTATATGCTCACGCAGCCAGTCACACAAATGGCAAATCACCAGCACTCACAATCATTAACGTCTTCATATAATCACATCACGTGGAAATTAGTCAGTGGAGTCACCGAACCCCTGATGAGCCGTCCTTCCACATGGCTCATCCTCTCACATGTGCACCAGGGAGCCGATCTCCCATACTGGCCGACCGGTCTAATCCTCACTTTCCTCACTTGAACCAGGTCCTCGTGCATTGTTTTCAGATCTCCTCTTTCTTTTTGTTCCTTTTCTTTTCTCTTTTTTTTTTTTTTTTATTACCAACAAGAGCAACCCGGTGTCTCCCATCCAAGTCTAGATCATCAGGCGCTCCCAAACCCTGCGGGCTGCGATCAAATCTAGACTGTCCGGTGCGCAACGACGAGAAGCCAACCTGTGGTTAACGGTAACGGTGATGGTAGGTGCACACGGGGGCGCTGATCTCTCATTTACCCAGCTAACGGTAATGGATCCATATAACGGTAACGGTCTCACAAACCTATGGTGACCCACTTCATTCCAATTCCACACAAACAAAACACAATATATACACAGCACAAGTAATCAGACAATTTTTAATATCAACAAGAAGTGCATCACAATATGGCAATTCAATAAATTAATGCATGATAACATTTAGCTATGATAACTTTAGCCGTGAATGCATGAATGCAGGATGATACTAGTTATCTAACACTACTCACAGTTCTTTATTGTCCTCTAAAAGGACTGCCTTTCTAGCCACATGCTTCCAACCTTTGTCCTCGCATTTCTGAATTTTATAATCCTCTAAAATAAACAAGAAAATTCTAAGTAAGAATTCTAATTTTATTCGTACTATCTATTAGAGTTCTAAAAATAATCTAATTCCTACCGAAATTTCGGCAGTATCTCCCCTAAAAGTTGGACTATCCGCAGTATCTTCCCTAAAAGTTGGACTATCCACCTGTTAAAATATCAACAATTTATCAAACCACACAGCCGACAATCAATCACAATCAATCAAATCAAATTTCCCATCCTCCTTCAATCTCAACATCACCGCACAGTTAAAATTATAATTTACAATAACATTATATCTAAACTACCTTAATCCACACTTAAATTCTATTAATATGTCATTATCAAGGTTACTTAATTAAATCAACACTGATATTATAAATCAATTAACTACTCACAATTAATAAATTAAATTAACTAAATTAATTAACTACAAATAATAAAATTAATTTAATTAAATATTATTACTAAAATTAAATTAACTACCCAAGATTACTAAAATTAAATTAATTAACCACAATTAATAAAATAAATTCATACGCAAACAAAATATTATTTTCTTGCAGGATTTGGGATTTTACACGTACCGGATTGAAACTACGCGTGCTGGAAGCGATTGGACCACCTGAGATCGACGCAGGAGGGGCTGACTTGCAGTGGTGGCGCGACCTGGTGGCGGAGCAGCCAGCGGCGCAACTGCAGGCGCGACTGTTATGCTCCTGGTGGTTGGAGACGCGCTGGAGCTGCAACTGAGCTGAGGCGCTGCTCCTGTCTACGGTGCTCGCTAGATGGAGGCTGTGAAGAACGGCGAGCGGCGGTGAGGAGAGCGGTGAGGAGGCGTAGTTGGCGCTAGGCTCCGCTCTGAGTCTGGTGGAGGCGCGATCTGCTTCTGCAGCAACGAGTCCGGCGCAAGGGAAAAAGAAAGAGAAAGGAAGGAAAGAAGAAGAAAAGAAAGAAAGAAGAAGAAAGAAGAAGAGAAGAGAGGGGGAGGTTGGTGGCCGCTGGCAGTGTGGCTGATGCAGTGGTCGTGGTGGACTAGTGGCGCAAAAAATGTAGAGGGAGTGAGCGTTGATGAGAAGAGAAAAAAAACAGGAAGGAGAGTGTTTCTAGATTGGTTTTGGCGACAGGTGCGATTCGGCCCAAGCCTTTGTTTCATTGTTTCAAATTTTTCAATCGCTTTTCGATTCGGTTTATCAACAGTATTCAATTAAATATTGAAAAATAAATGTTAACAGGCTGTCGATTCATTAAATTAATTGGAAAATTATTTTGAAAATAAAAATCGGGTTTGTTTCATCTTACTTTGGCAAAAAAATATAAAAGTTATTAATTTTCAATGAAACTAATCACGTGTAAATCCTTTATTATTAATTATGATTTATCAAATTTCCTAATTTTTTTAATATATATATATTATATATATATATTATTGTATGTTTTTGTCTCTTTATTTTTAACGTCTTACATTATATATATTGTATGTTTTGTCTCTTATTTTTAACTCTTACTATTCGAGGATGAAGTGTATCTTATTATTAGCTCTTAATATTGCGTCTTATAATTGTCATATTAATATTTAGATTTTTAGAAATTATTAATATTGCTTCATTTGATAACTATTTATAGTTATTGTTTGACTTTACAGTCTTTTCTAAAATTTCGATCTGATCACTTTCAAATTTTTTTATGAACTTCTTTATATATAACTATCTAAATAATAAAATATCTTTTACAAAATCATCATAATGGAGACAACAATAACTAAGAACTAAATCTGAAAATAAAATTTTAAAAATAGGGGCAACAATAGTGCCAATATTTGGATAATAATAATTCAGATTTGTATCAAAAATATAAATACGAAGATTATTTGAAAAGAAATCAACAAAAAAAAGAAAAAGGTGACCATTAGTGGTTGCCCCATAAAATAAGAAAAGAGAGTTTTTAGGTTTTTTTTTTTTAAAAAGAGAGAGACGGGCTATTGGGGTGAATTTCATATTAAGTATAATACAATATTAAGTCTTCCTTCGACTAATAATTCATAGTAATCAACAAAAGCTCATTCGTATTTACATTATATTTAGACTCTATTAATCTTATAATAATAAAATTACTAGTTTTTTAAATTAATTGTTTTATTTATAAAATATTTAAAAATAAATAACTATTAAATAGTACTATCACAAAAAAATTTAACTGTACATTTTATTTTATATAACAAATTAAAGTGAAAACTAATTTATATACTGTAAAAATAAGTATATATAAATATACATATGATACATAATAATTTATAAAAATAATTATACTTTTAATTGTCTTTTTTTCATTTACATTTGAATAACAATCGCTATAATAATTTTACTAAACAACGCACATCTATTAGCTAACGACCATCAGATAATCACAATGAAACATGTCTAAGTGGAAAATAAAACTCACTCCCTTTAATAAAACATGATTGACAAGTTTCTTAATTATATATATATATATATATATAAATGTGTGCATGAGAGAGAGATCCAACCTTCATTTCTCAAGTTTATCTCTCTCCAAGTACAAGAAGATACACTAAACTTTTCACTGAGCAAAACGGATCAACTAATAATGGGCATACATTTTGCATTCAAGTTCTTTCTCCTCCATCTTCTTGTAGTTCTGGTAATTAATCCATCCAAACGCTTATTCTACATCTTGGTTTCATTATTTAATAGTCCATCAAATAATATCGAATAATTTGCAGAGTTCAAATGGAAGTGAAGGAGCAAGAGAGAAGATAAGCAAGAGCAACAATGTTTTGAGACTTCCAAGTGATCATGTACAGGCAAGTCCATCATCTCATATGAATCACTTGGATCAATCCATGATGGTCTTTTTCACTTTAGATGATCTCAAAATTGGCAAAAAATTGCAAATTTATTTTCCTATGAAAGATTCTTCATCTACTCCCCCTATGTTACCTAAAGCAGAAGCAGATTCCATTCCTTTTTCATACAAAGACTTCCCTTAAGATTCCATTCCTTTTTCATACAAAGACTTCCCTTACCTCCTTAAATTATTTTCCATCTCTCCAAACTCTCCTCAAGCCATAGCCATGGAAAATACTCTAAAAGAATGCGAACTTAAACCCATCAAAGGAGAAACAAAAATTTGTGCTACTTCTTTAGAGTCGATAGTTGATTTTGTACGTGAAACTTTTGGATTAGGGACAAAATTCAAGATTTTAACAACCACCCATCTTATAAAATCAAAAACCCTTTTAGATAATTATACAATAATGCAAGAACCTAAGGAGATACCGGTTCCAAAGATGGTGGCTTGCCATACGATGCCGTATCGATATACAGTGTTCTATTGCCATAGCCAACAGACTGAGAATAAAGTGTTTGTGGTTTCATTGAAAGGTCGAAATGGAGGAAGAGTAGAAGCTGTTGCTGTTTGTCATATGGATACTTCTAAATGGAGTTCTAGACATGCATCATTTCGTGTGCTTGGGATTAAACCGGGAACTATTCCGGTTTGCCATTTCTTTAAAGGAGATAATCTTATTTATGTTCCTTTGCCTGCCCATGGTTAATAGAATCAAGAATGATGTTCTTGAATATATACGATATGTTGTTCTTCCAAATGATCTTTAATAAATGGGTTTGTACTTTGCCTGTAACTTCTCTAGATTGTTGCAAATAAATGTGCACACTTATGATGTGCTTTGGTTGTTGTATTCTTAAAATTAAGTTTGAATGAACAAAGAAGATATTACTTTTATTTTATAATACTTATCATATTTCAAATTTCACGTCTCTAAAATAAACTATTAAATTTGTCTAAGCTACAATATATTATTGAGTAAATCGATTATATTACCCTTAATTTAATATTAATTCACTAAGAAAACAATTAAATTGGATTAATAATTATTGGTCATATACAAAGGATAAATGTGGAAAAAAAATATTTATTACTCCTTGAAACCACAAATTTGATAAGTTTTTAAAACAAACTATTTTTTTAAATGTAACAAATATTATGGAATGGAAGTAGTAATTTCTAAATGTAATGGTCAAGTGTCGAAACTGGGCCAAATCTTGTACTGAACTTTTTTTTTTTTTTTTTTTTTGGCCAAATCTTGTAACTGAACTTTTTTTTTTTTTTTTTTTTAATTTTACTTAAATTTAACGGGAATTTTTATTTTTTTTTTTTTTTTTTTTTTAATTTTACTTAAAATTTAACGGGAATTTATTGTTTAATTAAATTTATGAATTTTTGTAGCATCATTCACTTCCTCAGATTAGCAATAACAGTGTTTATGGGTTTTGAATTTTATATACACAAAATATTGATCAGTTTGTGGTAATTAGTATCACTTGCGACAACAATTTTCATATTTTTCAATATTCGACAAGTATTTAATGAATCTAACTTTATAATATATAAAATGACAATTTTATGAGTTGAAGTATATCTATAAAATACTAAAGGAGGAAACTAACTTGTAAGATGCATAAACTTGTCGATAATATTATTCAACCGAGTAAATTAGAAAAAAAAAAGAGTTAAAATGTTGATTTTGATTAATAATTTAGCTTTTAATAGAAAAGGGAATTAAATAAGAAATCTCTACTTAACTTTTACGTGAATGTGACGATGATTTAAAGTTATTATTAAGTACTGAAGTTGATTTTAAAGAAAATAAAATTCTGATTTTTTTTGGAAATGTTTGTGTTCAACTTTAAACTTATATAATACGAAATTGAAAATTTTAATATAAAAAATAAATTTCAGTGACGTCTAACCAATATTTCTAACATAATATGTTTTCTTAACAGCTACTTATATGACTAAATGGATTAGACCATTAAATTAATATATATTATAGTACGAGGATTTTTTTTTTGAGTGGATATTACGAGGATTTTGATTTTATTTAAGTTATTATTAAGTATTGAAGTTGATTCTCATGAAAATAAAATTCTGATTTGTTTGGAATTTTTTTTTCAACTTTTTAAACTTATATAATACGAAATTATAAAATTTAATATAAAATAAATTTCAATGGCGTCTAACCAATATTTCTAACATAATATGTTTCTTAACAAAAGCTTAATAATTCATTAATAATGAATATAAATTGAGTACATCATAATATTTCTAACAAAATAAAAAATAAAAATGTAGAAAATTAAAATATTTTATTTGGAGATAATCTTGACGGAAAAGATTGGTATGAACTAGTCAATTTTCAAATAGAATGATAAAGGAAATTTTCTGCTATGGCAAATATTATTTTTTCAGAAACTTGCTAAAACTAACATTCGCGTAAGAGTCTCATATACCAATTTAAATGGTAGACAGACTGCACTATCGGACTCAATTAAAGTTGATTTTCAAGAAAATAAAATTTTGATTTGTTTGGAAATTTTTTTGTTCAACCTTTTAAACTTATATAATACGAAATTATCAAAGTTAATATAAAAATAAATTTCAATGACGTGTATAACAATATTTCGAATATAATATATTTTCTTAACAACTACTTAAAACTATCAGTATTCGAATCCTATATAAGGGATCGCCTAATTCGACTTAAAGTTTAATTATAGTTAAGACTTTTTGCTCCTCCCGACATGTACGTTTAGTGGGGATCGAACTGATGAGAGCTCTTCCTACATGCCTAGTTTGCATTACTAACTGAATCACAACCTATAAATAGGATTTTGATTTTATTTAAGTGTTCCTTAAAAAATTCTTTAGAGGTTCAAATTCTTTTTTTTTTTTTTTTCCGAAAATGGTTCAAATTCAATTATGCAATGAAATCAGCCGATACAGGAGGAGAAAAAATGGTTGTTGTCGTTGTGAGATTGAATAAAATTAAAACAATTGAAATATATTTAAATCTATAGAAATGTGATGAGTTCTCCGGTAATTTTAAGAAATTTCAAGATAATTAGTATTCTATTTGTTTTTCTAAAATAATTTATCTTTAAAAATAGTTTTATATTTTTCAAAGGAAAATATTCTTTTATATTAACAATTCATTTTCTGTTAGTCACTCTTTTTTTATTCATTGGGAGGTCTAATTGCCGAAATAATACTGCGGATTAATTAACAAGTTAACTTTCACTTTGACTCACCAGATTAGTGAAAACTCTCGTGGTTGAAAAGACTTAAAATTAAGATCTTCCAATTCCTCATATAAATTAAAATACCAACCAGATCATACTTGCTTGATAATTTTCTGTTATTCGATTATAATGCTGAATATTAGTTAAAAAATTTTAAAATTAAAATATATTTTCAATTTATGAATTAGAAAATATTATTAAAAATATTTAGAATAACAGAAACTTTATATTTTAAAATTTTGTTATTAAGTCTGAGAAAAATGCATAAGACCTTTCCAAAAAAAAAAAAAAAAGCATAAGAAAAATGCATAAGACCCTTTCCAAAAAAAAAAAAAAAAGCATAAAAGATAATTTTTTTAAGTTAAAGTGTGGGCGGTTGATGGTGGCTAGGTGATCAAAATAATGATAAGAGTAATTGAAAAAGGTGACTATCGAATAATTATTAGAATTAATAAAATGTGTGTTTTATAATATATATATATATAGGAAATTGAGAAATTGAGAATCATGTTAAAAAAAAGAGGAGAAGGACAAAAAAAAAAAAAAAAGCATAAAAAGATAATTTTTAGTTAAAGTGTGGCGGTGATGGTGGCTAGTGATCAAATAATGATCAGAGTAATTGAAAAAGGTGACTATCGATAATTATTAGATTAATAAATGTGTGTTTATAATATATATATATATAGGAAATTGAGAAATTGAGAATCATGTTAAAAAAAAGAGGAGAGAAAGTGGGGGTGGGTATGATTTTCATTAATTTGTTTATGAGTAAACCCATGGACCAGGTAAGTTAATTCCAGTATTTGGTAAATTTTTTAATCAACAGCTGATAACACCTGATAGAAGTTCCAATCAATTTATTAAACCAATTTCAAAAAAAATTGTTGCTTTATTGATATAAATTTTGATTTATCAATCCACATAAACAGCTTATTTTTTCAACTCAAATAAATAAAATTTATTTTATTATTGTGTATTGAATAAGTTAAATGTCCAATACATTGTTAATAAGATAAACAAACTATTCCTAAATAATGTGAAAAAAGAAATAAAAATAGTTTTTGCGTTGCTATCAGATATTAAAATAATAAAAAATGACAATGACATTATAAACAACGTTAGTATAAAATAATAAGAACAAATCAAAAATAAAATTTTTGGCATGCTACTGAAAAAAAATGAGAATCATAGAAAAATACTATCCTTTAATAAAACAAATAAACAAAACAACCTCGGAAATCACAATGTGAATAAGAGGATGCTAAATTTGACAATAATTTATATAAAAAAGTTATCCTACATATAAAAAATAAAATAAACAACTATTGCAATTGCATTTATTTTTAAATTTTAATAAATATATTCTAAAATGACAATTAAAAATTAATTACAGATAATGATTAATTTTAAAGACGCCATTGCATTAACTTGAATTAACAAAGACTAATGAGTGCACTCTTCTTTGTCTCCAGATCCATCTAATGTTGACATTAAATCTATGACTTAAAATAGCCTTACAATCAAACACAACCAAACTAAATTCGGAAATCATCCAGAAGGACCTTAAAGCAATATTGTTCCTAACATATCTAATTCTACTTTGCAATTTCTTTTTATTCAGCCCTTTTCCTAACATGTATATGCCCTAATGAATAATTGTTATTCAACAGTAAAATTCTTAAAATAAAGAAATATTGCTCTTAGTAAGTAAATATTTAATGTAAGAGAATATATGCATAATAGCAAAAAAGAAAAAAAAATCATGTTTTTGTATCTGAAATAAGGATATGCCTTATTTTGCCTATGAAGATAAAAGTTTAAGGATATGCAATAGATATTGATAAACGATTAGATTAATGAAAATGAATTGTATTCCCAAATGATCTATGTCTATAAAGTCACAAGTTATTAATAATTAACCAACTTTTTGAAGAAATAATATATATATATATGTGTGTGCGCGCTTGCGCTCGCAGTATTATTATAAATTTTAAATATTACGACATGATATATAATATGAAATAATAGTTGACCTTATTCGCACAATATATACATTATTTATAATTTTGCTTTCTTTGATTTCAGCTATAAATAGTGAGGATATTGGACAACACTGTCCATCGTTTAAATTCTTCTCTACACAAAACATGAAATTCTTCTTCGCTTTTCTCTCTCTTTTCTCTCTTATCTTGGTCAGTAAGAGTTACTCTTATGTGGGGATATATATCTATACACACACGTACACATACACACACCATGAACAGTATAGGTTTTGTTTATCTCTATTAATCTGAGTAGTGATTTTTAATATTTTATTTATTTTTTAATTTGCAGTTTTCAATCACTATCAATGCGAGAAAAGATGTGGGTGAATATTGGAGGGGGGAAATGAAAGATCAGCCATTGCCAGAAGCATTACAACGACTTAGAGCTTCTCCAGTCTCATCTACCTCCACAGAAGAGAAAGTTGATGTATTCGTATATCATAATGATGATGCGAAATTTAAAGAGAATTTTGAGCTAAGACCCGATGCCACCATATATCATAATGATGCCAGACTTAAAGCAAGGAAGCCATATTTTGTGACAAGAGACGACGTTACAATTTATCATGATGATATGAGGTTCAAAGAGAAATTTGAGCCGAGGTCGGATGTCATCATGTATCACAATGATGCTAAACTAAAATCGCAGGAGCCATTTCCTGAGACAAGAAATGACGTTACAATTTATCATGATGATGTGGAGATCAAAGAGAAGTTTGAGCTAAGACCTGATGCGACCATATATCATAATGATGCTACACTTAAACCACAAAAGCCATATTTTGAGACAAAGGATGATGCTACAATTTATCATGATGATGTGGCTATCAAAGAGAAGTTTGAGCTAAGACCTGATGCGACCATATATCATAATGATGCTACACTTAAACCACAAAAGCCATATTTTGAGACAAAGGATGATGCTACAATTTATCACGATGATGTGGCTATCAAAGAGAAGTTTGAGCTAAGACCTGATGCGACCATATATCATAATGATGCTACACTTAAACCACAAAAGCCATATTTTGAAATAAAAGATGATGCTACAATTTATCATGATGATGTGGGGTCTAAAAAGGAGTTTGAACTGAGGCCTGATGTATTCGTATATCACATTGATGCAAGACCTAAAGCACGAAAGTCATATTTTGAGACAAAAGATGATGTTACAATTTACCATGATGATATAGGTCTCAAAGCAAAGAAGTTATTTTCCAATGATTTTGAATCAAAGCCAGATGTTACAGTTTATAGCGAGTAATTAAGCAAGACAAGCTATTGTATTCACTCATGATATAGGACCATTATGTTTGATGCATTTGGAATTAGAATCCTCAATAAGGTCATCATGATTTGTAATATTTGAATAAAAGGACTTTGTGTTTTTAATCTGTATGTAAGATTTTTCTCTTGCATCATATATTATATATATTATTACTTTTCTATGCTAATTAGAGGTCTAAGCTCTATATAACTGATCATGGTTCACCAAATCTCAATTCAACATATACCTTTTTTGCATCCCTTTGGTTACAATATGAATTGGAAATGCAACACAATTATTGCAATATGATTTTTTGTTTGATCCATAAGGAATTTCAAGTTTTTAATTTGATACCTTGAAATTTTCTGTTCAAATTAATGATAATAAAAATAAATATAAAAATTTTATAAATATATGATTCAAGAGGGTCCTAATGTAAAATTAGAAGATCTCTAGCGCTCAGAGATAACATAATTAATTAGAAAGCTAAATTATTTCTAACCATTCAAGCTTGGAGAAACACACAGATGTCATCAATTTTCAATCAGAAAAATAAAAATATAGAGAGAAAAGGAGATGAGATCTCTAAGCAGACACATTTTTGTTTCTGACATTTGCAAGAATTCAATCAAATGTCTAGATATTTGCGCTCGGAAGAGGATAGACCGGCCCAGTGATTCAAATTCATGCAACCACAACTATTTCATCTTCGTAGGATCTTCGCCTACGGTTATATCATAATTGTTTAAACCGGATCCACAGCTTTATCTATAAACTAAATATATAAAAATAAAAACTTTTTAAAAATTGTCTGTACTCTATATTTTTTTTATTTTGAATAAATAGTTAGAAATATTTTCATTTCAATAAAAAATTTATATTTTTATTAGTTTGGTTCATGGGCGAATTCATAGACCTGGTTTAAACAAGTTAATCCATTCAAATCATTTTGTATTTAAATTTCAACAAACTATGCAAAATCAAATATAATGGTCTCTTCAAACTCATTTCTTTTATATTTTTAATCTCATCTCCACATTTATCTATGTTTCTAATGAGCTGAAAATATCATTATAATTGAAAAGACCAATCAAACATTTTAGTATTAGGATATTCTTCAATGAGGTTATGATTTGTGAATTATAATATTGATCTGAATTATTAGTTATTTAGTAATATGATTGTTGATGAATTGATTATTGGTTATATACAATATTGAATTTTCTAATAAAAAAAATTCTCGTTTCATTAGTTTAGACATAAAAAATATTAGTTTTAATTTTAATGTGTTATATAAATAAAAATATTATTTAACTGTTTTAAAAATATTTTTAATAGAAATTTATTATTATTTTTAAGTATATGCAAGTAAGATAGAAAAATATTAATTTGAAGGAATACAATTATTTTTATAAGGTTGATGAAATCTAAATATAATAAAATAAAAATCAGCTACCTAGCTTATGGAATCAACAACTCATTGAAACTTCCACTAACTATCAGTTGTTAATTAAAATGCTTACAAATTATCTATATTTCTCAAGTTTCTCTCTCTTTAGAATCAATGGTTGATTTTGTACTTGAAACTTTTGGATTAGAGACAAAATTCAAGATATTAACAACCACCTTTCTTATAAAATCAAAAATGCATTTAGATAATTATACAATATTGCAAGAACCAAAGGAGATACCCGTTCCGAAGATGGTGGCTTGCCATACGATGCCATATGCATATACAGTGTTCTATTGCCATAGCCAACAGACTGAGAATAAAGTGTTTGTGGATTCATTGAGAGGTGAAAATCGAGGAAGAGTAGAAGCTGTTGCTGTTTGTCATATGGATACTTCTCAATGGAGTCATTATCATGCATCGTTTCGTGTGCTTGGGATTAAACCAGGAACTATTCCAGTTTGCCATTTCTTTAAAGGAGATAATCTTATTTATGTTCCTTGGTGAGTAGAATCAATGATTAAGCTGTTGTTGAGTGAAATATGTTGTTCTTGTAACGGGAGGCCTTCAGTAATTAGGTGTGCTTGTGTGTGGCTTTTTTAGATTGTTGCTAATGGATGTGTAAGCTTACTTTACGTTTTTGTTTGCTATAATTTTAAAATTAAGTTTGATGAATAATGAAGATATGTTGGATGTAACTGGAAGGTCTATGACACTATCCATAATTGTACTAATCTACATATGGCTCCATCAATCAGTACTAGTTGAAAAAACTGAAAATTCCTATTGATCGAGTTTTAGTTAGTAAGATATGTTCAGTTTTTTCCTTGAATTATTAACTAATAAAATAACATTTTGACTGATAAAAAAAAATAATGAAGATATTTCGTAACCGCACTTGATAAGTGTGTAATGTATATATATATATATTTTAAAAATATTTAGAAAGGAATTTAATTTTTATAGATAAATAAGTTGACTAAATGATCTCTTTTCGCCATGCAAATTTTCTTTAAGAAAGAGTTAAATACGAGATTTTGATAAATAAATTAACTTCTGAAGAGTTATAGAAGAGCAAACCAAAATTTTGATCAATGATTTTAATTTTGAAATGATGATGATTTAAGGTTATGGAAACAATCTGTAATTTTATTTTTAAAACTCTCATATTTTAAATAAATCAAAAATTTAGATTTTCGATCTCATGGTCTTAAGCCGAATAATTTTAATTTAAGCCATATTTCTTAAAGTTGGGCTCAAGCCCATGATCCCATTATTATTTTTATGAAAATTCTAAGACTAAGAGTTTTGCTAAATTATTTAAGTATAAACAATGCACATTAAATTGTTTATTAAGAATATTACTAAAATTTAATTTACTCATTTCGATACAAACTATTATTTAAAAGGTAAAATGTGCCAGTGAAATCTTAAAATTTAAAACATAGAAGACTCTAGAACTAAATGAAATTTAGGAAACCAAATCAAACCAGCAGAAATAGGCTCAGGACCTAGAAATTTCTATTGAATGTGACCAAACCTGAATTCGACCGAACCAAGATATAAATACCTTTTTTTTGGGGGGGTGGGTGGGGTTGGGGGTTTAGGAGAGAGAAACCCAAAAAATTTCTTTCTTCGTTGTTGTTAGCAGCGCCGCCTCCCTCTCCTTCCCATTTTTCAGCCAAACGGCCATAGTTTCTAGTGAGCTAGCAGTCTAAAAACATCTACTCGACGAAAGGAACTTCATCCTAGCCTTGGTTCGCGCGATTTAAACTGTAGTCATGTAAAATCAGGTCTGAAATTTTCGTTAACGACGCAGCGTCGCTTTACCATGAACTCATGCCTTCTCCGGCGAGTTAAGGCTTCGGGATGGGTACCAGTTGATCTCTCCTTCCTGCGCGACCATTTTCCCTCTATCAATCGAGGTTTCCGGTGGAGAACGATGAACCACCATGATCGGTGGCTCCTTCGGTGGCTGTCGAGGCTCATTCTGACCAAATGGGCCACTGACTCGACAAATGGACACTAAATTTGAGTTCCCCATGAAATTCCGAGCAGAGTGGTGTAAGCCTCATGAAGTTCCAGAGTGGCACGATTTTCCGGCCGCCGTGCAGCGAAGCTCTGGCAATACTCCAGTAGGGGCTTAGAGGAAGAATCATCTACTCTTCAAGCTGATCTCAAATCTGCAATCCAATTTTGAATTTGTGAGTTCCTCGACACTACTTTTGTAAAAATTCGATTAAAGGTTATTAATTTAAATTAGATCAAATTAGTTTGGTTAAGTGGATTAATATTGAATGAGCTTAAGTAACTGCTAATTTAGTTAATTGAGCTAATGATTGATATAAAACGACATGAAATTAGGGTAGAATTTGATATCCATAAGTTCCCATTATGAATGGCACATATATTGATTCTAAGGTTTGAATATTATTATTTAATGAAATTAAGCTGTGATTGATATAAGGTATGCACGGTTTGATAGTAATTCTAGTTAACGATTGAAAACAGACTTGTGGATGACCGAGTTGCTATTTGAGTTGTGTAATTGAATTGAGCAATGAATTATATAATTAAAATTGATGATGTGAACTGATTGGTTCTAGATTGTGTTGATAATGGAAGGAGGAAGGGCTTAGTTGATTGATTTGCCCGATGGATCAAATTTCCTTGAATTGGAAAAAGGTAGATTGTTCTAATTATAGGGGAGGTGTTGCCGGATTTTAGGTAGCACAAACTTAAATAATGAAATTAGGTGTTTTTTTTTATTAATTAATGTTTGTAGAAGATTGTTTAGTTAAAGAATTATAATGAGGTTAGATTAGTATGTATAACATATATAGATTAAGATAGGAAACTTAAGATTAGGAAATCGAGATAGGGGAGTTATGTCGATCTAGAATATTTGGATTCAATGATTGGGAAAAATTAGATACAATATTATTAAAAATTAGAGTTTAGAAAGGACAGTTAAAATTCATGAATAGTAAACTTATTTTGCTTCTTTATTTAGATATTCTTGCGGGTAACGAGGAATCAAATTTCAAATAGCACAGTAGCGGGAAAGGAAAATAGCTTCTAACTAAACTGTATAACGGTGAGTAGTGTTAGATAATTCGTATCATCCACCTGCATTTGCATCCATGTATACACGGCTAAATGCTAGACATGCTTTACTTAGTAAATTGTATTTTTTGTTGCATGATTTGTTGCTATTGGAAATGATTTGTTTAGTTGTGATGTGCTTCATGTTTGCTTTGCTTGTGTGGAGTTGGGATGAAACGGCTTACCGTTGGGTTTGTGAGGGCAGTCTATATACCGTCGGCCATGTATGGGGAGATCGGCGCCCCCGTTTGCATCTGACGAAATATGATATGGAAAACTACAGGGTGGCCTCCAGTTGGTATAGAAAAAAAAAGAAAGTATAAAAAAAAAAAATGAGAGGGCTGGTCAAGTGAGTTTGAGATCGGTCGGCCATGTATGGGGATCGACTCCTTTGTGCACACGTGATGAGAGGGCGGAATATGTGTGAGGATGGCTCGTCGGGAGTTTTGGTGACGCCAATGACCAATTTCCGCATGATGTGATTATGTGAAAGTGTTAATATTTGTGATTGTTGTTGTTTTGTCATTTGTGTGATAGACTGTATGATCATATAACTAGCCGGATGACTAGATTGATTTATTTATGCATTCGTGTGATTTTGTTGGGTAAGAGGGTTAACTAACATACTCACTAGGTGCTCATCCCTGCCTTAATATTTTTTTTCAGGTTACAAGTCTTCCGGTATCTCGTGATTACATCTAAGGAGAACGTTGAAAATGAATTTTGATCTTTTTTTTTTTTATTGAAGTAAAATTATAAATTCTTAGATTGTTCCACAATTACAATAGTCGTGTATAATAAATTTAGAAATTAATGATACATTACTTATTGAAATTTTTATTATGCAATATATTGATATGAGCCTAGAGAATTTTGGAAATTGATTTATTATCGAGTATAATGGTATGAGCCAAGCGAATCCAAGACTTATGATATGTGAATGTTGATGATATTTGGGAATTGTTAATTTTGGAAATTGATTTATTATCGAGTATAATGGTATGAGCCAAGCGAATCCAAGACTTATGATATGTGAATGTTGATGATATTGGGCCTGAGGCCATTTTTATTGAACAGGAAGTTTGTTTAGTATATTTTTAGGTTTAGGCTTCGGTGGCTTTAAGTCTATTCAGGTCCTGTGCCGGTCCGGCCCAAGATAATGGGTCGTGACAGTTATTAAGTATTATATTTGACCTTGAAATTTTCAATTTTTTGGAAAATATTTTTTTGATTTATTATTTAAATTTTTATAATAAAGAGAGAAAATGTTTAATATGAAAATACATTTTAATAGAATCTAATTATTTTCATTATAATATTAATTAACATTCGAGTTTTATAATATTAATTTTTTAGATATTGTTGAATCCAATGTGTGGTTATATATTGTTTCAGATTTTGGTGTCTAAGGAGAGTTAATATGTTCGTAGCGTGTGTACGGTTGCTTGGAAGTTGTGGTCACAGAGAAATTTTTTCCTCTGTGGCAAGATAAATCCCAAACTCCTCTACAAATCTGAAATTGGGAAGCAGCCAAGGAATATGTCAGGGTGTCATTCTTGAATTTGTCTTCGTCGAGATCTAGTTGGGAAAAGGCCAATGGCTGTTATGTATAGATGTGGATATAGGGTTGATGGTAGTCTTTTCCATCTCAAAAAGAAGGCTGGGTGCGGTGTTCTTGGATCTCTCATGGCTGGTTCGACAGGTTTTAATTATTGAGGTAATGGACCTGAATTTCTGAGGCCAATGGCTTTGACGTATGCGCTTCGTTGGCTTAAGTTGTACAAGCGTATTTTAACATTGATATTGAAATTGATTGCAAGGAGGTTTTTCGTACCATGCTATCCTGTCAGTTGGACCTTTTATAGTTTGGACATATTCTTCATTATTGCATGATATTTTTGGAGCAGGATAACATTTTATATTCTTAGATGGGTAGGCAAGCTAACAATGCTAAGTTGTACAAGCGTATTTTAACATTGATATTGAAATTGATTGCAAGGAGGTTTTTCGTACCATGCTATCCTGTCAGTTGGACCTTCTATAGTTGGGACATATTCTTCATTATTGCATGATATTTTTGGAGCAGGATAACATTTTATTCTTAGATGGGTAGGCAAGCTAACAATGCTAAGTTGTACAAGCGTGTTTTAACATTGATATTGAAATTGATTGCAAGGAGGTTTTTCGTACCATGCTATCCTGTCAGTTGGACCTTTTAGAGTTTGGACATATTCTTCATTATTGCATGATATTTTTGGAGCAGGATAACATTTTATTCTTAGATGGGTAGGCATGCTAACAATGCTAAGGCTCTCATCTCTCTAAATGAAAAATAACTTTTTTTTAAGGGTATTAATAAATTTAAGGTGGAAATAATATTTGAAAATTTTCTATTTTTATTAGTTTTATCTATAAGTGGACTCATCAATAAGGTCAAAATAAGTTTAATCCGCTAGTTCTAAATTTATAACATGAGCCTCTAAACTCTTTATTGCCTATTTATACTTTTTGATGTTGCTATAGATTGTTTCACTTAACTTTTTATGTTTTAGGTTGGCTATATATGTAACTCCTATAACGATAGACTATTCATGAATTATTCACTTTTGGAAGTGTGTATTCAATTAATTTATATATGTTTATCAATTTGAGTCATTAATTAAATTTAATTACCAATTAATCTTATAATAATAAATTAAACATTATTATGACCTATATGAAAAGATTAATATGAAATTACTTTCTTGGATAATACACTAACATTTAGTTTTGGATCTAAATCATTGTCCAATGCTCTCTAATCTCGTATGCTAAACATCGAATTTTATTAAACAATATATTAATAAAATGAGTAATATAAGTAACATATGAACTTAGAATTATTTTTGTTGCTATTAAATAATAATTGTTGAAAGCTAAGTTTCCTACCCCTTATGTTTATAATTAGACTAGCTTATGAATCCTCTTCGAGTTTCATCATACTCTAGTCATGATCTTCTTGGTAATCCTTGTAACAAATCTTGTTTGCTTTGGGAGACACCTAATGAAGTGGCTGTCCCAAATTTAATATGGATGGATCATCTAGAGAAAATCCAGGTTGTGCAGGTATTGGAGGCGTTTTAAGAGATACTAGGGGAGTTGTTCTTGGTTATATTTTTTCAATCAATAGGCTTGGCAGATTCAAATGAAGCTGAGGTTCATGCAGTTGCAAAGGCTATTGAATTACTTTCCTTGTTAGCTCATCAATATTATCCTGTTTGTATTGAATCTGATTCAAAGTCTGCTGCTTGTTAGGTGTTAAACAAAAAGGAAAGGACATGGAATTGGTGGGAACTATTTAATAAGTTGGATTTCTTGGTAGAGTCTCTTCCATAGATTGTTTTTAGTCATGTGGTCAGGGAGAGAAACAATTTT
The DNA here is from genome assembly GCF_014843425.1 of Jatropha curcas. The sequence goes on along the minus strand of NW_023590944.1, from coordinate 618,712 downwards.
GCTGATGGATTAGCAAAGACAGGAGTTGATACGCCTACATCTTTTGTTTTGTTAAATGAAACCTTCTTAACTCAAGAAGAGTTCTCTTATCCAGATTGTATGGAAGTATATGTAATTATTTTCCTTCAGAGATTTTTTACTTAAGAATGCCAAGATTAGGATATTGTGTATTGGAGAGGCCTAATGGCTTAGGTGTGGTACTATTAAATTTTTCCTTAACCTGCAACTGAGATTAAAAAAAAAAAAAAAAAAAAATTTCTTAACTGCAACTGAGATTAAAAAAAAAAAAAAAAAATACACATAAGAAGAATAGTAAAGAACTTCGTTACAATGTCAAATTTTCAAACTTTCTCATTTTCCATTAAAAAAAAAAAAAAAAAAATACACATAAGAGAATAGTAAGACTCGTTAACAATGTCATTTCACTTTCTCATTTTCGTCCCATTTTAATAGACAAATTTCATTTTTATCTTTTATCTTCACCATTGTAATTGTAACAAATATCTTCTCGTTTCGTTTATTTTTTTAAACATGTCACTTTAATTTTCTAATAAAGTAAAAATTTGATATTATACTTGTATAAAAAGAAAAGTTGTTTTTTTAATATCTGTTTTTTAATATACATCTTGATGAATGAAAAGACACATTGATATGTATAGTTAATAAAACACTTGCATGAAATTTTATTTTTTTTTTCATTTCCTATTTGTGCTTTTAACATTTATTATTCTATAATCCAAAACATAATAAAGTGGCAAATTGTGCTGTTTACACTTAGCTTCCATATGAGGCAAACTACTCTTTTGATATATTATATTATATAGATAGATATAGAATAATTGAATTTGCTGATAAAAAAATAATAATTAATACAATAATAAAAGATGGAAATGGAATTATAATAATGTTGGCGTAAAATGACAAGAACGAATCAAGATGAGATTTTATGTCTGAGGAAGCATAGGCTTATCCTATCCAAAAGGATTGTAATTGCTACTAGAGAGGCATTCTTCTCTTATATTTGCAGATGTCTTGAGGCTGACAGAATTGGTGTATTTTGCCACGAAATATAAAGATGAGATTTTTTGCATGCTACCAGACAAATGAGAATTATGGAAATGATATTTGACGTGATTTTTGACAAGAAACGAAAAAGCTAAACAGGCTCAGAACCACAATTCCAAGAGTTGTACATGTTCTAAACAGGATGACAATATCCAACCTAACATTCAATTATTTATATATAAAAGAAATCTATCCACAAATTTTTTTTTTTTCTGATAAAATTATCTTTATGAGAATACCTGAAGAGATAACAAACAGTTAGGGATGAAATACTAGACTTTGAGACTAGCACAAAGATGGGAAGATCTAGCTAAAAAGTGAGCCCTATGTTAGCTTGTCTTCTAATCCAACGAATGACAATATTATTTCTATAATTAAGAATCAATCTACAGTCATCAACATCACTAGTGCTTATTACGTTAATTCTAATTTAATCGAGTGTGAGTAGAAGTGGCAAGAACAATCTGCATGGAAGAAAAGCAAGCGTTGTCGTAGTCTTTTTCTAATTTCCTCGGATTTAATCTGAGCAATATCAACAACTAGTATAGGAGCTAGAGTCCTATCAAGAAGAAAGGCCGGAGCCCGGAGCGCCTATCTTCATAATCATCGGGCAAACCCATTAGGAATTGAGGAAGTCACTTACTGTGGCACACAAAAGAATAGTGAACCAGATAAACAACACATCCTATCGAATATGAAATTTACATTCCATCATTTGGTCGGATAACATAATTCATGAATTTGAAAAATATTTTTAAGATAAAATTAAGTTGTTTAAATTCTATCATTAGTAGAAAATGATGAAATGTCGCAATAAGCTCACATCTCTTCTAAAATGATTGAATTGAGGTCATCAAAGAATACATCAATCCCGTGGATTACAGTATTTCTTTTTTTCAATGATCTAATAAATCAGACAAATCCATAAAATATTTAAATTTTATCACTCATTTCGTTAATTTAATAAATAATATGGAGATCACTATAAATTGAAGTTTGAAAACCCATATGGAACTGCACAAATAGTAAGGCACACATTTGAGTTCTTAGATGGCAACGATCCAATTTGTTGAAACGGGCTCGCAGACTGAGACAACCATAAACCCTAAAATAATGTTAATCTTATATCCGACGGGTGTTAGAGTACTCGTAGAAATTTTAAAAAATACTCTAACTTTATTCATTTGTCGTATTACAATAAGATGTAACATATGAAATGAAAGGTCACGTTTACATAATTTATTTATATTTTAGCATTCTTTGATTTTGGCTATAAATAGTGAGGATATCCTGGACGACGGTTATTCACTCAAATAACACCATAGATAGTTTAATTTCTTCTCTACGCAAACATGAAACTGCTCTTTGCATTGCTCTCCATTTTCTCACTTATCATGGTGAGCAAGAGTCTGTTAATGTGTGAGTGTATATAGATAATGGATGAATAAAGATTGGCTAATTGAGAAAGCAACCGAAACCCATTAATGATATAAGTTTATTTATCTTAATTAAAGTGAACAATGGGTTTTATTATTTTCATTTTGCAGTTCTCAAGCACTGTCAATGCAAGAAAAGATGTGGCTGAATATTGGAGTAGAGAAATGAAAGATCAGCCATTGCCAGAAGCATTACAGGACTTGATGGAGCTTCTCCAACCTCATCTACCTCCACAAAAGAGAAAGTCAATTGTCATACAACTGAAAGTCACAATGATGCCACAATTAAAGCACAGAAGCCATATTTTGACAAAAAAATGACGCTTCAATTTACCATGTAGAGCTCAAAAAAGAAGTTTGAGCCGAGGTCTGATATCTCTATATATCACAATGATGTAGAGCTCAAAGAGCTGTTTGAGCCGAGGCCTGATATCTCTATATATCACAATGATGCAACACTCAAAAATCAAATGTCATATTCTGAGACAAAAAAATGATGTAGAGATCAAAGAGGAGTTTGACCCGAGGCCTAATATCTTTATATATCACAATGATGCAACACTCAAAAAACTGTTGGGATAATAACTGATCCCGAGTGAGGCTTGCGGAAAAATACCTGTGGTAAAAGTAAAATAAAATTGCTATTACCACATATACCTCCAATAATTTCGTATTGGATATTGACGATCGAATCCACAAAAAATAATAACCACGACAATAATAAATAATTACCATAAATGCCAGATGAAAAATAATAAACCACGAACCAATAATAAATAATTACCGATAAATGCCAGATGAAAAAATAAGAACACCAGATTTAGCGTGTTTCACCCTTCAACTGTTATTGGGCGTTATGGGCTACGTACACGGGACAAAAACTTCGAATAATTCTTCTACTAAAAATAGTAGGTACAAAAGAGATTACAAAAATAGTGGCACTCTAAGTGTTTTCCAAAAAAAAAACACTCCAAAAAATTAGTTTCCTCACTATTTTCTCTCTTTCCCAACTTTAGGAACCCTTTCTTAAAATTTTATACACTTTTTGTATATTTCTATTCTATTTATTTTTTGTACATTGAAGAGGGATTCACTACCTTTATTTATAGGAGAGGTTACGAGAGAGGATTTGAGAGAGCTGTGCATTACTAATACACGTCTCTCCGTTTTGTCAAATGGCATGCCAACCTTTGACTTGTTGGCCGCCAACCTTTGAAAAAAAAAAAAAAACGTGCCCTTTCTTTTTTTTTCTTTTCAATTGTGTGTGGGTCCCACATGTTGGAGGGAGCCCACAACAATTCTCCCCCTCCCGACTACCCCATATTCAGACAAAAAACTATATAGAGCTCAAAGAGGAGTTTGAGTCGAAGCAAGATATCTCTATATATCACAATGATGCCACACCCAAAAAACAAATGTCAAAAAATGATTTGACAATTGAACACGATGATGCAGTCATTTTCCAAGCAAAGAAGTCATTTTCCAATGATGCTTGGTTTTATACAGAGTGATTCATGAAGACAAGCTATTGCAGTCACTCATGTTTGATGCATTTCAAATTAGGTCAGTGTGATTAGTGGCCTACTTGAATAAAGGACTTTGTGTGTTTAAGCTATGGTCTGATAATAGATCCAGGTTCAAATCCCCTCTCCCATTACTCAAAAAAAAAATAAATAAATAAAAAAAAAAAAAAAAAATTATATATATATATAATAATATAATTATATATATAGGTAAAATTAAGATATATATGTAAAATTTAGAAATGGAAATGCAAAACAAATATTGAAATATGATTTTATTATTGAAACAGAGATGACATAGTTACAAAGCTAGCTTATCTACTAACATGGATTGCTTTGTTTGATAAGTTGCTAACCATGTAATATTGGAGAAATACAGAGATTTCATCAATTTTCAACCAGAAAAAGAAAATATTGATATACAACAACAAAATAAAATCCTAAACAAAGCCAGTATAATCTTCTTCTTCTTTTATTTGAATAACCCTTATTGGAGGGAATTACACATCAATGAAGGTATGAACATACTGAAAACCAAAAGAAAAATAAATACAGTTCGATTCCTCTCCACCACATATATATTATCATCAATTTGGTGAATGTTATTTAAAAGGAAGGGCTAGACCCTGATATATAGTCCACAATGTTATTCCAGTCCGTTGGTCCTTCCATGTATCAAAAAAAAAAAAAAAAATTACCTCATGGTCCTTCATATTAACGCCGAATAAAAAAAAAAAAAAAAAAATTACCCCTCAGTCCTTCATATTAAACGCGACATAGAATTTATCTATCTATATATAAATATATAAAAGTTGAAGCACATTTGATGATGTAGCACAATATGAAAAACTTGTTGCTGATGTGGAATTTCATCATTCTTAATTTTTTTTATTTAACTTTCTAATTTGAAGAAATTAAATTATTAAACTCATCCATGAAGGACTTTTTATTTTCTTTTTCTGCAATTATTAATAATTCAAATAATAATTTATTCTACTAATAATAAAACTCTTTATTTTTTCATTTTAAAAAATTTTATTTACTTATTCTTTTAATTATTTATGTTTATCTAATTACATCTATACTTTTCTTTTTTGAGACTCTCTCATTTATAGTTACTCATATATATTTTTTTTTGATCTACCAATTTTTTATTTTCTCTTTTGTATCATTATCTCTTCATATTTATCCTATTCATAAAAATTTTTTTTTCTATGTTAAAAAAAATTATATTTACTTTTTTTTATTTTATTTTGCTATTTATATATGTTCAATTTCAGTTTTCAATTTTGAAATTCTCTCATATATAGTTACTTACATAATTGATTTCTTTGCCAACAAACTTCCAAACGTATATTTTCTATCATTATGTCCATTCATATTTCTATCATATTGATAAATAAATCATTATGTCCATTCATATTGATAAATAAATAAATAAATAAAGCCATAATCGTATGTATTCTCTACTCTCTCTCTCTCTCTCATACTTAGACTAATTAGTATTTGTACGAATTTTTTTTGATACTATTAAGTATATATCACAAATTGTACTATATTATATATGTAAAGCTAAATGTGATATTGAAGTAAAATTCTAGTTAAATATTAAGTCTATTTATTTGGTATTATAAATCATTTTAAAATTCACGCAACCCGCAAACAAGTGACTAATTTACCTAAAATTTAGTTTTTTATAATCATTGTCTCAACTTTGCACTAAATGAACAAAAATAAATAAAACAATATTTTTAATATATTTATTTTAAACACTTTAACTTGCAATTATCATTCTTGAAAGTTCCAATTTATAAATTTAGATTGTTTAAGCACTTTTTTTCAAAGAGTTTAAACACTTATGGGATAGTTGAGAATAGTAAAAAATTATTATTTTAAAAATATTAAATATACATCAAATCAAAATATATTTTGCGTATGAAAGTCAAATACCTTAAATACTATTATTGTTAGCATACATATATATGAGTACAAGAAAATTCCTATTTAGCAACAATATTCCGTTTCTAAAGCCAAAAATCATTGCATCACGTTAGAAACGGAGCAGAAACGGAAAAATCCTATTTACTTGGCGCGTTTCTAAATCTATTTAGGATAGGATTTCAGTCTGTTGCTACTTTAGAAACAATAAATCTGTTTCTAAATGGTCTTACATCTGAAATTTAGATGCAAGTTAAGGTCAAATTTCATTTACGATCCATATCTATTCCGTCTCTAAATCTTTTTCTAAATGTATATTTCTGAATCTATTCTTAGTCGTTGCTAATTCCGTTTCTAAATCAGTGGATGTGTTCGGTTTGGATTGTTAGTTTCTAATTCATCCCTAAATCCATTTCTAAAATTTTATAAATTAAATTAAAATAAAAAATGAAATAAATATAAAATTGCAAATTTTTAATAAACATTAATATATTAAATCTATTTAAAATATTACAATGATAAAAATTATATCTCACAAATAAAACAATTATTCTCTCATAAATCTATACTATATATAAATATGGAAATATGAAAAATAATGAGATTTTCTATAGCGTCTTTAATAAGATTTGAATATTCAAAAATAACCTTAGCCATGATCGATTAGAAAATTATTTTTTATTAATTGATTGCATATAATTTATTAAATTATTTTTTAAATAAATACATGTAGATAATTGAACATTTCAATTAAGTTTTATTTCTTTTCCATTTATTTTTAAATAAATATATATGGTAATTAGACATTTGAAAATTTTTATATTTTATTTTTTAAATATTTGATGTTGTTATTATAATTTAGAATATTTTATTTAGGAGAGAGATAACAAAAAAAGAAAAAAGTATGTTTTTTTATAATATTCTTTTTTCTTTGTGTTTGTATAATTTGATTGAATATATTTTTTAAAAAATAAATTCTCAAATAGAATACACATAATTAAGTATTTTAAAATTTTTAAAGTTTTACTTTTCAAATTTTATTTTTAAAAAAAAATGAACATATATGTGTGTGCTGATAAACAGTTGAAAATTTAAAATTTAAAAATATATATAATACAGTTGAAATTTAAAATTTAAAAATATATATAATATTATTATTTTATATATCCATATATCTATTATGTATTGAAATGGTATATATTTTATTTTTATATCTATATATCTATATGTATTGAAATGTATTTATTAGGTGATATTATAAAATTATACATATTCAGTTATAATAAATTTTAGAAAAATGACGATATAAATTAAACTGAGATATGTGTGTATGTACACACTGATGTGTTATTAATTAATCATTATATTCACATTAATTTTATATGAAATTTGGTTTTAACATTACAAAAATCTAAGTAATATAAAATAAAAATTATAATCAATATTTAATATTACAGAATAAAAACAAATATAAAAATAAGTAAAAATTAGCAATGACGTAAAAAAAAAATTGAACGAGTACGAATAACGATTAAAATCAACGTGAAATATAAGTCATGGAAAGAATAATAAACTTAAAGCTCACAATACAAAACATCTAAAATCTATTATATCCAGCAATTATTGAAACGGTCGCGCTTCCAAAACACTGTTAAAAAACCTATCCGAACCCATAACAAAGGTGCCTCCTTATGAATGCAATGCACATTGCAAATCTTATGCAAAATAGAAAGATGAAAATGAGTAATCCTAAAATTTTGTATGAGAATACTTTTTTTATTTTTTTTAGACAAGAGAAGACACAATGAATCAAAATAACAACGTGGGGGTATGGTGCTGTTAAGTGCAATGATATTGGTCTTTCATGGCTGGTTTCTCAGGTTTTAATTATTGCTGAGGCAATGGCTTTGAGCTATGTGCTGGTTGTTCTGACATTGTATTGGAGTTTTTCGTGCCATAGAATCCAAGCATATATTATGAACAAATTATATGCATGATTGAATGATAATTTTTAGAGCAGGGATGATAATCATCATCCCTTTAGGCTAGCATTGTCACATGCTAGTTCTACTTCTACTACGTCGTGAATATGGTGATCACTAAGCAAAAGCATATAGAAGCCACACTCTTAAGTACAAAAACTTAACCTACCAACAAAGCATAGAATTAAAAACCGAATACGGAATTAATATCTCTCTAAAAAAAAAAAATCTTAAAAACCCACCTTTGTTCTTACATCATGGCTACCAAGGAGCTCCCACTAGTGGTTACCCATTTTCCTTCTTTGTTTTTATTTTTTTCTTCTGAATAATCTTCAGTTTGTCTCTTTTGTACTGAGTTATTGTTGTTCATATATTGAGATTATTATTGTCCATATGCTTTTATGTTCTAAAATCTAGTCATTTTGACAGTTTCTGGTTTATTATTGTCACCGTTATGATGATTTTGTTTATGATGTTTTATTATTTGGGCAATTATGTAAAGAAAATGCAGTTGTCCTCTCTAATAAAAGGGAAAAAAACTTGAAAGTAATCAGATTAGATTTGTGGAAAGATAATATGGAATTGAACAATGGCCATGAACAGCCACTAAGTGGAGTGACTAATTGACTGTGGTACATGTATTATGCTCTATTAACTCAATCAGATATTTCAAGTCAAAATTATATTTCTTTTTATTCTTAGTATAAGTGATTTATTACCAGACTTTATATATAAAAGTATACTTCGTTGGTTTTTTTTATTTCATATAATTATACAATTTTCTTTTAATGAAATTTTCAATTTTGATTTCTTCTGAAAAAAGATTAAAAAAACTTAATTTTGCGTAAAATTTTACTAAAATATTTTGAGTCAATCTTTATAATAATAAACGAAAGATAATTACTATATTCTAAATAAAAATATTAAAATGAAATTACTTTCTTGGATGATACACTAACATTCAGTTTGGATCTAAACCATGATGTGGAATGAAAATATAAAGGAAAAATTATTATTTCATCCTGTATATATTGAAATACAATTAGTCAGTCTCTGCATTTTTAGAAATACTTTTTCTAGTCTATGTGTTTTCATTGCAATACAACTTTTAGTCATTTCGTCCAATTTTAACTAATTCGGTCGTTAAGTCAATAAAAAAAGATAAAAACATCCTCATCCTTCTCTGAAATTTTGATTTTTAACTGAACTATCTCCTCCATTGTCTTTATTACCAAATCTACCATTAAATTTCATCCCAACAACTTTAATATGAAAAACCAACAAAATATTCAAAATCAAAATAAAAATCAACGAAATATTTAATCGCAGATCGAAAATTGCCTACTTTGCATGAAGGTCAGCCAAAACTGAGATAGGGCTCGACTTAGGTACACCGTACAGCTATATAGGCGATTGGCTCAATGCCCACGTAAAGGTCATCGTAATCTCAAGTCCACCAAGCATGGAGGCTTGTCCACGGCAATCTCAAGTCCTCTAATGTCCTTCTTGGCATTGATTCAAGGTATGAATTGCAGAACACTACCTCGCTGTTCTCTCCACGTCAATAACAGCCAACATCTAAATCCGATGCATATTTAGAGGCATGTATGTCCTTTTTGGCATGTATTGCAAGCCTCCATCCCAGCTTCCATTACTAGTGCGTGATGATATTTTGGGTTGGGTTAGGTCCACGAGAGAAGATGACGGTGGGGAAGATAATAGAAAATAAAAGGGGTATTTTTAGATTAATTTTAAACTCTCTTTTGACCCTTTTTTATTCAGTTGACGAACAGAAAAATTGAAGAAAATTGGATGAAAGACTAAAAGTCATGTCGAAATGAAAACATAATAATTTTAAGATGTATTTCTAAAAATGCAGGAACTGAATAATTGTATTTCCATAAATACGGGAACGTAATAGTAAATTTCTCAAATATTAATAATGTCATCATCCTGAAACCTCAATACTCTTTTATTATCATCCCAAAGCAACTGCTCTTACCCTTCTTCTGTTTGGCATTGGGAATTCTTACTCATTTTATTTTGGTAGTTCTCCTACCATCAATATATGCTAAATTGAACGATATTACGATACAAATATTATAGTGTATCATGATAAGCAGCTTTTTAAATTGCATAATTTGGACACTCTATCTTGTACCAACATGCTAATTAATGAATTAAAGTGAAATTTAACAAACAAACTTGCAAATACTCGCACTAATCATCTATAAACAAACTTGTCGTTGTCTTTCTTCTTTGTGTGGAGGTGATAAAACATCTCTCCCAAGATAAACTTCTTTCCAAACTCTTCAATTTAGAAGAAAGATTGCCAGATGTTTTTATGCTATAATGCAGAGATAGATCTCCTAGTGTAGAGAGATATACCATATCCCTTACTTCCCTTCTCCGACCTATGATTCTTGGACTTTTTATCAGACTTCTTAATGACCTCAAATCTATTCCAGTATTCATAATGTACTAATCTCGTACTCGCAAAAGCGTTAGGGTAGGAAAAAAAAATAGAATCTTGAAAACTAAATTCCTAATTTATATATTTGATTATAATATAAAAACTAAACAGCAATTAGCCCAAGATTATGTTATGGAGTAATTACTATATAGTCCCAACATTATATTACCTAGAGATTACATATAGTAATTGCCTCTTATGTTATTTGTTATTTGGGTACCTAATACATGATTTGGGTAACTCCCAAGATTATGTTATTTATTTGTCGTATTACGACAAGAAGGATAATATGAAATGGGCAGATCACCTTATTTGCACATTAGATAATAATTTATTTATATTTTTGCATTCTTTGATTTTGGCTATAAATAGTGACGATATCATGGACAACGGATATCCACTCAAATAACACTATACGCTGTCTAATTTCTTCTCTACAAAAAACATGAAATTGCTTTTTGCTTTCCTCTTTATCTTCTTACTTATCTTGGTGAGTAAGAGTCTGTTAATTAGTAATGAAATTTCAAAAAAAAAAAAAAAAAAACCTCTTTATCTTACATAACTTACTTATCTTGGTGAGTAAGAAGTCTGTTAATTAGTAATGAAATCAAAAAAAAAAAAAAAAAAAGAAAGAAAGAAAAGAAAAAAAAAAAAAAAAAAAGAAAGAAAGAAAAGTCTGTTAGTAATGTGTATGTGTGTTTAAATACATTAATGGATCAATGAAGATTAGCTAATTGAAACCCATTAACGATATAAGTTTTATTTATCTTTATTAAACTGAAGAGTGAGTTTTATTATTTTTATTTTGCAGTTCTCAAGCACTGTCAATGCAAGAAAAGATGTGGGTGAATATTGGAGTAGGGAAATGAAAGATCAGCCACCGCCAGAAGCATTACAAGCACTTGTTGAAGCTTCTACCTCCACAAAAGACAAAGCCGATTTTCGCACAACTGAAAACCACAACCATGCCACACTTAAAGCACATAAGCTATATTTTGAGACAAAAAATGATTTTACAAATCACCATAATGATGCAGGTCTCAAAAAGGAGTTTGATCCGAGGCTTGATCTGTCTATATATCAAAATGATGTCACACTCAAAGAACAAACGCCATATTTTGAGACAAAAAATGACGCTTCAATTTACCATGATGATGTAGCTCTCAAAGCAAAGAAGACATTTTCCAATGATAGGCCAGACATGTTAATTTACCAGAGTAATTAATAAAGACAAGCTATTGCATTTCCCTCATGAGAGAACCATTATGTTTGTTGCATTTCAAATTAGAATATGATTTGTGATGTACTTGAATAACGGACTTCGTGTGTTGAAGCTATGTAAGCAGTTTCTCTTGCATCATATGTTTCTATATATGTTTGCATCACTTTAGTTGTATCTTTAGAATTGGGAATGCAAAATAAATATTGAAAATATATGATTTTATTCTTGAAATATTTAGAAAGCTAGCTAATTATTTACTAACATGGATTGCTCTGTATGCTAAGTTGCTATTGCTAACCATGTAATATTGGAGAAACACATAGATTTCATCAATTTTCAACCAGAAAAAGAAAATGTTGATCTACAACAATAAACCAAATTTACAAACCAAAAAAGGGTATGAAATACTGAAAACCAAAAGCAAAAATAGAATACAGAGGGAAATGAAATCCACAAGCAAACAACCTTTTCAAAAGATTTTTTTTTTTTTTTTCCTTTTCATGTGATTATTTTGGGGTTAAATGCAAAGAACTAGATTATCATTTAAATCCGCAAAGATGCAAAGTTACCATGCTAGAATGACAAAATAAATTATTTTTTAGGAGTGTAATTATATCATAAATTATTAATAAATAAAGTATTTAATATTTTCAATAAAAGACTATACTATAATTTGAGCAATGCACAGGTGTATGATTTTGTTAAAATAAAAAAAATAATATATTTACCTTAAAAAATAACATATATTGTATATGAGAGTAATATAAAAAAAACTATACATTATCAATTAATAACTATCAGCCACGAACTAGCAATTATAAACAACCGATATCAGCAAGTACAAACAGTTAAACTAAATGTATTTTAGCCAAGTGATTAAAGCGTTGAGTTTTGGAATCAAAATATCTTAAATTCAATTTTTACTGATGTTTAATTACTTAATTAAGGCTAAATGTACTTTATATAGGAATCAAAATATCGTTAAAAATTCAATTTTTACTGATGTTTAATACTTAATTAAGGCCCTAAATGTACTTATACTATATGGGTAGTCTAATATATATATATATATATATATATATATATATATATATAATATATATAATAATATATATACTATATATATATATATTTCAAACCTTTAAAGTTCACTTCTACCTGTTAGAATACTTTAATTTATAAAATTGTACTTTTTAATGACCTCAAATCTATTCCAGTATTCATAATGTACTAATCTTGTACTCGCAAAAGTTTTAGGGTAGGAAAAAAAAATAGAATTTTGAAAAAACTAAATTATATATTTCAAACCTTTAAAGTTCACTTCTACCTGTTAGAATACTTTAATTTATAAAATTGTACTTTTTAATGACCTCAAATCTATTCCAGTATTCATAATGTACTAATCTTGTACTCGCAAAAGTTTTAGGGTAGGAAAAAAAAATAGAATTTTGAAAAAACTAAATTCCTAATTTATATATTTGATTATAATATAAGACTAAACAGTAATTAGCCTAAGATTATGTTATGTGTTAATTACTATATAGTTCCTAGGTTTATATCAAATACATTAGTAAAGACTTTCATTTTTAAAATTACACTATTTAATCTCAGCATTATAATTCTATTATACTATAAGGTCCAGCGGTTAGTTTTTTTTTTATTAAATTGTTGTGGAATATTAAAAATAACCCTAAACACAATTACTATATATAGGGATTAAATAATGTAAAGGTATGAAAAATAATGTCTTTATTAGTGTATTTCACCTAATAGTAAGGATTATATACTAATTATGTTTAGGGGTGCTTTTAATATTTTACAGTCACTTAACGAAAAAACTAATAATTAGACTCTATAGTGTAACGAAATTATAATGTAAAGACTTCGTAGTATAATTTTAGAAACTAAAGTTTTATTAGTATATTTGAATAAAACCTAGAGATTACATATAGTAATTACGTCGTATGTTATTTGGGTACCTAATACACGATTTGGGTACCTCCCAAGATTATGATATTTATTTGTCGTATTACGACAAGAAGGACAATATGAAATGAGAGGTCACCTTATTTGCACCTTACATAATAATTTCTTTATATTTTTGCATTCTTTGATTTTGGCTATAAATAGTGACGATATCAGGGACGACGGATATCCACTCAAATAACACTACACATTGTCTAATTTCTTCTCTGCAAAAAAGATGAAATTGCTTTTTGCTTTCCTCTCTATCTTCTTACTTATCTTGGTTAGTAATAGTCTGTTAATTAGTAATGAAATTTCAAAAAAAAAAAAAAAAAAAAAAAAAAAAAAAAAAAAAAAAAAAAAAAAAAAAAAAGAAAAAAGTCTGTTCTTAATGTGTATGTGTGTTTAAATACATTAATGGATCAATGAAGATTAGCTAATTGAAACCCATTAATGATATAAGTTTTATTTTTCTTAAATAAACTGACGAGTGAGTTTTATTATTTTTATTTTGCAGTTCTCAAGCACTGTCAATGCAAGAAAAGATGTGGGTGAATATTGGAGTAGGGAAATGAAAGATCAGCCACTGCCAGAAGCATTACAAGCACTCGTTGAAGCTTCTACCTCCACAAAAGAGAAAGCCGATTGTCGCACAACTGAAAACCACAACCATGCCAATCTTGAAGCACATAAGCTATATTTTGAGACAAAACATGATTTTACAAATCACCATAATGATGCAGGTCTCAAAAAGGAGTTTGATCCGAGGCTTGATCTATCTATATATCACAATGATGTTACACTTAAAGAACAAACGCCATATTTTGAGACAAAAAATGACGGTTCGATTTACCATGATGATGTAGCTCTCAAAGCAAAGAAGACATTTTCCAATGATGGGCCAGACGTTTTAGTTTACCAGAGTAATTAATGAAGACAAGCTATTGCATTTCCCTCATGAGAGAACCATTATGTTTGTTGCATTTCAAATTAGAATATGATTTGTGATGTACTTGAATAACGGACTTTGTGTGTTTAAGCTATGTAAGAAGTTTCTCTTGCATCATATGTTTCTATATATGTTTGCATCACTTTAGTTTTATCTTTAGAATTGGGAATGCAAAATAAATATTGAAATATATATCATTTTATTCTTGAAATATTTAGAAAGCTAGCTAATTATTTACTAACATGGATTGCTCTGTTTGCTAAGTTGCTATTGCTAACCATGTAATAATTGGAGAAACACATAGATTTCATCAATTTTCAACCAGAAAAAGAAAATGTTGATCTACAACAATAAACCAAATTTACAAACCAAAAAAGGGTATGAAATACTGAAAACCAAAAGCAAAAATAGAATACAGTGACAGGGAAATGAAATCCACAAGCAAACAACCTTTTCAAAAGATTTTTTTTTTTTTTTTTCAAAAGATTTTTTTTTTTTTTTTATCCTTTCACGTTTTTTTTTTTTTTTTTTTATCCTTTCACGTGATTATTTTGGGTTTCAATGCAAAGAACTAGATTATCATTTAAATCCGCAAAGATGCAAAGTTACCATGCTAGAATGACAAAATAAATTATTTTTTAGGAGAGTAATTATATCATAAATTATTAATAAATAAAGTATTTAATATTTTCACTAAAAGATTATACTATAATCTGAGCAATGCACAGATGTACGATTTTGTTAAAATAAAAAAATAATATATTTACCTTAAAAAAATAACATATATTGTCTATGAGAGTAATATAAAAAAATTATACATTCTCAATTAATAACTATCAACACCAACTAGCAATTATAAACATCCGATATCAGTTGGTACAAACAGTTCAACTAAATGCCTGTTAGCCAAGTGATTGAGTCAATATCTCAAATTCAATTCTTACTGATGTATGATTATTTAATTAAGGCTAAATGAACTTTATATAAAAAAAATTTCAAACTTTTAAATTTTAATTTTATCTTTAGAACACTTTAATTTATAAAATTATACCTATTAAGCACTTTAATTTACAGCATTTTTTGATTGGACATTCTAACTTGTAAAGTTTGATCAATTGAATACTTATTTAATAGTTGAAAAATATTAAAATTATTATTCTAAAATTGTAATAATCATACTTCAGATTAATATTCTGTATACAAAATCGAAAAGTACCAAAAACCTATTATTACTAATGTATAATTATGTACAATATTATTAAAATTTATAATTTTAGGCGTAAAACAATCTTTGTAAAATATGAGGTGTAAATCTTTTTTTAGTATGGAGGAATATATTTATGCATTTGGCTTATAATTAGTTTATTTTGCATAATAAACCAATATTGAATATATTCAAAATTGTAATGGATCAGATGTGAAAAAAAGATATAGATGACAAATAAATTAAAAAAAAAAAAAAAAAAAAAAAAAAAAAAAAAAAAAAAAAAAAAAAAAAAAAAAAAAAAAAAAACCTGATGATGGGCCTGATACCAAAATCCATTAGTTGTACAATGACAAAAGAGTCTAATTATTAACTTTGGCCTTTTGCCTACTTGCAAAAAAAAAAACACATATAAGAGTATTATACATACATTGTTGGGAAATTTATGCTTTTATGCCATAAAATACAAATTTGCTCCATGTATTTTCAGAAATACATAATTTTTTTATCTCTATGTTTTTTGCGTATGTTACACTGTTATATATTTCTGTCTATTTTTTATACATTTTTCATTAATAAAATACTATTTGTATATGTACTATGTCAATATTAATTAATCTATCATTGTATTATTAACTATATATTTATCATTGGTTAATCGTTTCTCACATTTTATATACAGTGAGAATTAGATAATTAAATTTCAGTTTACATGTCACTATAACATTAATTAATGAAATAGAGATACCCATAATTTTAAAAAAATGAAAAACTTAATTATTGAGAATTTACATTACTTTAGAGCTAAACCAATTTGTCAGTATTATACCTTTTTTTTTCTTTAAATATATACATAACATATGAGAAATTTAAAAAAAGAAAAAAGAAACATTATGTTTGAGTGTACAAAATCCAAATGGATGGAATAAGAACAAAGCACAAACTCAGTATCAACTATCTTAAAGCCTTATTTGATTTGCAGAATAGAATAAAAAGAAATGTAATAACTGTTTTGTGGAACTCTCACATTTATTCCTTGCTCTTTATAAGATTTGTCTTTAAAATTTTGAAAAATATCAATAACATATAACAAAATCTAATATATTTAGAAATTCAAGAAAAACTTAAGGTTATATATATGGAAATTTAGAAATAACTTTTTTATAAAAAAACGAAATTATCACCGCCGTTAATAAAATATGATTGAGAAGTTTCTCAATTATAAATAAATAATGTATGAGAGAGAAAAAGATCTAGTCGACCTTTCTCAAGTTTCTCTCTTTCAAGTAGAAGAAGAAGCACTAAATTTGAACAGATAATACACTGAGCAAAAAGGATCAAAGAACCATGGGCATACATTTTCCAATCAAGATCTTCCTCCTTCATCTTCTTCTAGTTCTGGTAATTAAATCTATTTAAACGCTTCACTGCATAATTAATTCATTACTTCCATTTATAATACATTAATAGCTCATTAAAATAATTTGCAGAGTTCTCATGGAAGTGAGGGAGCAAGAGAGATGATAACTAAGAGCAACAATGTTTTGAGACTTCCGAGTGATCATGCACAGGCAAGTCCATCATCATCTCATATGGATCACTTGGATCCATCAATGATGATCTTTTTCACTTTAGATGATCTCAAAATAGGCAAGAAAATGCCGATTTATTTTCCTATGAAAGATTCTTCATCTACTCCACCTATGTTACATAAAGCAGAAGCAGATTCCATTCCTTTTTCATACAAAGACTTTCCTTACCTCCTTAAATTATTTTCCATCTCTCCAAACTCTCCTCATAAAGCAGAAGCAGATTCCATTCCTTTTTCATACAAAGACTTTCCTTACCTCCTTAAATTATTTTCCATCTCTCCAAACTCTCCTCAAGCCATAGCCATGGAAAATACTCTAAAAGAATGTGAACTTAAACCCATCAAAGGAGAAACAAAAATTTGTGCTACTTCTTTAGAGTCGATGGTTGATTTTGTACGCGAAACTTTTGGATTAGAGACAAAATTCAAGATTTTAACAACCACACATCTTATAAAATCAAAGACCCATTTAGATAATTATACAATAATGCAAGAACCTAAGGAGATACCCGTTCCAAAGATGGTGGCTTGCCATACGATGCCGTATGCATATACGGTGTTCTATTGCCATAGCCAACAGACTGAGAATAAAGTGTTTGTGCTTTCACTGAAAGGTGAAAATGGAGGAAGAGTAGAAGCTGTTGCTGTTTGTCATATGGATACTTCTCAATGGAGTCATAATCATGCATCGTTTCGTGTGCTTGGAATTAAACCTGGAACTATTCCTGTTTGTCATTTCTTTAAAGGAGATAATCTTGTTTATGTCCCTTTGCTTGCCTATGGTGATCAATAATAAAGTTGTATGTTGTTCTTGTAATGTAAGGTCTTTAATAATTAGGTTTGTGGTTTGTGTGTAACTTTTTTGGATTGTTGCCAATAAATGTGTACTCTTTATGTATTTGTTTGCTATAATTTTAAAATTAAGTTTGATGAATAATGAAGATAATTCTTAAATATGTAATGTACATTTTTAAAATATTCAGGGAGGAATTCAGTTTTGATAGGTATATCGATCGGATTATATAATACATATAGATATATACCCTCTCTGTCTCAAAAAGATAGCCAACTTTCTTTTCTAATTTTCTTTTTTCACTTAGATTAATAAATATAAGTTATTATGATTAGTGAACAATTTTGTTATTAACAGTGACCTATTATATTCATCTTAAATAACACATGAGCAATTATTATATTGAAATAATAAAAACTACATTGATCTATAAAATGAAAAATATAAATTGCAATTAATGAGAGTGACCAATGTTCACAACTTTTTAAATTTCAAGAAGATAGAAGAATAAAATTATTTATTAAATAACAAATGAATTTAAAGTAAGATTGATTTGAAAAAAAAAAAAAGGAAAGAATTAATGAAAATTATTAAAAAAAAAGAAAAAATTTAATAAAGGCATAATCCATAATTTAAAGATTAACTACAATGTATAAAAAATAAAAGAATTATATTTTGAAACAAACCAAAATGAAAAGATGGATTATTTTTTTGGAATGGAGCGAGGAAGGTTTTTCTTGAATACTTTCTAAAATGACAATATTGAATAGTCAATATTGAATAGAAAAATAAGGGGCATGCATTTTGAATTAATTCAAGTCTTTGGTAAAAAATAATTTACAGGCTCAAATATAATTTATGTAACGAAATTTAATTTATGAATAAGAATAGAGCAAAAATCAGCCCAAACAGAAAAGGATAAAAAGTTGTTATCATTGTGAGATTAAGAATAGAATTAAAAAAAAAAAAAAAATTGAAGTATGTTCTTCAAATATTTAATCCATAGAGACATCAAAAGAGTAATATGATATTACTTTCTTCGGATGATACACTAATTAACATTTAGTTAATTGGGATCTAAATCATGATCTCTTAGGTTCCGAAAAAAACATTGATTTTTAAAATAAAAAAATAATAATAAGTAAAATAGTTTTCTTGAAGCTACTAAATAAAATAAAATAATAAAAGATGAAAATGAAAGCTAATAATGAGAGTATAAAATAATAATAAGAGCAAAGCAAGATATGATTTTTTGCATGCTACCAAACAATTAATGAAGCAAATGACAATTATCTTTTACATGATTTCGATGGGCAAAACGTTGTACATGTTTGAAGTGGAATCGACTCATCATATCCAACCTAACATTATATTTATTTATGTATTATTATGTCCAGCTAAGATTTTTATTTTTTTGATAAAATGGAAGGGGTACTATCGTTAATATTTTTTATTATTAAATAAATGATTTTGCTATATTTTATTTGGTAGCAACGGGAAGGGAGCTATGCTATTTTTTCTTTTAGAAAAAAAAAATCATTAAAATGAAACATACAAATATGAAATCACTGTAGGGAGCCTAACTATAAACTACTTGTACAAATAATAAAAAAAAAAAAAAAAAAAAAAAAAAAAAAAAAAAAAAACTCAACTTGATTTGAGAGATTTATTCAAGATGAAAGAGCAATAGACTTATTGTCATCCGTCGATAAAACACTCCACTTTGATAGCGATTTCAAAACTATTATGAATTCTATAGTCTTTTATAGGTTTATTTGACAATCCTCCGTCAAAAAAAAAAAAAAAAAAAAAAAAAAAAAAAACTTCAACTTGATTTGAGAGATTTATTCAAGATGAAAGAGCAATAGACTTATGTCATCCGTCGATAAACACTCCACTTGATAGCGATTTACAACTATTATTGAATTCTATAGTCTTTTAATAGGTTTGATTTGACAATCCTCCGTCACCATGAAAGTTGTGACAATAATCTTAAAAATAAATAAATAAATAAAACAAAAAATCTCATAAAAACAAATAAATCCGAGAATGTATATGTCCAAAATTTCTTTAAATAAATATATCTGATTTGTATTAAATAGACACATATTTGAGAATTTTAAGAAAAACAAAAAAACAAACAAAAAAAACAAAACTAAAAAAATAAAATTAGAGAGAGACCACGTCTATCATTTCAAAACATGTCTGATTGTTAATTTAATTCATTTTATATTTCGAAGCCTATATGAAATTTATTTAAACCAGAAATTCATAATAAAATATGAATGGATTAATAAGAAAATCATTGTTATTCTCAATACAAAAAGCAAATGACAAATAGATGACAGAAAAAGATAACTACTAATTAAAAGGTTGTCGGTTCAAGATAGAAGGGTATCTTTTTTTTCTCCAAAATTATACAATATTGATTTTTTTTTTTTTTTTCCTTCGAGAGGCCCAATATGTAGGTTAGAACTTTCATAATTCACTAAAATAATAAGAAATCTTATAATTGAGAGGATCACCTATGTTCTTATAAAAACTGAAAAGATCAATCAAATCATATCTAATTGATTTTAATTTTTTTTTATTAATAAACCTAAGATCACTGGCCAAAAATTGATCATTTAGAATAATAGAACATAATATCTATATTAATTTCACAACGTGGAATGTATAAACGTGTATTGTGAAATTAATAGAATTTTACATTTCATCATTTAGTTGGAAAACATGATTTATAGATTTAAAGCATATTTTTTAAAATAAAATTAAGTGATTTAAATTTGATTATAGAAAAAAGTAATAAAATTTATCGATTTTACACACCGTAATATAATTTTTTATAAAACAAACAAATAAATTTAATAAGTTTATGAAATCTTTAAATTTCATCCCAGAATTCTATCAATACAAAGGACTTCAAAACTAAATTTTTAAGGGAATGGTTATTCAATCTAATGAACATATAATATAAGTAACGTCAAATGAATTGATTATAATATAAAGATTAAATAGTAATTAGAATGAAATTTTAATAAAGTTTTAGGGAATAATTAATGGACAAAAGATAAATTTATTCATCGGCCCATACCGTATATGTATATTATGTTTTGTCATATTATAACAAGATGTATTATATGTAAATTATTTATAATTATGCTTTCTTTGATTTTAGCTATAAATAGTGAGGATATTGGACAACACTATCCATCATTTAATTTCTTCTCTTACCATAAAACATGAAATTCTTCTTTGCTTTCCTTTCTATTTTCTCACTTATCTTGGTAAGTAAAAGTTTGTGTCAGTAGCGAGTAAATAAAGGGATACGTGTGTGTGTATATATATATATATATATAGAGGAACACGTATACATAAACACCATTAATGAAAATAAGTTTGGTTTATCTTAATTGATGGGAGTAATCCGTTTTTCTAATTTTATTTTGCAGTTTTCAGGCACTATCAATGCAAGAAAAGATGTGGGTGAATATTGGAGTGGGGAAATGAAAGATCAGCCCATGCCAGAAGCATTACAAAGACTTGTTGGAGCTTCTTCTCCGGACTCATTTACCTCCACAAAAGAGAAAGCTGATTGTCACACAACTGACAACGTAGAACCGATACCTGATATCTCCATATATCACAATGATGTTATACTTAAAGCAAAAAAGCCATTAAATGAGAAATCATTTCTCAAAAGGGAGTTTCAGCCAAGACCTGATGTCAGCATATATCACAACGATATCACACTCAAAGATCAAAATCCACATCTTGAAACAAAAAGTGATGTTACAATTCACCAGGATAATATAGAGCTCAAAAGGGAGCTTGAACCAAGGCCTGATGTCAGCATTTATCACAGCGATGCCACACCTAAAAATGATGACATAGGTTTCAAAGTAAAGAAGTCATTTTCTAATGATTTTCAACCTAGACCAGACGTTTCAGTCTATGGCGAGTAATTACTGAAGACAAGCCATTGCATTCACTCATGAGACACCATCATGTTTTGATGCATTTCAAATTAGAAGCTGAATAAGATTTTTGACATACTTGAATAAACTACTTTGTGTTTTTAAGCTATGTAAGAAGTTTCTCTTGCATTATATATTATATTTTTACTTTTCTATGTTAGAGGGAAAACCTCTAAACTGACGGTGGTTCATCAAATCTCAGTTCAATATATCCCATGTTTGCATCACCTTGGTTATCTTTAGAATTGGAAATGCAATGGAATTATTAACATGAGAATTTACTATTTTTTATTTGATTCATAACTAATTTAAAAAATTTTATTTGATATCTTGAAGTAATACTATATATAATCAACAAATTCTATTACTTGTTTAATTTCACGATTGGTTCTTATTTTATTTTGATGTGCATGATTCAAACGTCTACGAGCAGACAACTTTTTAAAATGTCGTATGATTAAATAAAATATAAAAAGATCTCCGAAGGATGAGATAGGATAATAGAGATCACTTCTCTCTAAATCAGAGATTTTGAGTTCTAGCATTATGTATGGGATCCTTTTAAACGGAACATTTTTCCGTTTGTGAACCTGTTCAACTCGGATCCGAATTAATCGGATCAGTGTGTGTCGGACATTGGAGGTTTTAAAACTAAAAAAGAAAAATATGAAAGGGGAAAACTTGTTTGACAAAAAATAATTAACAATTATTGAGAAGCACTAAAGCAGAGTTCATTTCTTAGTCATAAACAAATTTTTCTAAAAAAAATTGATTTAGGAAAGGTGAATTATTATATAGTCCCTTTATTAGAGTAAAGTACAATAATCAGCGCTTATATGTCTCTGTTTGTTAATAATTATTCAAAAGTTTTTAATTCAATTTATTACTATGTGAATAATCAGAGTAAAGGAAAACAGATTACTCCGTTTGGTTGTATAAAATAATTTGTATAAAAATATTTTTCTGGTCAAAGAAAAATTAAATTATTTTTAAGGAAGATAACTTTCTATCCTAGAGAGATGAAACTATTTTTTGGATATCGACAAACTTATTATAATTTTATAATACGTATTTTTTTAGTTTATTAATCACCTGTGGCCATCACCATCGGTCACTGTTCACCATCAACCATCACCACTAGCCACCGGGCACCATCAACTGACGATTTTCATAATTTACAATTTTTTTATATTTAACGATAAATTTTTAAAGTATGAAATTTTTATTATTATAGATATTTTATGGTCATATAAATTAAAGATTTTACTTTTTTTAATTAATTTTTAATATTGCAACCAAATAACTGAAAATAAATCATTTAGAAAATGTTTTTTCAAAAATATTTTTTTAAGAGGAGCTTAGATCTTATCCCAACTCCAAAATTTCACTTTTTTTTTTTTCTTTTTTTAAAGATCTAATCCGTTTATTTTTGTTTATGAATAGGCAAAGCAAGATCTTTTATATATTCAACAAGATTGGATTTGCTTAGAGTACGTGTATTTTTTGGCCAAACTTCATGTTCTCTGATTTTGCTTTTGTGCTGAGATGTCCTCTTCTATCACATCTACCTCTTTCGTTGTTATAAATGCATCTAATTTCTTGAAGAGAAGACGTTTGAGCCAATTGTTATCGGTACATAGGTGATAAACAACCAGACATGAGTGAACCAGTAGCAAGCAATGAAGCATGACTTCTTTTTCAGTTCTTAGACAGGAAAGAGCTTCTTTCACCTGTGAAAGAGGGTAATTTTGTCCAAGTAAAAATATCTAATTTGGATTTAATAATATTTGCTCCACGAATATTAGTAAACTTAATTTTTACACACTAAAATACTGACTGTTTTATTATAATTGAAAATCACAAGTAAAGGTCACCACGAAACGCCTAAATGACTGGATTTCACTTAATAGAATTAAAACTGCACTAGACAGAATTAATCATACTAATCCAACAAACAAGCCGTTCACCGGGTAGTACCGAATGGAAATTTGTTTTCGTTGATAACCCCGCCAAGATATATATTCCTCATTTATGCAGCGAACAAGGATGTCCTAAAACATAGAATACAATATTGAAAAGAAACAAAACGTTCTCCTCTACCAAATCATATGGGTTCAGGAGCAAATAATGTTTGGCTGCCGCGAATAAAACTTTAACAATCGGACCATAAATATCACAAATGGGAATACGTATTTAATACATGTGAGCCTAACTGAAATCAGGCTTCTCTGGATATGTGCAGCCTGACCTCTGGATAATAACATTTGATGCATAGCAACCGGCTCTAACGCACTCTTCAATAGGCTTCTCTTGCACAAGCTGTGACAGAAATCCACCGACAAATGCGTCCCCTGCAAAGTAGAGAAGTTGACATGATTTGTTTGTGAAGGGAAACTGGATCACGACTAACTACAAAAGGAGGCACTCTAAACCAATTTTCACCTTTTTGCTCCTGTTTAGCATACAAGTTTAAGTTCAAATAACTGAAATGGATGTCTCTTAGTTTTAGTCCTAAATATCATTCTCCAAGTTTATTTTACAAAAGGAAAGAAAGAAAGAAATAGAATTTTGGTTATATTAACTGTTAAGAATTACAATTATAAATTGATACCATTTTGAGAAAAGCTCAAATTGTCCAATATGAAAGTATAAAGAAAATTTTGGACTGCTTATGACCCAAACAAAAAACAACAAAATCTTATCCCAAAAATTGCATTCCATTACCAATTCATGAATGCACCAAGCTTACCCTAAAATAAAAGTTCAACTAATGATCTAAGTATCCATATAAATAAATAGCTGTCCTGAGCAATCAAATATTAAGCAGCAACCAGCTAACACACAATGGTAAGTAACTTTAAATTTGTTCAAATTTGATCAAGGATGCATTTCAAAGATTTCCTTCTTTTAAGACTGGAAAGGCTTAAAGATGGAACAAGAAGCACATACCTGCACCATTGGTGTCAACCAGCTTCTCCTTAGGTAACAAGATTACAGGAAATGTTTTCACCTTCCCATCCTCAGCAACGACAACAGGATCGGCACCTTGAGTGATAACAGTAATTCTCTTGTGTGTCCCTGATGCTTTGGGCCACTGAGAGATCTTTACAGCAATCTCCTCAACATTCTCAGTCTGATAAACAAAGACAATCAATCCAGTGAGGTAATTCCACGGTGTAACGATGGCAAGGAGTTCTCAGATTACTCAAAGCAAACACAGAAACATTACCTCCCATCCATGAACCTTAGCAAAGGTTCTGGCTTCAGTCTCATTCCCAAAGACATAGTCCATATACCTGTAAATAAAAGGCACATGAGTACAAGACTAGAACGATATGATATAAACAAAGCTAAACACAGAAGCTTACGGTAGAGCTTTCTCCTGTGCATCCCTGAAGAACTCACAGATGAATGGAGCAGAAAGATTCATGCAAAAGATCTGCAAGTGCATGATAAAACCACTGAGACTTCCAAAAGAAGGCCATAGAATTGAAAGATAAATAATACACAACATTTACCTTGTTGTGAGCAGCAGCGTGTTCAGCAACAAGTTGAATGGATTCAGGAGAGACGGTAAGGAAAAAACCAGCAATGTAGAAATATTTTGCTTTCTCAACTGTTAAAATAGTTTTTATTCAGGTTAGACCAGCAGGAAGCATAACCAACGCCTAACCAAAAAGCTGAAGGAAAAAGAAGCAAAGAAGAACTGATAGAAGTACCCAGTGCCCAGTTTTCTGGTCTCTTCAAATGCTCAGATTTATAACAATTTGCAGCTGACAAATTAGCAATCAGTGATCTGCAAGAAAATTCAATTTTTACCCCAGTGAAAAAAAGCAAATAAATAATCAGATGATAATGCATTGATCTCAATATGTAGGTCTCCTTTCATCCAACATTACTAATAATCTTAAACTTAAACTTAAAGGTCACTGCCTTTTGTACACTCTCAAACGCAAGACTAGGCAAAGATTTGCCACCTCCAACTGGCATCCACCTCTGTTTTTAATAACTAGAATCATCATAAATTTTAACAATGTCACTTTGGCTGCATACGGAACAGCTAGAGGGGGCATAGTTGTACAAGTTGACCACATTGATCTAATAGACAAGGACAAAAGGTGGGAAACCCGATTGACTTAATGAAGCAACTCGTTATTCACATGAACTGGTAGATTTGTACTTCAGGTGATGTAAGGACCAAAAGAGCTCAATGGACAATTGAAAATCCTGATCAATCTTGATTAATAAAAGCTGATAGGAAAAGAGATTCACAACCTAATGAAACCCTACATATGACTTGCTGAACAGATACTAGCTTCTGCACCCCCAGAAAGGAAAATCAATTATTCAGAAAGGATAATCAATAAATAATATTTTCTCTCAGTAAGATTTTTAGTCAAATAACTACACCTCTAACTTGTTATGAAAAATCAACACAGTCTGAAGTTATAGCTCACAGAGAACAGGACAAATGTCATGATAACAAGAAAAGGTTCCTGGATGTGAAAAAATGGCCAACTGATGCATGAGATTTTCAAATGCAAATTGCAAAATGAGCTTAACAATGTAAAACTAACCTCTCACCACCAAGAACACAAACAGCGCATGTCCCTGTTGGAGCAGTCTCATCCACATAATAGTGAACCTGATCATGCATTCTAATTAAATCCTAGACAAGAAAGACATTCCCAAATATGGAAATAAAAGATGCAAAGCAGTTTACATTGACACCGGATTGCCTGCAGTTTTTTGTCATCTCCTCTCCAAACTTATCCTTCCCAATGCAACCTATATAACCTGTTGCACCAGGAATTTGGAGCATCCACTGCAAGAGACAGAAAAGATCAGAAGTGAATAAAGTACTGTGTTTCATCACTTGAGCATGAGTAAAAAAAAAAAAAAAAAAAAACATCTCCTCTCCAAACTTATCCTTCCCAATGCAAACCTATATAAAACCTGTTTGCCACCAGGAATTTTGGAGCATCCACTGCAAGAGACCAGAAAAAGATCAGAAGTGAATAATAGTACTGTGTTTCATCACTTGAGCATGAGTAAAAAAAAAAAAAAAAAATCAATTCCTGCACATGATACAGATTCAAACCTGAGCAAACTCTTATTGTATTTTGAGTAGCACTATTAAGTGTAAAAAAAAAAAAAAAAAAAATCAATCCTGCACATGATAACAGAATCAAACCTGAGCAACTCTTATTGTATTTTGAGTAGCACCTATAAGTAAAATGACAAGACTCTCAGCAAAAATCTTCTATATTACATTATTAAACCTTCAGATCAATGAGATTCTAATTTTACCTCCAGCAGTGTATTCTACATTAGGATTGCTAGCCAATTCTTCATACCTTCAGGGTACCAACAAAATGTAATCATTTAAACATGGGTATATTTAAATTCCTAATAAAAATTCAAAATTTGACCTAATACAGAATGCAAAGATCATATGCAGAGCGAAACAAACAGAATGGACATCACTTCCTAATAAAGAGATGTAACTGTGAGACATTAAAGCCATCAATAAGCTAACGAAGCAAAAAAGTCAATAAAGTCTATGAGAAAAGTAACATACATTGGCAAGTGCTTATCTTCGGCAAGAATAGCATTGTTTGGCTTGACATCGTATCTGTTAGAGAATTAAGTCAAATAATCAAAGTTAGAAAATACTTCAAAAAGAAAAACTACAAAAACATTTAACTTAGTAAAGCAAATCTAGTAATAGCAATCAAACATATCATTTCTGAATCTGCTCGTGCAATCATGAATAGTAGTTTGAATCTCAAAAACAAAAAAAAAAATAAAAATAAAAATAAAAAAAATAAAAAAAGAAACTATAATTCATCTCGCAAGCTACAGATCTGATATCGCAACCAAATCTACATAGAAAAATGCTCAGATCTATCTCATTTTCATTTTGCCAAGCAGCATATAGTAGTCAAACAATCAACATCAAAAGAGCACTAATCAATATCAAATAAATAGTATCAGAATATAGATCTAGAGTTAGAACATGAATAAAAATTGAATAACAGTAACAATTTCTTTCATATTCTTGCATTTCATTTAGAAACAAACAGAGACTTACTTGTTTACGAACGCTTCGTCAACATGAGCAGAAATGTCTAGGAGTGGATTGCCCATGCCCAAGAGGATTCCTTCAAAAGCCATTTGATCAAGCTTTTCTCTGTTGTTTTTACGAGTTTAAGGAGAGTTTTGAGTACGAGAGTTACTTTAGCAATGGCTGCGAGGTCTCGGGAGAGGAAATAGGTTCGGATTTTATAGACTTGGAGAGTGTGCGAGTGCGAGTGCAGCTATTGGAAAGGTATGGCCGTGTCGTTATAGGTGCACCAACCCCGATGTCGCTTTCGGTTTGGTTTGATTAAATTAACTTTTACTTTTGAGTTTTGAGCTATGGTTGGGGACTTGGGGTTGGTGGTGGAATTTTATATTTATGATATGGTAGTAATTTTGTGGGTAAATATCTAATTTAGTGCCTCAAAGTCACAAAAAAAAAGTTTAATTAAGTTGCCTTATCTCAATTTAGGTTATTGATTGAATATCAACTACTATAAATCCCTTAATTTGGAAGGCAATCTTTTAAAAAATATCACATGCTAAACGAAGAGGGCTGTACTTGCCGTTTGGAAATAATGTCGTCAAATGTGCATTGGCCCGTGGATGGATGGACAACAAGCTCAAATAATAGGATTATTTAAGGAAAAATAGGCTTAAATTCACTCTGAGTTGCTTAAATTGTGATATAGATGCTATCGTCTTTCAAATTCAATTTATAAGGTAAAGTTACTTTCAATTGATTTTGGATAAATAGATGTTGAAAAGTTGACTTGAAGGTGACAAATCAACTATTATATAGGTTTTTAGCGCCACATGAGCCTTAAAAATTGTGAAACTTCTCGCTCTTTCTCTCTCTCTCTCTCTCTCTCATGCCCATTCTTTCTCCAAAAAAAAAAATGTGTTGTCTTGTTTTCTCTCATGGGTTTAAATTTATTGTTCAATGCATCTCCTTTCTCAACTGCTCTATCTATGTATCTTGCTCAAACTGAAACTATCTCTTTTGTTGGCTTATACGTAATAGACGAACATGCATAGCTGAGCTCAGCAGCAGATGTGGTCAAGAATTTGTGTTGAGAACAACATAGACTAAAAGACTCCTTGAAGTATGAGGTAGTAATTTCTTATTTCTTCAATTAACTTAGATTTAGCGGAATCATAGCATGAAGTTCTCATTTTTTCCATTTTTTACACCTAGTTACTGTCAATTTCACAATGGGTTGATCTAGTAGTTGAATTGTAAGGTGTTCTATTTATATCATATGAAAATTTATTCGAAGTTTGTTTTCAAGTGGAAGATATCAAAGTTAATGAAATATCATGTTTAATACACAAATTGCGAATACTTTTTTTTTTTTTTTTTTTTGTTTATACACAAAATTTGCGAATACTTTTTTTTTTTTTTTTTTTTTTTTTTTTTTGAGAATTTAAGAATATTAATTTTAAGAATGAGTTATTGTATTGTTTGATCTTTACTATCCATAATGCACAATATTTAATATTTTTTAAATTGATAATAGAATTAGAATTTTGCAATTTTTTTAATTCATTAGAGGGTTTTAAGGACCGAAATAACACTGCAGGCTATACCATAATTGTGATCAAAAGGACTCGAACTCGAGACATCCCACTCACTACAAAAAAAACACTCAATTGCGACCGATTTTTGCAACCGACCTAAATCGGTAGCAGTTTTGCGACCGATTTGCGACTTATAAGCCATCGGTCGCAAATTTTGGCGCTGAAAATTCCCGCGAGAATGGTTAAGAATGGTTAATGATTTCCGACCTGTGTACTACGGATGTGCGACCGAAATTTTGCCGATCGATATCGACTAAGAGGTTTTCACACAATGTCGCAAATTTTCGCGCGTAAAAAATGGGGCAAAAGTTTCTAGGACCGATTGGAGACTTAAATTGCGACTGATTTTTTGCGACCCGATTTATTTAGTCTCAAAATCGATCGCAAAATATGGCGTCCCCTTAGTCTAAACGACGTCGGCTCAATTAAAATGCTGACCGATAGTTATAAAATTGCGACCGGATGTTCGGTCGCAGGTCGCAAAAGTTAGGGCTTTAAACGCCGCGCCCTCTCTTTTTTCTTTCTTCTTCTTTCTCTCTTCTCCTTTCTCTCTTCTCCTTCTCCTCTCCTCTCCTCCGTCCGCAACGCCGCTCCGGCCCTTCCTGACACCGTTCCAGCCCGCCTGACGCCGCCATTCTCGCTCCCTTTGCACTCCAGTCACTCTGTTTCGAAACAATCTGAGGTTAGTTTTATTTTGCAATTAATTTTTCGAAATTTTTTTTCGAATTTATTTGTTTTTTATTATATTAATTTATGGTTGATTTTGTATATTGTTGTTAGAATTTTGTATATGGTTGCGATTAATTTATTTAGTATATGGTTGAGTTGCGATTAGAATTTTTTTAGGGGAGTCAAAATTATTATTATTTTTATTATTATTACTGTTCTTATTATTATTAATTATTAGTATTATTGTTGTTGTTATTATTGTTATATTATTATTATTATTATTATTATTAGTATTAGTATTATTGTTATTGTTATTGTTTATTGTTGTTTATTATTATTATTAGTATTATTGTACCTTAAGCGATTGTTGATTTGACAGATTCTGGGCAATTTAATCTACTAGCATGGCATTTGTCTTTGTCAAATACACAAAACTATTAATTGCGATTAGGAACGATTGTGCAAATATTATTTTTGGTAAGTTTTGCGATTTTATGTGTATTTGCCATTGGAAACAGTCCTTGTCAGAGCTAAGCGGAGGCTAAAGATCTCTGCTTGCCCTTTCTCTAATTTTGGACGAGGTATAGTTTAGTTGATTTTTCATTTATTATTTGGGATCTTGCAAAAGCTGATACCAAGCTTTTCCATTTTTTTTATACTGAAACTACTTCAAATGAACTCTACTTTTGGTTCTAGTGTCTATTGGTTTCATAATTTGGAGTAAAATTTTGTCATGAATGTATTTGCCAGTGATTTAATGTTGAGCCGTTTGACAGGTTGATGCAGCTCTTGATTTATGCCACACACAGAACATAGGGAGAATGATCAAAGCTCACTTTCCACATTCCCAGGTCAAATAATTTTCTTTTAATAATTTCTTTTGATGCACTTAGTGGCCAAAGGGAATGATTAGCAGGCAAATGTGGAGCTTAAAGTGGAATTTTTGGTTAATTGCTTGGGGAAATGGCACCCAATGTTTAATTTGCTTTTCAAGCATAATATGCTAGGATATTTGTCTTACACTTGTCTCTTGAATTAATCTTTGTTGTTTATTGTGGTTTCACTTGAAAGAAGGCATGTTCAAACAATGCCAATGTCCTCTCTTTCGGAGAAATTTGTTAGATGGTGTTTCAACTGTCTAGAGGATTTGTTGCCTAAGGCAGAAACAAGTGATTGCTGCACATTATCCAGGTTTTATTACTGTGTTATTTGATGGAATTTATTATTTCGATTTCACATGTTTTGAATTAATGTCCCAGTAATGCCTGGTTAGTCTATCTGTTATTAATGGTACCGTCACTAGTCGTACAACAGTTACTTAACCCAGTTCAAATTTTTGTATTTTGTCTTTAATTTGACATCCCTCAGTTTAAGCCATTCTATTACTTTCACTGCTTTCTTTTTTCCCTATTTTGTTTGGTCATTTTAGAAGAGACTTAATCTTCTTGTTCCAACTTTATGCTTTTCCAACTATTATGAAACATTAATAATATATAATCACAAACTGAGGATGGAGGGAAATACTTGATAGGCTTGCTATTTTTGAGACTTGCAGCATTATGTAGGAAATAATTAATATGAGGAATAGTTAGATGGCAGATTATTGCCTCTGTATAACAATCATTAAATTATTTGATTATACCAGAGCCAATCATCTGGCATCTAACTTTCCTCATTAACTTATTCTAACATAATCTGACAAAGTCTCAAAAATAGCAAAGCCATTCAAGTATTTCCTCCATCTCAGTTCTATATAATATATATTAATCTTTCCATAATAGTGAAAAAGCATGAAAGTTGGGAAAAGAAGATTAGTCTTTAAAATGACAACAAAATAGGGAAAAATAAAGCTAGGAATGGTAACTGCGGAATGTCAAATTAAAGCAAAATACAGACATTTGCGACCGATTTGCGACAGATTTCTGTCAACTAATTGCGACAGTGAGCATTTCCAACAATGGAAACACGACCAAATTTTGTGACCGATTTTTTAATTTTGGCGAACCGAAAACTCGTCGTCAAATTTGCGACCTCCGACGGAAAAAACATCGGTCGCACAATATTTTGCGACAGAATATTTGCGGACCGCAGTGTTTGGGTCGCAGATCGGTCGCTAATTGAATTTAGCGACCGATTTTTTGGCATTTTGCGACCGATTTGTCGGTCGCAAAATGCCATTTTTTTTGTAGTGACTCTTCACATAAGTGAAAAGACCAACTAGATCACCACCTGATTGGCAATTAGAATTGCACTTTAATGAGTTGTATTTGAAGAAAAATAATAATATTTTTAAGCCTTATATATGTTAGTTTAAGGTAATGTTATGTAATTTCAAGGAAACCTCAAAGCAAAATTGGCTTCAAATCTCCATATTAAAAAAAAAAAAACGTAAATTCAAATCTCAAATAAGTTGAAGTTATAAGTAGAGAGTGAGAGATACCTTATATTGTGCTTCATCATTTGATTAAAACTTAACTTCCTCATGATTCTCAAAAAAAAAATAAAAAAAAAATTTAAAAATTTAAAAAAAAAAAAAAAAAAAAAACTTGACTTCCTCATGATTAAAAAAAAAAAAAAAAAAAAAAACTTGACTTCCTCATGACTTATAACCTACTCATGAGTACATCTAACAATTACTCCATTTAAGTAGAATATATTAATTATTTTGATACTTCTAATTCAAGCGTTCAGATTTTATGTTTTAGATGATTAAAAATGATGGATTAACAAATTAACACAAAAATATCTTCATTTTACTGAATGTCAAGTAGTGTTAATTAATTAACTTTTCATGTGGTTATATTTGAGGTTTGAAAAAATGCAGTGAGTGAATTTGCTGATTGCATTTAAACAATCACATTATTAAGGTATAAATAGATTAATTTTTTATTTCAACAAGTGATATGAGATGACAAAGATCTTTTTTTCCTTAACTAAAAGTCTCGAGTTCAAACCTAGATATACCCGGCGTGAATCCAGATTAGTCGGGCCAAAAAAGAAAACACATTAGGTGTTTTTTTTTTTTTTTCTAAAGTTATTGAGCTATACTCCAACCCTAACTCAATTTCGTAATCTGACTGCAAGTTTTTAGTTATTATTATAAATCGAAGAAATGAATTCTGATTTAAAATATTAGAAATCTAATTGATCTCAAAATTTAAATGTAAAAATTATATGGGTTTATAAGTTATAATAAATCACAAGGTTTTTATACAAGTGATGAGATTAAATAGACTTTTTTGAAAGAATATCTTTAACAGTTATCATCAATATTATATTATAAACACACAAAAAGCACATATTATATATATATATTTGTCTTTCAAGTATTCTTTAAGCTTTTAATTGTATTCCGGTAAGAGTTCTGTTAATTCGTCGTGGCCTTGATATTGATGGCGGTTGTTCTGTTTGCAACCAAGCCCACAAATCGGTTCTACACCTGTTCCTTGATTGCAACTTTGCTAGGGAATGTTGGAGGAGGGAATTAGCTGCTGCTCTTGAACTGTTTGACCTGCAGCAACCTGTGGATATGGAAAGCTAGCTCTTACATGTTTTCTCTGTGCATGATTCTGGTGATCTGCAAACCTTGCTGTGGGTCATCTGGCGGAACAGAAATAGTGTTGTCTGGACGGGAGCAGGTCAACCTGCTCACGTTTTGCTTGGAGCTGCTTCTAATAGGTTTATGTCTTGGCAGCAAGGTCAAACCAGATTACATACTACAGTTCCTACTTCAACAGGGACATGGGTTCGTCCTCCACATGGATTTCTTAAGTGTAACTCAGATGCAGCTCTTCAGGCTTCTTCTCCTGTTACAGGTGCGAGCTGGATCGTGCGTGATAATCTGGGCACAGTGGTTAACGCTTGTCAGTTAGCGCTTCATGGTGGTCACGACCCACGAGTGGCAGAAGCACTTTCTTTCAGAGAAGCGCTAAGCTGGGTTAAAGGCAAGGACTTTCATCATGTTATTTTTGAGACAGACTCTGTTGTTCTTTTCCAGGCTATGAATAAAAGACAAGGGGACTCTTCTTATTTTAGTCAAGTGGTTTCTGATTGTAAGGTGTTGTTAAATGAAGTAGATGCATGTTCTGTTTCTTTTGCTAGAAGATCAGCGAATAGTATTTGGACACCTGCTTACAACAAATGCCTGTTCTGTGACTGATCTAGGAAGTGAGGTCTTGTACCTTCCGATTCCAGTTTAAATACTGTATTAGTTGATTCTGGTTAATGAAATTTCTAGTACTACCTTCTAAAAAAAAAAATAGATGTATTTTCCTAATAGTTAGTATTTTCTTATTTTCGTATTTACTTATTTAGTTAGATTTTTTATTTTCCATATTTTACTATTTAGCTGATTTTTCCTTAATTCTAGTATTCATATTATTTATATTTAGGATTCAAAATAAGTGATATATGTAATTTTTATAATTGTTTGGCTTTATATTTATTTAAATTATATAGTAATAACATGTGCCTTAATTATTTGTCTTTATATTTATTTAAAAATAAATTGAATTTATATTTTTTTTATTGATTGAATTAAATTATATGAAGTATAATTAATTAATTTAAGGTTAAAAAATTAACAACATATTAAGTACGTAACTTATATAGCTTTTAATGATATAAATAAATTATTTAATTTAATTATAGTATGATTATTGTTTTATATTAACTTTAATTTAAAAATAAATTGAATAATTATTTATTTTTTGAATTAAATTATATTAAATATGGTGGAACTTATCATATTTAAAATTAATTACTTAATTTATAGATTTTAAAGATGTTCGGAGTTTTTTTTTATATTAATTATAAAATAAATCAAACTAATTAATTCTCCTTTATTTCATTTTTTATTTATCTTTATAAATTCTACAATTTTCAATATATGTTTATCTACTAATTTTAATTCTCATTATTAAAAATTATGACAGCATTTTTTAATATTCATCTATCTTTATTAATATATTTTAATAGTATAATATAAAAAATTTTTACTCAAGAATCTATCAACAAATTATATACATTATATTATTTTCTTTTAATTTTTTTTAGATTTTCTATAACCGTGCATCGCATTAGGATATTGCTAGTAATTAAAGGAAATTAAAATTATATATATATAGTCAATAACAAAAGGAAAAGGCTTCACCTTTTGTAACTTTCAACAAAATAAATTAATTAATTATAAAATATATATAAATTATAAAATATTTAAAATTAGTAAATACATACTATAATATTTGTAATATACTACTTTGAATCATTTGCAAAATTATAAAAAAAAAAAAAAAAAAAAAAAAATATAAATTATAAAATATTTAAAAATAAGTAAATACATACTATAATATTGTAAATATACTACTTTGAATCATTTTGCAAGAATTAATAAAAAAAAAAAAAAAAAGAATATCTAACCTCTGCTCGCCCATTGTATAAATCGACCTTACCCCAATTCAATGCTAACCTGAATTTTCATAGCCCATGATAAGTTTATTGAAGAAACCCAAAAAGCCCAACATTTAGAACTAGTCGCCTCCACAACAAAATCACAACAGAACAAAAATTCTTTAAAGGGGTAAAATTAACTATAAAGAATGAAATAACTTTCGGGTAATTAATAGTAGGTGTTCTTACACGTGTAAAAAAAAAAAAAAAAAAAAAAAAAGAAATATCAACCTCTCTCCGGCCCATTGTATCAAATCGACCTTACCCAATTCAATTGCTAACCTGAATTTCATAGCCCATATAGTTATTGAGAAACCAAAAAGGCCCACATTTATAACTAGTCGCCTCCATCAACAAATCACAACAAACAAAAATTCTTTTAAGGGTAAAATTACTATAAAGAATGATAACTTTCGGTATTAATAGTAGGTTTTCTTTACACGTGTAAATTGTTCAGCATTTCTCTACTAATACAGAAATCTATTATTCTGTATTGTAGCAAAATCTCTGTTTGTAACTCGTAATTTTTTGGAGGAAAGAAAATAGAGAGGTGAAATTTGGAAGAAAAGTCAAATTCTATTGTTTGGAATACAAGAAAATTGTGGTGGAAGGAAAATAAGAGTTATTTTCCTGTGTCCCACCAATTTGGATTCTCTCCATTTTGGAGAGAAACTGTTGCACTGACGAGCTACGAAATTAATTTTCCTTAATCCCATTTCTTTTCTTTCATCCCATTTTTTATTCTTCTCTTATGTTCCTTCATCTCTATCCCAAACAAAGCATTAGGAAATTAGAAACAGGATACAGATGCTAGGGATTCAAATTTTAGGCTTTGTTTGGTTAGGTAATTAAATGCATTTCTATTGTTAAATAATTTAATTATATTACATTATATTTTATTAAAGTTCAAATTTTTCCTTTATTTTCTAATGTGGAAGCAATACATTATATTTTTATATCATATTTTTAAGTTATTTAAGACTAACATTTCTGAACTCCCAACCTAAATATGATTTATTCAATATTAGAATTTTATTATCTCCATTTATTAAATTGCTTGCAGAGAAAATTGACAAAAACGACAAAAATTGTAAAGAACACTTAATTAATAATCTTGATTGCATTATTTTGTTGTTATGAAACTTTCATGGTACAAAGAATTTAAGATTCTTTGATGGATTGAACAAAATTAACAAACATATAATAAGCACGTACAAGTTTGATATTACAAGTTTTAACTTACGAATTAACATAGCACATATAGACTTTTATGTATATAAAACAAAAGCAAAAAGAAGAAAATTCATCACAATTGAAATATTTCTTAGCTTATAGGAAGAGGAGCTCCATTCCACTCCTTTAAGCATTCAAGCAATGGATCAATCAACTTGCCTGCACATATAGCTTCAAAAACCTTATCAAAATCTTCTCCAGGCGATCGGACTTTTTCTCCGGTAAGCAAACCAGTACTCAAATCTTCCCTCACAAATTTGTACAATGGATATGACCTGCATTCCTTAATCTTATTGGGAATAGCAGAAACTCCATTATCAAAATCAATTCTTGCACTTTCCACCTCTTTAGGCAAAAGGGTTTTGAGTTCCTCTTCAAAAATTTCAATCTTTTGAAAAATTGAAGTAGCTGAGTTTTTCTCTTTCTCACCATTCTTTAAAGCATGGTCAACGAGAACTTGCCTTAGTCTCTGCATTAAAGGATATGTTGCACTGCAAGGATCATCAATATAAGCAAAAATATGCTCCCTATCCACAACTTTAAGCAAATCCTTTTCGCAAAATCTTGAAGGATGAAGTTCTCCATTGAGTCCCATGGTCAGCACTTTCTTTGCAACTTGACCTATTGTATTTTTTGCCACATTTTTCAAGTTCTCTTCCAAATGCCTTAAATCAACAGCTTGGCATAGTGCAACTAAGAAAGTGGTGCTCATAAGCTTCAATATATCAATAGCTTCGGCTGTTTTCCTTGAAGAGATTAACCCTAAAGAGTTAACATCTTGATTATGTTGCTCCGCGCTTTGAACATGATTAGTGACAGGATTAGCTAGATATTGAAGCTCAGAGCAATAAGATGCCATGGCAATTTCAGCGCCTTTGAATCCATAATCCAGGCTTGGATTACTTCCACCAGTGAGATTTGAAGGCAAACCATTGTTGTAAAAATCATTAACAAGCTCACTAAATTGAGCAAACATGAGTTTACCAATTGAAGCAATAGCTAATCTGGTGTTATCCATTGATACACCAATTGGTGTCCCTTGAAAATTTCCTCCATGAAGGGCCTTACTCCTTGAAACATCAATCAATGGATTATCATTAACAGAATTTATTTCGCGCTCTATCATTTTTGTTGCAGCTCTTATGACTTCTATTTGAGGTCCTAACCATTGAGGAGATGTTCTTAGCGCGTATCGGTCTTGTTTAGGCTTTTGCAATGGATCAAGTTCATGTAACTTCTTTGCGGCTTTCACATATGCGCTGCCATCCAATATATGTTCCATTATTGCTGCTGCTTCAATTTGACCTGGATGATGCTTCAATTTATGTGTCAAATGATCTGTAAACTCAGGTTTTCCTTGCATAACTTCAGCAAAAATTCCTGAGAGTACTTCTGCTAAAATTGCCAACACATTAGCTTCAAAGAGTACCATTGATGCTAAACCTGAACCAACCGCAGTCCCATTTACTAAAGCTAGACCTTCTTTAGGTTGCAATTCAAAAAATCCACTATCTATTCCAGCAAGCTCAAATGCCTCACTTGGGTCTAGCGATTCTCCGTTGGGCCCGACCGACTTGGAATTGGGCCGGCCTATTAAAAGCCCAGCAATGTAGGACAATGGGACAAGGTCACCGGAGGCAGTGATTGTGCCTCTTAGAGGCAAACATGGAGTGATGTTGTGATTGATGAATTTGGTAATTGCCTCTAAGATCTCAAATCTTATGCCAGAATAACCTTGCAGTAATGTGTTGATTCTCACTAACATTGCTGCTCTTGTTGCTGAATGAGGCAATATATGGCAAGTTTCGGTTCCATTTCCAAAGATTCCAGCATTCAAGAACCTGTTTTCAATAAAATTTCAAGAATCACACGAACAATTATTTAAAACCCCAAACAAAAAAAGGCAAAATTATTTGCAATACAAGTTATTTTTAATTATTGATTCAATGATAAGTGTCCAAGAATATGAACACACAAGTATAGGACTTTGAAATCATGAGCACATGAAATGGGAGTTTGACCAAGATTCCATTACTCAAGAAAATTTGAACAAATCACATCACCCTTAGGCACTAACAAGATTCTATTATTAAACCAATGATATTTGGATCTTGGATGTGATGTGATGCCAAAGTTCAGATTAAGAAACATATCATGTGAATCTATCAAGAACTTGTCTATTTGGACAAGATTAATAGAGACTAATTTTGTGATTACACAAATGTTATTTTCATTTACAAGGACATAAACACAATTTTTGAATGCAAACTTAACACTTAACAGATCTTTGTCGTCTACTACATTTTTTGGTTTCTAATGTTAATTGTTTTGTCTAGACCTAGTTGCTTAAACCACTAGGAAATGAATTCTATATGCACTGGTCTAGTGTCTTCTCTATCTATAAATCTATACAATTGACTTTTTTAGTGCAATATTTGGACAGTATAACTACAAGGGCCCCCTTAAACCTACAAGGCCAACTATTGCCTTCGAGGGTTTCATGGACCACTATTATACCAAAACTTTCTATTATTATTATTATTATTAGTATTATTATTATTATGAAATATTTCCTCTCCTTACAATTAAAAAAAATAACAATAGCCACATGTATCTATGTTGGTTCCAAGTTCCAACTATTTAGGTGGTTGGAACTTGTAAGATATAAGTAAATATTAATTAAAATTTTTGAGTCCAAATTAAATAGTATTGATAGATAATAATTCTTGTTTTATCAAATATGTAAGTCTCCCACTTAATAATGGAATAGGAAGCAGGTCCCCTATTAAGCCACCTATGACCTACCCTCCATTTAATGAAGTAAATTTTTTTTTTTTCCTTGAATTACTAACTAGCTAGTTAAAAGATAACTAAACTATTTACCTTATGAGCTCCCTTTGCAGGGCACCTCCTTGTTTGGTTCTTCTATGAGATGTTGCACCAAAGCCTGTGGTTACACCATAACTATCTGTACCCTTATTCATGCTATCCATAACCCAATCACTACTTGCCTTAACTCCGGCTCTAGCCGCCTCTGATAACTCGACCTTAACACCGGCGTCGCGGTTCGCGATTGCGGTCACTTGGGCTATGGTCAGGGTCTCACCCCCTAACTTAACCACTGGCTTTCTGTACTCATTAATCATGCGCTTGACCTCGTCAAGATGGCTTCCTTTTAATGACTCCGCCACTGCGCCCCAGTTCAATGGGTCACTCACGTTAAAACCTGGCGAACCATTGCCATTATTAGGCGTTTGCTGGCAGAATTCCATATTGTGTTTGTTTGATCTTGTTGTTTTCTGGGAAAGTGCGAGAAAATGGAGGGATTTTTTTTTTTTTTGTTAATGTTATATTTATGCTTAAGGAAATTTCAGGTGGCCCAAAATTCCTGAGTCCGATCAACTAAATTGGCTGCTTTAAATAGATTAGATGCGCCTGAAAGGGGTTATTGAGTGTTGGGTGGGTAAGCCGATGTGTTAGTTGAAAAGTGTACAAGGCCGTTGGATCTTAATCAGAATGGACGGGTAGGATAATCACACGTGGCGAAAATATGGTGAACGGCATGCTCTTAGATGGGGTATGCTTGAGAATGAGAGAGGTGCTCATGTCGAGGTTGGTGAGAGGAGGCACATAATCAGTGCGTCATATTAATTTACTAACCAAAATTTTTATTTTTCTTTCTTTTGAAAATATTAAACATTAAATTTATTTACAAGAGAATAAAAACTATATATTTCCATTTAAATATTGTATTATTATAGTCAAGATGATTCAATTATTTTTAAAAAAATTAAAAAGTATCGGTTTTTAAAAATATGCATATTTGTCCCTCTT
The DNA here is from genome assembly GCF_014843425.1 of Jatropha curcas. Next base: position 577,748 of record NW_023590944.1, on the reverse strand, counting down.
TCAAAATAATTTCATTTTAACCCTTTAATGTTTAATATTTAGTTCCTTTTATGCTTCTTCGGACAATTAAAAATCAAATTGCAACTTTTATATTGCATACTTCTTATTAGTTATTACATAGTTTGGCATTTTGCCATTGTGGTCATTTGGATCATTTGCATAGTCAATTTCAGATTGACCAATTAATTATCAAATTGGTGAAACTATTTTATATCGGTAGATCTCGAGTTTGAGACATCTCATTTTCTAGATAAATAAAAAAAACTAATCAGACTATACCAGTTGATTGATAAAATTAAATTTGAAACACTTTTTTAATTTTATTATTGTGAATATATAGGATGATATTAAATACAAACTAATTATTGATTGAATGCTTTTGAAATACAAATCTAAATTACCAAGTGTAGCTCAACAAAAGAAAAAAGTTAATTAAATAACAAATAGAAAAAAAAAATCATTTAAACATTGGTAGCATTCAAATTAAGTACCAAATAAAAGAAATAATCTAATAATTACAATAAGGAAATCAACCATCACGATAATTGACCAATTGAGAAAATAAAATATGTAACTATTAGATAATTACTTAATATTATTTCTTGATTTAATAAAAAATTATTAATTTCAATTTTTGATTGAGTTGATAAATAAATTTGTTCTATACTTCATTAATTGCTTTTAAAGCTCAATTTTTATTGCTTAGATTAAAAAAAAAAAAAAAGAAAGTTGTTTCCCTTTTTAAGATGTGAGACCTTTTCTTTATAAGAATTAGTAAAACAAATAAACTTAATATTAGGATACACTACCTTATCCAAGAAAAAGCAAACAAAAAAATTTAAATAGTATTTATTATCTAATTAAATGCTTCATATATTCATTTTAATGGATCGACATTACATATAGTCACCATCTAGCTTTCTTGTATCCTTAACAAAGTTGATATTGGGATATATAGGTTTAACTTGCATGGTAATAATTAATTAAGGGATTAATATATTAAAAATATTTATAAAATGCTAATTAACATCTCATTTGAGTCAAGAAATTAATTAAATATTATGAGTTCTCAAGAAAATTTCAAAAACATGTTTTTTTTATTATGAAATAGTGGCTAGTGGAATACCTACCAACCCCATTGTGATTGTGGTTGGTGAGATGTTGTCTTTTAGGTCTCTTTTCTGCCCACCTTCCAAATATTTTTTCCGTCACCTTCCTCTTATTCACTTATTTTTATATTCTTCAACTTGTTGATGTTTAATTTATGCCAATAAAATATTTTTTTTTATTATATATTCATTAATTAATTGCTCTTTATGTTCATTTATTTATTCTTATCAAAGTATTTTTTTTATTCATAGATACAACAAGATTGAGAATTAAAAATGGCAATAAAGAAAAATTTTAATTAATAAGAGCTTCCAAGATTTATTTATAAATTTATATTCAATTCAATTTCTCCACTTCTAAAAGTGAGATGGGATAGTATATCTCTTCTCCTTCAACTAAAGTTTCAAATTCGAACCTTGGATATAAAATCTTTTTAAATATTCGGAAGAAAGTGTTTTGTTCCCTTGCTCAATGCAAATTCAGATTGATCGAGCTAGTGAGCATCGGATACCAGATGGTTAAAATAAATTTAACTTCTTAATGTTAAAAAAATATATTTGTTTTTGTTTGATTTATTATTTTACTCTTTTTCACTTTTTGGTAGCCTATCCAATGGACTTTTGTTGGAAATGAAGTAATTATGGAAATATTTTTAGGATTAATGTCTTATTTTGATTTTGACAATAATAATGTTGATAATATATGTATAACCCGCAAGAATCATATATTACGTTCTCCTGTCTATTCCAAAGCAACTAAATTTATCATGTCTGAATCAAACATCTTATATAGGTTTTTTAACCTTCCCACATTAATTTGATGCTTGAACTTAGAGGTAAATTTTTGTATTATTGTCTCTTTTTTTTTTTCAATAATTATTTTACATAAATTTAGATTTTATTTCAAAGAAAAAAGCATAAATTAAAAATATAATATATAAAAATGTTAAAATACTTAACAAATACCTTGAATTTGTCTTCACATAACAAAAAGGAAAAAGATAATTACAAATAATTTTTTTTTTTTTGGTATAAAAGACAAACTCTGAACTTTTAAAATATTATTTCTTTATATGAAAACCAATTTTTTTTTTTCCTTTCAAAATAGGAAAAAGAAATAATATTTAAAAGACTAAACTAACCAAGCTATATATTTTTTTTCCTTTTGAAATAAACTTGTCATGCATAATTCCATTACTAATTATATAATAATTTAATAAATGGACACAATATCTCATAAAATTAATAATATTAATAATACTAGCTCTTAAGTGTTAATTCCTTAAATTTTTTTCCTCATCCAGAATATTTATTTGCTTCATTTAATCATAAATATAACTTAATTAAAAGTTTAAACATGACTGGATCGCAATTATTATATTAAAATTATTGACTAAACCATCTTTTAAAATCATATTATTGACTAATCAAGCTTTGAAATATCTATAAGGTTTTCTTTCCTTCAAATACATGTTTATCCAATTAATTAAAGATTTTGTGTAATATATATTTATATGTTATCCAAATATATATTTAACTCAAAGAAATATTAGGAGTTGTTGGCTTGTTTAGGGCAAGTCTTGCTTACCACCAACCACAATTTTAGAGGGTAGGTGAAGCCAATGGAAAAAAAAAAAAAAAAAATTCTTCCTCAAATACATTGTTTTATCCAATTAATTAAGATTTTGTGTAATATATATTTATATGTTATCCAAATATATATTTAACTCAAAAGAAATAATTAGGAGTTGTTGGCCTTGTTTAGGGCAAGTCTTGCTTTACCACCAACAGCAATTTTAAGAGTATGGTGAAGCGCAATGGTAAAAAAAAAAAAAAAACTATTAGTTTAGTGTGCAAGATGGAACAAATTTGTCAAGCTAATGTGAAATAATGGATGGTTGGTAGGCTTGATACTTCAATCTATTATACTATTCAACTAGATACATATATGGTTTCAACAACGTGGGAATCTTGGATACGAGTGTATCATAAATCAGCAATTGGGAGGGTCAATTATTGACCTAATGTTCAAGTTACTTGGGCCTTGCCCTAGTCAAACTCATAACTGCGTACCAATATATATATAATATATAATTATAATATATATAATATAATTATATATAAGTGCGCTCGACAATAAATTCAAAATTTGAATTCCTCCGTAATTCTAAAATAAGAATTTAAAATAATTTCTTTCTCTTATCGAATAAGGTTTTTTCCTTTTCAGTTGTATTGAGTTGTTTAAGTTGGAATTGTCTAAAAAACAAAAAAGTTGGAATAAAATTTTTTCTTTAAAATAAAATTAATAGGAATGAAGCTCGAATCTAGTGGTTAAGGTAAAAGTCTCGAGATCAAGAGGTCCTGTTCTATTGTTGAGTTACAATATTAAAAATTAATTAAAAAATATTTTAATATTTGTTTTATATAATTATAAAAATATTTAAAATTATAGAAATTTTATATTTTAAAAATAAACTTCATGAACTGTAATGGTTTTCAATGACCAATAGGGGTTGCCAACAGTGGCTAATTACCGGTGGTGGTCACCGGGCAAGTGATAAATGTTAATTGCTACTGGAGATGGAAACTTTTATCAGTTTGTTTGTCCATGATGAACACGAGTATTACAGGTGTATCTCTAAGACCCTTTGCAGTATAATCTTTTAGTTTTGCTGTTTGTTTTGGAAGAAATTGAGGATTTTTATTGTTGATTTTAAAAAAGATATTTATGTTACTGGTTCTATCTCTATGACCTTAAATGGGTTCCTTAAATCTAGATTTCACATGTTGAAGACTTGATCTTGATGGATTTTGTGTACAACTTACCGTAGGATTTTGTTGGTGGCCTTGATTTCTCTGGAAATCCAGATTTCTAATTCTTGAGTTTTGCTTTTCTTGAAGTTCTTGAATTGCTCTTCAAACAATCAAAGATTTTTCGTTTTCCCCTTTTATTTATAACGTGTTGTTATTGTTTGGTCTATTCATCTGCTACTGACTATTTTGATTTGCTATTTTAGCACAAAACCACCCAGAAAATACGAATAAAAACTTGAAGATTTGAAGTGTTATGGTTATTGGAAATTGAAATTCAAATGGAAAGTGATGATGTGTGAGGCTGTAAAGCATAACAGTGATGGGAGGGTATTTTTGGATTTTCAATAACATTTAACGGTAAAATATAGTTGCTTTTTTTTGACAAAGGACTAAATTGCAGGATGGAACCAAATTCAAGAACTACTTATTAGGTTTATCAAAATAAAGAAATGAATTAGTGAATTAAGTTAAACCTCAGGGACTAAACAATATTTTATCTAATAATTTATGGAGATAGTTATCATATCTAATTTAAATAAGGCCAAACCATAAAAAAAACTCCAAACTTTCTTGGTCGTTTTAATTTTACTATAAATGTAACTTTGTTTTCCTAATACCCTGAATTTAAAATTTAGTTAAAATTACACTTAATTTGAAATTGAATCAATTTTCTCAATTGTTGCTGAACTCACACACTCCTTTCGTCCATAGTAAGCTTAATCCAAGTTATTAATTAAACTGAAATGCATCGTATCACCATCGTCGTAAAAAAGAAATGAATCATTGCTTGCATCCAACTAATTCCAATAAAGACAAAAGGGCAAAACTCAATTATATTTTTTGAATCCTAGAATTCTCAACCATCAGTACCTTCAAAAGCAAAAGCCTCGCACCAAATAATCGCAGAAAATGCACACCAAATTATGTCTAAACTCAACTGTTAAACACAAAGCTTTATGGGTTTGCATTATGACAAAGGGCTTGTGATCGAGAGTGAGACAAAGGCAGATAGATAATTACTCCGCCGACTGTTGCATATAACTGAAAGTGAGGGTGCCACGGGCATTGCCAGTGCTTGTGCCATTTTGTTGTATTTGCTAAAGTTTCTCGAAAGCCAAACAGATGGTAAGTAACGGTAATAACATAAAACCGACAGCAAATTGAAACGAAGTTGAGTGTATCGACGATAATGGTGTACTCCGATTTAGAAATTTTGTTTCAATGAGAGAGAAGAGAGTTGATTAGAAATGTAATTTGCTATCTAGTGGAACACGTTTACTGCCAGTGACATAAGTCTATTATTACATTAACTTGATTGAATCGGTTAAACTGAATTAAATTTTTTTATTCTTTATATATAAATGGTTTATAATTAAATTTTTTATATAAAAATATACAAACACGTCGATTCATATACACATCCTATATTTATATCCTTTGTTTTTCAAAGGAATTTTGGAAAAAAAAAAAAAAAAGCATTAAAGAAAGTCTTATCAATCAAGTAATGTGGATTGTCAATTTCACCGATTTCCTTGGTTGTATTGTGACCTAGTACGTAATTGATGAGCCTAACTTCTTGTTTTGCATCAAATACTACAAATGGAGACAATGTTGTAATAAGTCAAATAATACAAATAAGTCAAGTGCCCAACATAATTATTGTAAGGTGCCCAACTTCATTAAACAGCAGGAAAAAAATAATTACAAAGATGTTGATGTTTATTAAATTTGAATGGAGATTTTCTCTCTTTTCTTTTTTAATTTGGCATTCTATCTCATTAAAGGGTTTATAGTGCTTTTTTTTTTTTTTTAACAATTTTATGATTTATTAGATAAGATTCTTCCATCCTCGTTATTTTCAAAAGGTTTTTCTTTTTCAAAAAATTATAAAGGCAAAATAGCCTATTGCAATCATAAAATATATCATTAAAATGAGTTTTGGAAAATTTTTCCTTAATTTATTTTCTTCTTTCGCTAAATACAAATTAATAACACAATATATTCATTTTTAAATCATGACAATTATAAAAAAATGAGTTTAATTTGCAAAATATATTTATTTATAAGTGATATAAATTTTGAAAGATCAGCTTTCTGATATATAAAAAATTCCCAATAACGCATCACATGGACCAAAGACTCCACAAAATCAGATTTTTTAATTAATTAATTGAATTAGATCGAAAAGTTGGGTTTTGCCATGTGCCGACACCAACAATGCAATTAGCACGGATGAAACCTACGCTTCAACGCTCAACAGTTTTTTTTTTTCTTTTATTTGGAAAAAAAAGAGATTATATTTCATTATACGGAATTAAAATATATAGCGAAAATAACCAATAAGGTGTTGGATGGAATAGTAAATAATTTCAACTTCCGTAAGGGTGAGATTACAGATTCGATTTTCAAGATACATAATTTGCTGGAAGAGTTAAAAATTTTTACCCTCAACGGCCCAACGAAAACTATACCTCTGATTATAAAAAAAAAAAAAATACACGATGGAAATATAAATCAATATATTAATATATCTTTACATAAAAATTCTAAAATTAATCACTTATATAAAGTAATAATAATTTAAGGTTTCAACTTCAACAGTCAAAAGTTTGAAATCTGTTTTAAGTGTTCAACAGACTTTCAAGATAATAAATTTTGTTTGAAACTTAGGAAGAAATTAAAGAAATATAATGAAATAAAAGATAATATAAGGACATTTTTGGTTACTTAAACTCTAAGGGATGAATCTTTGAATTTAATTACATAGTAGTTCGTTGATTGTTAGTGTTTAAGCAAAAAATGGATGTCTTTTGAGTTAACCAATGACTGGAAGATGAGTACTAAAATGGTAATTTGATTTTTCATTGATATCAACTGATTTCTAACTCATCTATTAAAAATTTATAAATTAAATTTAAGTTCGTATAATTTATAATCGAAATTAAATTACATGTAATATGATTTTTTAATTATGTGGGTTAATAATATGATTTTGGAATTTAAGGTTTGTATAATTGTTTCAAATAGAAAAAACATATATTAATATTTTAGCAAGTGGATTAATCACTTCCCCTTTCAATCAATAGGAAGTGAATGGAAATCAGGAGTTTTCTGTTGAATTGGAATATGAGCTCGACTGGGTATTTGGATATCATTGTTGGAATTCTATATTTTGGGCCTGTTTTTTATTTCTAATGAACACAATTAGTTTAAGTCGGCCCGGTGAAGATAAAAATGACATTGCCTAACATATTAAACTAGAAAAAATTATTATTTTATTGTTATATTTTATAAAAATACATATGCTTTAACCTTAAATTCTTAAAAATATATAGTTTTTATCTATATCTTTTGTCTCCGGTATACTGTTATGCTTTTATGTTAATTTTTTATCCTTAATTGCAAGGACATATCTGATAATTTGTTAAAATACAGTGACAAAATAGTTAATAGATATATGGATAGATTAATTAATTTTGACAAAATATAAATATAAAATAATAAATTTTGTTAAAAAAATGTAAAAACTTGATAGAAAGATATAACTGTGTAATGGGAATAAAAGATAAGGGATAGAATTATGTAAATTTGAAGTATAAGAGCAATGTTGTATATATGATAAAAAAAACATACATAAAATCATAATTTTTCTTATTAAAATATCCTGAATTTTGCATTGTTTTACAATTTCATCCTATTTTATTTTTTACGCCAATTTTACCTCAATTATGATTTTCTGCTGCAATCGCATCTTAATTGCAATTAGGGCTTTAATTGACAATGATCCACTTTTAAATGGATAAAAGTGGGTGGATATACATAAATTTCAAACTATTCGTACTTGTAATCATTTAGAATTTTAAGTGCTATGTATCTAAATTCAATTAAAAATTTTACTATTATTATACATCTCAAATATGTTTAAAGTACTATTTATATATATATATATATGTTTAAAATTTTAAACTTATTTAAATACATATGTACTAATAGTAGTAGGGTATCTATGATACTCGTGACTAATTCCGTTTGATATCGCCAATAATAGGCAATGAGTAACCAAATGTCATATTTGTACCTATTTGTATCCATTATGAATAATAATTTCTCGATATATATGTAACCATTTCAAATCTACTTATAATTATTAGTATTTTCATTAAACAGATCAGAGCTAAGTAGATGCCTTAAAATACTCGTTCTACTTCCATCTCTGATATATTCCTCCATAGCAAAACACTTTTAATGAATATTTTTAGTAGGTGTTTATTTTATTTATGAGGATAAAACTCTCAATTTCATGTGTTAAGCTGTCAGTTGTTTTATACTAATAGTATTTCATCAAATATTAAAGAGAAATTTCATATTTTGTCACCATTGAACATTATAATAATAGAAATACCATTTTAATACAATCAAACCGCTCATTTCGGCACCTATTGATTATATTGAAATTAGTTTAATTGATTTTCATATCTAAGCCACATAATTTTCTTTTAATATGAAAATTTATTTATAATTTAATTTCATATAAAAACCATTTCCACTATACATTTTCATTTTATTTGTTACAAACAAACAAGACTTTAGAGTTATTATTGCGACCAACTCCCTAAAAACTTTCCCACTTTTCTCCGTTTTCATTGGAGCAGCTTCAGAATTTTTTCTTTCGAATAAAGCAGCTTCAGGACTTTAAAAAAGAAAGATTAAATAGCCTCTGCCAAAAAAAAAAAAGCAAAAGAGATAGAGACAGAGAGTAGAGGGTTCTCACTGTGATCTCATAATAGTCAAGCCCAATGGTTGAGGCAAAAGAATCATATAAAAAAATATTATTAGAAGAAGAAGTCACATATAATGACGATGATGATGAAGACACAGATTATGACGAAGATAAAGAAGAAGAACAACCAGAGAAATCGAGAGGACACTACTCGTCAAGGCACAGGATGTTGTTGGTCGGAGAAGGAGACTTCTCGATGATGAAGACCACAGATTATTGACGAAGATAAAAAGATAAAGAAGAAGAACAACCAGAGAAATCGAGAGGACACTACTCGTCAAGGCACAGGATGTTGTTGGTCGGAGAAGGAGACTTCTCCTTCTCTCTTTCGTTGGCTAGGGCTTTTGGTTCCGCTAGCAATATGGTTGCCACTACTATTGATACTGAAGGTTACTCCTATGTACTTTTCTTTAAATTTTTTGTTATTATTCAAAAACCCACTTGCATTTGTTTATTTTAATTTGTTAATGGGTTTCATTCTTTTTGTGAAAACTGAAGAGATATAGAATTTTTTTCAATCAATGAATTAATTATGTATGAGACAGAGAACATAGAGAAGAAGTACAGAAATGGAGTAGAAAATGCATATTAGTGGGTTCTTTTTTTTGGATTATTTGCATGATCGCATGGTACTTTTTTTTATTTTCTTTATTTGAATATATTAATGGGTTCTTGGTTTTTGGATAAAAGTTTTGAAATTTGATTAATTGATTTACTTATGACACACAGAACATTTACAGATCCATGGTGATGGGTTTTTTTTTTTTTTTTTTTTTTTTTTTTTTTTTTTTTTTTGGATTTATATGCCCACTTTTTATGTTTTTATTTTCTATTTGACTATTAATGGGCTGTCTATTTTTTGTTTTTTTTTTTTTTTTTTTTTTTTTTGGGATTTTTATATGCCCACTTTTATGTTTTTATTTTCTTATTTGACTTTATTAATGGGCTTCTATTTTTTTTGTGAAAAGATTTGAAATTTGATCGATTAATTTATGTGACACAGAGAACATAGAGAAGAAGTACAGTAATGGAGTGGCAAATGTGAGGGAACTAGAAGAGAGGGGATGTTTGGTATTATACGGAGTTGATGCAAAGGAAATGAGCCAACACTTCTTCTTGAGGACTCAGAGATTTGATAGAATTGTGTACAATTTCCCTCATGTTGGTTTCCTCTACCATGAGGGTAGCTATTGCCAAATTCAGTTAAGTATTTTTTTTTTCCTCTCTTGTATTCTCTTTCCTTTAATCAAAGGATTCAGAATGTCTGTTTGACTGATCCATAATGTGCATTGATATTAATTTAATTAGAGTGAATATTTGAAACAGAAGATTCATTAGCCCACCTCAACTAGTTTGAGACTAAGGCTTGGTTGTTTCCTTTCATTTCTACTGCTTGCTTGTTATGGCTTAATGGTGGCGACTTGGCACCATGCCTTTTTGTTGTACTTAAGTCGATCTGTAAGATGATGTATTGGAAAATGATTTCTCAATTACAAGTTGAGATTGATATATGTTCCTATAGTATAATCGGTATCAGAAGGCCTTATGTTTGAATTTCAAGAGGAATGAAATTAAAGGGATTGATGGGAGTGGGAGAGCTACATAAAGCTACCCTTTTATGTAGTAGCTTGTTCAATGAACCAAAAGAATATATATATAATAGCAGAGGAAATTAGTGGAAAAGGGATTTCAAGTCATTTCTCTTTCCATCAATGCCAGAAAGTGAGGGGATTTCCTCAACAAAACTTTTCATAATTTTTTGTTTTTCATTAAAATGCCTTTGAGTTTGTAAATATAAATATCAAATTGCATAGTATTGCGAATGCATCATAACATTTGCTTACTTCTTTGAAAGCAAAAGAATAAAAACATGGATATCCACATCTTAAGTACATTTTCCTAACAGAGGACTTCCCATTTCTTGTAATTAGGACCTAATATTCATAATTTTTGTTATTGATACTATGTATTTATCCATCTATTTTAAGTGTATTTATGCATGTCTGAAGAGATGAATGCTTTTTTTGGAATTTTTGGTAACTAGAATCATTAATGGAAGCATTTTTGGTGGTATTGAAATAGGTTGAACAAGGGATTGATAAAGGGTTTTCTATCCAATTCCAAAGTGCTTTTGAAGGGGGATAATGGAGAGATTCATGTAACACACAAGGAAGGTGATCCTTACGACAAATGGGATTTAGTTAAGAAAGCAGAGAAGATGGGCCTTGTTATGCACAACACTGTTCCCTTCAACAAGAATGATTATCCAGGGTATAACAACAAGAGAGCTCATGGGAACCTATCCGATGCCCCCTTTCCACTCGGCGATTGCAGTACTTACAAGTTCAAGCTCAAATGCTTGCCGAAATTCCAGCAACATAGCAAGTCGGAAGTGCCAGAACTCAAGTAGAAATTCTTCATTGGAAGTGCCTATTATGCAACTGGTGCCTTAATATGTTTATAAAGCTACCTTTTCTATAGTTACTTGCATCCTGAAATATGAATGTTAAAAATTGCATCACATAGTTTAAGGTTGTAACTATTGTGCACTTTTGCTGAAACCTTTGGGGTCCGCAAGGATCTGCATTTGGAAACTGCTTAGCTAAAAGGTCTATAGTCAACCTGGATTTATGGCTTTTAGTCAAATTATGCTGAATTGCCAACGGTGCAAGTAAATTCGATGTTATGAAAATTGAGTGGGCAGAGCTAAGCCCTTCCTCTCCCCATTGCCACTGAGGAGTCGGGGACATAAGTTCTTGTCCAGACCAAGGTGGGGAATGACCTAGGGAGCACGGACACGAGCCTGATATGCGTTTTTTAAATGTTGGACACACCTCCGAGTGTGTCGGAATTTTTTAATATAATGCAATGTGCAGTGGGACACGAGTTTAGGTAATTTCCAGAGTTTATTGCCAAGAATCGTAAAGTTGCAATTAACTGTTAGAGATTACATTTGGTGGTTGAGTTGAAATTTACAAATAGAGAGTTACTGTCGTTAAGAATGGATTGAAGGGGTGGTGATGGTTTCATGTTTTCCTTTTTATAGTCCTGAATACAAAGAGTTCATTGGTATGGAATTTTGGCATTCAAGAGTTTTATTTGGATTTTCATTTGAATATACTTGCTAGTCAGAATTCAGAAAGGAACAACGCTTGCAAGCTTAATGAGACTTTCAAGTTACATATTAAAAATGTATTCTCAAACAGTTAATCTATTTTGCTCCGCATATTATAATTATATAGGTTAAGTTGTGTAAATACCAAAAACTCATATCAATCTCAAGTCCTTATAATTTTTAATTTTAAAATATATAAAAAAATAGTTAAAATTACCATTAAGTGTGATTTGATTGGTCATTTTTACTCATTTGAATATATATAAGTCAAGATAAACAAAATAGTTTATCAATCTCAAGTCCTTATAATTTTTAATTTTAAAATATATAAAAAAATAGTTAAAATTACCATTAAGTGTGATTTGATTGGTCATTTTTACTCATTTGAATATATATAAGTCAAGATAAACAAGCATCGGGCAAGTCATTTCTTAAGCAATAATATCAAAAGGGATCTAATTTTTAAATGAATTTTATATTAAAATAATAATAATGATAATAAGTGTTGTTTACCAAATCAAATGATTGAATTATAATTATCATCTAATGGTGCTTGTTTTCAAACATTAAAGCGTTAGTAATAGAAGTTGGTTAACCAATTATGTAATATTAAAGTATAAGGGCAATGTTGTATATATGATAAAAGAACAGACATAAAATCATAATTTTTCTTATTAAAATATCCTGAATTTTGCATTGTTTTACAATTTCATTCTATTTTATTTTTTACGTCAGTTTTACCTCAATTATGATTTTCTGCTGCAATCGCATCTTAATTGCAATTAGGGCTTTGATTGACAATGATACTCAAGAGCTTAAAACACCAAGGTTTTGATATATCCTTTAAATGGATAGAAGTGGGTGGATATCTATAAATTTCAAACTATTCGTACTTATAATCATTTAGAATTTTAAGTACATTTATCTAAATTCAATTAGAAAATTTTCTATTATTATGCATCTCAAATATGTTTAAACTACTATTTATATAGATTAAGCTCCACAAATTTTAAACTTATTTAAATACATATTCACTAATAGTAATAGAATATTGCGATACTCGTGACTAATTCTGTTTAATATCATGAATAATAGGCAATGAGTAACCAAAGGTTATATTTGTGTCTGTAACATCCCTTCCCGGTCCACCCATTAATCCGAATGAACCGAGCCGAGGCGCTACAATCTGGTTGAACTTATGTCCTGCCATGCTGATATCATCCTGTGTGCTAAATATGAATACACAACACTCCCAATTAAACTCCAAACTTCCACCATCTCCAAATAATCCAAACTTCCACCATCTCCAAATAATCATCATAACACAATAACACTTTATATATATTCATAACTGTATAAATCCTCAATAGTATTTAATATCCAGCAATGATTTGCAGTCATTATATATATCAAGTCTTCATGAACTAATCATTCCAACTATTTTAACATATTTCATATTCAATCATTTCATAAGTATTCTTTTTATATCCCAATACTTACGCCAAAATAATTACATGCTTCAATTATATTTCCAATCACATAAGTTCTAAAAAAAAATGTAATAATTATACATGTCCTAATTCTTAATGATACAACTCTCAATCTACTACTATCAAATTAGTCACTTCTGCTTTGATAGTACTCTTCAAATCTTCAAGTAGCAACCATGATCTTCAACCTACGCGTGATAAAAATCGAAAATTCGACGCAACCTACGCGTGATAAAAATCGACGCGCTGAGTATAAAACTCAATGGTGCTCATAATTCACATACTTACCAAAATTGCGATGGCAACTTACTTAAACTACAAATTTCATAAAATCATTGATAATCATAGAATCATTAAATTTCAACATAAATTTACATTTATAACAAAGAATAAACTTCTAATTCATAACATAAATAATTTAGTTCTACTTATATCATAACTCCTGTACATAAACATTTAATCACATATATCATGATATTTTCATGATCTTACCTGCTGTTTATTATGTTGTATGAATTAAATAAATAAACATGTAAACACACATAAAATTATGTTTTCATTATCTTACTTGCCGTTCATTATGCTGTATGACTTATGTACTTTTTAGTCAACATCGTATAAGTTATAAATAAGAAAATCTCATAATTGTATGGCTCCATAAGAACTAAATAAATAAATAAAACTTGTTAAAGCACACATAACATTATACTTTTACCTTGGATGTTCCTTATGCTGTTATGAATTCTGCAACTTTTATTAAAACTTGCGAGTGGATATCTCAAGATAAAGAAACATGTAAGACATACTATGTATAAATAACATGTAATCACATATGGGATAATAAACATGTAAGCAATTTTGTAGTCAATATAATTTGTCTAGCTCATAAGGTTATAGTGAACCAAAGTGCATAAGGAAAAACTGGTATGAAACTGGAATTGAATACTGGTATAACTGGGCTGTTATGGCCCATATATGGGAATCATATCCAGCCAACGCTGTAGCCGGCAGTACCAAACTGTTATGGGCGCAGATCTGCCTGCAGATCTGCTATCATATGTCGCGACATAGCCTTATCTACGTGGTTTCTACCTAACCTCAATGGAGCATATTATCGGTATGTCAATAGTACAAAACAAAAACATATTAAATGCGTCCTAACATTCATAAACCATACTGTTTACCTGTATGCTGATAGCCTTGCAAAGTAGGCAACCTGTGTTATGTTAGTTTCACATCATTTGCATGATTGCATGCCATTATACATTTGCTTGTGTTGTCTTTTTGTTTTAAAGTGATTGTAGTAATACCATTTGAGCAAAGGAATACAATTTCATAGAAAAAGAGATCCAAAAGGCATCAAAACACAAGTCGCAAGCGCAACATGAAAATTCGCGAGTGCGAGAAGCACACAAGAGAGTCAGAGAGTTTACAGGCATAATTCGCGAGCGCGACATGAAATTCGCGAGCGCGAGTCGTATTTCCAGCCTGCGCAGTCTGTACTATTTTGGTCATATCTCTCAATTTATAACTCCGATATAACTCCGATTTAGGTGATTCAAAAACTTATAGAAAGATAACACATAGAGGAACAAATAAATCTTCTAGACCACTTCCTAATTCCATCGTTAAACAGGGTCAAAATTAGGGTGAAGTTACTGATCAGTTTTCCAACAAATCTATTCAGCATAAACTCAATATCTACTTCATTTCTGCATTACATCCCACGTTTTCTTGCCATTTCCAGACCTCTTACTCAAAATTCAACAACATATCTTCTCATTATCAACACACTACACAAGTTCTCATGCAAGGAAATTTGTTAAACTAAAAGAGATATCAAACTTCACTTCAAAAGCTTGAAATCTTCTTCTTAGCTTCCTTTTTCTTCAGCTCAACTCTCCTATTACCATCAGAACTCTTTATAAATAATCATAAAATATCAACTAAATTAGAGGTTGAATAAATAGAGCTTTCAAGAAATTCTATTTACTGGATAAATTAGAGGTTGAATTTAATGCTTGAAACCATTTAAATTTGAGAAGATCAAGATGAAGAATGTTGGGGCGGAAAAGAAGGTGAGTAAAGGAGACTGAAGAAGATAAAGATGAAAATGGAAAGTGAATGAAGTTCATCGGGTAGGCTCCAAAAATCATTGATTTATGTTGAAAAAATTACCAAATGGTACCCAAGTGTCAATAGCGGTTACAACTTAATACCTAAACTTGAGCTTTTAGTGCAAGTAGTCCTAATCCTTCTACTTTGATTCGTTTGTTGCTTCATTCAAGTAAGTTCCACATCTTTTCATTATTTCAGTTACATCCCTTCTACCCCACTCTGGACTCTAATGGCTCGAACCGGGTTTTGGCTGGACTCTAATGGCTCGAACCGGGTTTTGGGTCAGCCCGAATCGACTCTATGCAACGACTCGATTCAGTAGGTTGTCACAGGTAACTTACTATTTCAGACACAGAAAAATGGAGCGTTACAATGCCTATCTGTATACATTATAAATAGTAATTTCACGATATATATGTAACCATTCCAAATCTATTTATAACCATTAGTATTTTCATTAAACAAATCAGAGCTGAGTAGATATCTTAGAACACTCATTCTACTTCCATCTCTAATCCTTACCTTCATAGCAAAACACTTTTAATGAATATTTTTAGTAGGTGTTTATTTTATTCATAAGAATGAAACTCTCGATTTCATCCATTAAGCTGTCAGTTTCTTTATACTAATCGTATTTTATTAAATATTAAAGAGAAATTTCATATTTTGTCAATATTGAACATTATAATAATAGAAATAATATTTTAATATAGTCAAACCGCTCATTTCGACACCTATTAATTATATTGAAATTAGTTTAATTGATTTTCATATCTAAGCCACATAATTTTCTTTTAATATGAAATTTATTTATAATTTAATTTTCATATAAAAACCATTTCCACTATACATTTTCATTTTATTTGTTACAAACAAACAAGGCTTTAGAGTTATTATTGCCACCAACTCCCTAAAACCTTTCCACTTTTCTCCGTTTTCATTGGAGCAGCTTCAGAATTTTTTCTTTCGAATAAAGCAGCTTCAGGACTTTAAAAAAGAAAGATTAAATAGCCTCTGCCCAAAAAAAAAGCCTAGAGATGGAGACAGCAGCTTCAGAATATTTTTTTTCGGTCTAAAGCAGCTTCAAGACTTTAAAAAGAAAGATTAAAAGCCTCTGCCAAAAAAAAAAAAAAAAAAAAAAAAGCCTAGAGATGGATATGGAGACAGAGAGTAGAGGGTTCTCACTGTGATCTCAGAATAATCAAGCCCAATGGTTAAGGCAAAAGAATCATATAAAAAAATATTATTAGAAGAAGAAGTCACATATAATGATGATGCGATGAAGACACAGATTATGACGAAGATAAAGAAGAAGAACAACCAGAGAAATGGAGAGGACACTACTCGTCAAGGCACGATGAAGACACAGATTATGACGAAGATAAAGAAGAAGAACAACCAGAGAAATGGAGAGGACACTACTCGTCAAGGCACAGGATGTTGTTGGTCGGAGAAGGAGACTTCTCCTTCTCTCTCTCCTTCTCTCTTTCGTTGGCTAGGGCTTTTGGTTCAGCTAGCAATATGGTTGCCACTATTATTGATACTGAAGGTTACTCCTTTGTACTTGCATGTTAAGGCAAAAGAATCATATAAAAAAATATTCTTAGAAGAAGAAGTCACATATAATGATGATGATGATGAAGACACAGATTATGACGAAGATAAAGAAGAAGAACAACCAGAGAAATGGAGAGGACACTACTCGTCAAGGCACACGATGTTGTTGGTCGGAGAAGGAGACTTCTCCTTCTCTCTATCGTTGGCTAGGGCTTTTGGTTCCGCTCACAATATGGTTGCCACTACTATTGATACTGAAGGTTAGTCCTTTGTACTTGCATGTTAATGTGGTTTCTTTAAATTTTTTGTCATTATTCAAAAACCCACTTGCATTTGTTTATTTTAATTTGTTAATGGGTTTTATTCTTTTTGTGAAAACTGAAGAGATATAGAATTTTTTCAATCAATGAATTAATTATGTATGAGACAGAGAACATAGAGAAGAAGTGCAGAAATGGAGTAGAAAATGCATATTAGTGGGTTCTTTTTTTTTTTGGATTATTGGCATGATCACATGGTACTTTTTTTTATTTTCTTTATTTGAATATATTAATGGGTTCTTGGTTTTTGGATAAAATTTTGAAATTTGATTAATTGATTTACTTATGACTCAGAGATCATTTACAGATCCATGGTGATGGTTTTTTTTTTGGGGATTTTTATATGCCCACTTTTATGTTTTTATTTTCTTACTTGACTTTATTAATGGGCTTTTATTTTTATTTTTTTTTTTTTTTGTGAAAAGATTTGAAATTTGATCGATTAATTTATGTGACGCAGAGAACATAAAGAAGAAGTACAGGAATGGAGTGGCAAATGTGAGGGAACTAGAAGAGAGGGGATGTTTGGTATTATACGGAGTTGATGCGAAGGAAATGAGCCAACATTTCTTCTTGAGGACTCAGAGATTTGATAGAATTGTGTACAATTTCCCTCATGTTGGTTTCCTCTACCATGAGGGTAGCTATCGCCAAATTCAGTTAAGTATTTTTTTTTTTTCCTCTCTTGTATTCTCTTTCCTTTAATCAAAGGATTCAGAATGTGTGTTTGACTGATCCATAATGTGCATTGATATTAATTTAATTAGAGCGAATATTTGAAACAAAAGATTCATATAGCCCACCTCTACTAATTTGAGACTAAGGCTTGGTTGTTTCCTTTCATTTCTACTGCTTGCTTGTTATGGCTTAATGGTGGCGACTTGGCACCATGCCTTTTTGTTGTACTTAAGTCAATCTGTAAGATGATGTATTGGAAAATGATTTCTCAATTGCAAGTTGAGATTGATATATGTTCCTTACTATGATCTTTGTCACAAGGCCTTATGTTTGAATTTCAGCAGGAATGAAATTAAAGGGATTGATGGGAGTGGGAGAGCTACATAAAGCTACCCTTTTATGTAGTAGCTTGTTCAATGAACCAAAAGAATATATATATATATATATAATAGCAGAGGAAATAAGTGGAAAAGGGATTTCAAGTCATTTCTCTTTCCATCAATGCCAGAAAGCGAGGGGATTTCCTCAGCAAAACGTTTCATAATTGTTTGTTTTTCATTAAAATGCCTTTGAGTTTGTACATATAAATATCAAATTGCATAGTATTGCGAATGCATCCTAACATTTGCTTACTTCTTTGAAAGCAAAAGAATAAAAACATGGATATCCACATCTTAAGTACATTTTCCTAACAGGGGACTTCCCATTTCTTGTAATTAGGACCTAATATTCATAATTTTTGTTATTGATACTATGGATTTAGCCATCTATTTTAAGTGTATTTATGCATGTCTGAAGAGATGAATGCTTATTTTGGAATTTTTTGTAACTAGAATCATTATGGAAGCATTTTTGGTGGTATTGAAATAGGTTGAACAAGGGATTGATAAAGGGTTTTCTATCCAATTCCAGAGCGCTTTTGAAGGGGGATAATGGCGAGATTCATGTAACACACAAGGAAGGTGATCCTTATGACAAATGGGATTTAGTTAAGACAGCAGAGAAGCTGGGCCTTGTTATGTACAAGACTGTTCCCTTCAACAAGAATGATTATCCAGGGTATAAGAACAAGAGAGCTCATGGGAAACTATCCGATGCCCCCTTTCCACTCGGCCATTGCAGTACTTACAAGTTCAAGCTCAAATGCTTGCCGAAATTCCCGCAACATAGCAAGTCGGAAGTGCCAGAACTCAAGTAGAAATTCTTCATTGGAAGTGCCTATTATGCAACTGGTGCCTTCATATGTTTATAAAGCTACCTTTTCTACAGTTACTTGCACCCTGAAATCTGAATGTTAAAAATTGCATCACATAGTTTAAGGTTGTAAATCTTGTGCACTTTCGCTGAAACCTTTGGGGTTGGCAAGGATCTGCATTTGGAAACTGCTTAGCTAGAAGGTCTGTAGTCAACCTGGATTTATGCCTTTAGTCAAATTATGCTGAATTGCCAACGGTGCAAGTAATTCGATGTTATGAAAATTGAGTGGGCAGAGCTAAGCGCTTCCTCTCCCCATCGCCACTGATGAGTCGGGGACATAAGTTCTAGTCCAGACTAAGGTAGGGAGCACGGACACGAGCCTGATATGCGTTTTTTACATGTTGGACACACCTCCGAGTGTGTCAGAATTTTTTAATATAATGCAATGTGCAGTGAGACATGAGTTTAAGTAATTTCCTGAGTTTATTGCCAAGAATCGTAGAGTTGCAATCAACTGTTAGAGATTACATTTGGTGCTTGAGTTTAAATTTACAAATAGAGAGTTAATGTCGTTAAGAATGGATTGAAGAGGTGGTGATGGTTTCATGTTTTCCTTTTTATAGTCCTGAATACAAAGAGTTCATTGGTATGGAATTTCGACATTTCAAGAGTTTTATTTGCATTTTCAGTTGAATATACTTGTCAGTCAGAATTCAGAAAGGAACAACGCTTGCAAGCTTAATGAGACTTTCAAATTACATTTTAAAAATTTATTCTCAAACAGTTAATCTATTTTGCTCCGCATATTATAATTATATAAATCTATTCAGCCAAATACCATATATAGGTTGTGTAAATACCAAAAACTCGTATCAATCTCAAGTCCTTATAATTTTTAATTTTAAAATACATGAAAAAGAATGGTTAAAATTACTATTAAGTGTGATTTGATTGATCATTTCTACTAATTTGAATATATATAAGTCAAGATAAACAAGCGTTAGGCAAGTCATTTCTTAAGCAATAATATCAAAAGGGATCTAATTTTTAAATGAATTTTATATAAAAAATAATAATAATGATAATAAGTGTTGTTTACCAAATCAAATGATTGAATTATAATTATCATCTAATGGTGCTTGTTTTCAAACATTACAGCATAAGTAATAGAAGTTGGTTAACCAATTTGAAAGGGATCATACAATGCCAAACCCTAAAGACATGCTACCTAGTTTGAATTAGCCTCCTATGGACATGTGTTCTTCATTCTTTGGCTAAGCTAAAGCTTTGTCTTCTTTTTTCTTTTCTTTCTTTTTAATTCATTAATTTTATGTGGTTTTCATTAGTCGGAATGATTGAAAAATTTGAAATCTATTACTCTTTACACCGCCCATAAGACCAACGAGAGTTGATAGCTATTCTAAATCTTTCTAACCATAAAATTATTTGTATTTCACCCCTATTTATGGGTTTTGTTATTTATTTTGATGGAATTGAATTATTATTGTTTAATAAAAAAATTATGTTATATTCCCTCTGTAATACATGTACATGCCTTTGCTTTTCTTTTTTGTCCGTCCCACTATTTCTTTTTTTTAAAAATTATTTATTATATAATTTCTTAATATACTCCTATTTAATGTACATTTCTATTTCTAATTGTATATACATCATTTAATATTATAAAGGATAATTTTTGAAAAAGCTAAACAAAAATTAACTAATTTTAACTATATTAACTAATTTTTCTTAATCTTTGTGAACATCAAACTAGGCAACATCGGAGTTGTCACGACCCATTTCCATGGGCCGGACCGGCACTAGAGCCCAGGTAAGCTTAAGGACCCCGAGGCCCGTAGTAAGCCTAAGGCCCCCGAGGCCCGTAGTAAGCCTGAAACACTACAAATTTGCTATCTCAATATAATTTTAAACATTTACAAATTTTTTAAACATTTACAAATTTCCACTGCTCTACAAATACACATATTATTTAATAAAACAGGCTCACAGAATTGATTCCATTCTATACATAATATCCAAACTGGTAAAAAAGTTATACAATTCATATAACTGCGGGAGTTCATTTGAAACGGATGTTATACATGATAAGTCTTCGACATTTATCTATTTTAATTGGATCAATACGAAAATTAGGCGAAATTTTCTTTTTTATAGTGGAAGGCAGAGTTAATAGCTGAGGATTTAGAAAATGCTACTTCCTGAAAAAGATTTAAACAAAAAATGTGAGTTTATTAATGAATAATAATTATTGCACAAACACAAGCATTCACACCTGTATAAATGATATCAAAACCCTAGTCATCGATAAGGTATATGCTCACACGCCGTCACACAAATGGCATATCACCAGCTACTCACATCATAACATCTTCATTGTAATCACATCGACGTAGGAAAGTAGTCAGATGGATCACCGAACCCCGATGACCGTCCTCACCACATGGCTCATCCTCTCACATGAATGCACCAGGGAGCCGATCCCCCATAAAAAACAACTTTTTTTGTGGGCAGGGACCAAAGCCGGCCGCCGTGCTAATCCTCACGTTGAACCCAGCCCTCTCATTTGCCTTCCATTCTCTCTTTTTTCTTTTCCTACAAGCAGGAGCAACCCAGTCTTGTCTCCATCAAATCTA
This sequence comes from Jatropha curcas, assembly GCF_014843425.1. The sequence goes on along the minus strand of NW_023590944.1, from coordinate 555,916 downwards.
AGTTTCATCAAGCGCTCACACAGCGAGGCCACCCTTTGCGGGCTGCGATTCATCTACGATTATTCCGGTGCGCCCGGAATAAAGAGCCAACCTGTGTTAACTAAGTTAACAAGGTAAAAGTAGGTGCAACGGGGCGCCGATCTCCCATTTACCCGGCTAACAGAAACAGAATCAGGGATCCATATAAACAGAAATCAGAATCAAATCCGTATAACAGGGGAAACAGGTCTCACAAACCCAGGTGACCCACTTCATCCCAACTCCAACCAAACACAGCATAGATAAACACAACACAATTAATCCAAACATGCAATGAAGTGCAAGACATAATTGATCAGCTTGGACAACGTATGCACATGCAACAACTAAGACAAACCATTCTCAATTGCTCAAGTGCAATTAAATAAATAAATAAATAATATTAAGAATAAACAAACAATTAAATAAATTATAATAATGGAAATAAATAAATAATTGAATAATTTGATGAATAATAATGAAAATAATTAAATAAATAATGATGATAGTAAAATAATTAGAGCACGCTATTTATTATGTGTTAAGTTATAGAATTATTTTAAATAAACTTATTATGTTATTAATTAAAACTAGACTAAGTTTTAGCGAAATTTCGGCAGAACCTCCCCTAAAAATATGATTATCTACCTGTTAAGATAATATCAATACTCTCCCTATATTCATTCAATCCACAAGCCCATCCATCGGGCAATCAATCAAATCAAATGCCCATCCTCCTTTACATAGCAATACCAATAAGATTATCATTTGTTACTCTTTGCTCAACATAACTTCGACTTTCAAAAAACTTACAACTCATTATTTGCCAAATCTATACCTTTAGAAAAGTTTAAGCTCATTAATTTTTAATATATTATTAAAAATCTTTAGCTAGATATCATATCTTTGTTCCCATCAAATTAAACATCAACTTACAATCTTAAACAGTCTCTAATCATATTACAATTTAGAGAGCTGAATAATTCGGTAACCATTTAGACGATTCTAGAGTTCTGCTATTTATTACAGAAAAGTTAACTAACTATTAATTGAGACAAACTATCTAATCTTGGCCTACTTAAACTCAAATAGTAACAAATTTGCCACACAGCTGCTGCCACCATGAGAACTCTTCAAGTTTTCCGCTTACGCTTATGATTTATACACTACTTAACTCCATTCCTTATTATAGAATTAATATACAACTTTATTTTCATCAAATCGTTACAAAAATTTATAGGAACACTCAATATTGGGCCATCCTAAAAAAAAATCAGGTTCTTACTCAACCCTTCAATTTCTATAAACTAATTCCTTCATTTATATATTCGTCAAGAAACTTGCGTATTAACCAATATCCAACTTTATTGCTGCAAGCTGCAAGAAATAACATTCAATTTAAACTGTATTGTCAATCCCAAAAATTATAGTTTCACATTTCTTTGTCAATCACTCCTTAATCCCTTAATCCTTAGCAACAACAATGTCAAATACGAATCATAAATAGATATAGCATTAATATAAACTCATTTAGCAAAAGTCATAAAATTTTACCAAGTAGCCACTGCCAAGCTAAAGAAATCAGATTTCTGAATATAGCCTGTACATTACAGCCAATGAACTCCTTTCTCAACAAGAGCTTAATTGATAATATCCTATATCTGATATCAAGGCAATAACTTAAACAAATGGTTAGATTAGCTACTGCCATATCAAATTTGTTCTAACACCTCAATGAAAAATTGTAATAACCAAACGTACTTACCAATTTCATATCAATTTCAGCTTGTGCTTAAGATTAACAATTAAATCTGAGGTTTCCTCAAATTTCATATTTCCTCAAAATTTCATATATATAATATATAATTATAAAGGATATATAATAAAATTACCTTGGATTGTATATAAAATACCTTGGATTGAAGCTTACTGCTGTCATTCTCATGCCATACCGAATTCTGAATTATAAATCACCTTATTCATGCTAATATATTCAGTAGATTGTTCTATAACTTAAATTAGATTGAAGAATTAAATTCTCCTTAGTAAAATCGCATGAATAGTAGTAACTAGGGATTTAGTTCCAACGCTAACTTAATTCATAAATCAAATCCTTCATCATTCAGCAAGAACTCATAAATTCTACTGAAGAAGGTCAAAAATTGGCTTACCTTGTCGGCAATAGTCGCTGGAATCGCTCGGAGAGAAGGATGAAGACGCTATCTCGATCGGGATGAAGTCCTAGCCTCGTTGTGATTCTTGCGCCCACCAGAAGCGGAAACGGAGAGAAGGGAAAGGAAGGCCGGGTTGTTGCGGCAAGGAGTCGACGGCGAGGAGTCGACGGCGAGGAGGCGCTGGTCTTAGGCGGTCGGAAAAACGAGAGGGGGAGAGGGGAGGGGTGAGGTCGACGCTGCTGGAAGAAGAAGAAAAGAAAAAGAAAAAAAAGAAAAGAAAAGAAAGGAAAATTATAAAGCTTCTAGACCATTCCCGGTTCGATTCGAACCGGTTGTCTAAATTCTATTGATTTGGCTTCAATTATGCAGATTTGTCTAGGTGCCGATTTGAATTTATTTTGACTCTTTTAGTTAGCGTTCTAGAATAATTCCCAATTTTACTAAATAGTCATAATAATAAAATAATTTAGATGTTTAGAATAATAATCTTATATAGAATCACACCACATATACATATACATTTTAATAATTTAATGAACTTAGCGCCTCCAATATTTACTCTTAAAAAATTTGTCTTTAAAAAGATTCTACCTCGGCAAATAGTTTAACATAGTTTTGGGGCATTGAGCCCAAACTCCGTAAACTTGGGCTCATATTAAGAATCGTAAACTTGGGCTCATATTAGAATTAAACAGTATTTACAGTCCGGACAGTCGAAAATTCAGATTTTTGATTTAATAATAATTCAAAAGTTTTGAAAATAAAAATTAAGGGTGTTTCAGGAGTATTAAAGCGTGTTGAGATTTTAAGTTTTTAATTTTAAACATGTTATTCATATTCAAGTAATCAAAATCGTTTTAAAGATATGAAAATCAATTTGTGAGCTAAAAATAATCACTAGAAACGTGCTTTGTACTGAGTTGAAAATTTAAATTTTTTATTTTTTGAGGAATCAAAATATTTTTAAAACTCAGATTAATCCAAAAAAAATTAAAAATTATGTCATATAACATAATTTTTAGAATTTTTATTATTTCATTATTGGGACCCACAAAAAAATATAGCTTATTAATTGACCCTTTTATTTTATCTTTCATGGCATGAAATTATGATATAATCAGCGCTACATTATTGCATTAGTCAATAGACGACATCATAGACATAATTTACATAAGAATTTTTTTTTTAATTTATATATCAAACCAAATATTATTTCATACTTTTTTTTTTTTATAACCTTTTGCTTAAAAGTTTATTTTATTTGAAAAAAAATTTTTTATTACATTTCATCAATCAAATATGGCCCAAGTCTAATTTTTTTGAAATTTTAAGATTTTTTTTGTTGACCTTAAATAGAAAATTTTTGTCAATGATTAAATTAAAATAAGTGTATTTATTAAATTAAATATAATTTTAAATTTAATAATTGATAGAATGATGTTTATATATTTGGATTTTATAGGAGATCAGTCTTAGAGTTTATAGAATTTTATTTGTTACTCCCCACTTCGTTAAATTTGACAGCTTTAAATTTTTTTTTATTTCAATTTAGAAGTAACTTTTAGAGAAAAGAAATCAAGATTGTATATTTTATATCAATATTATTCTTATTTAGATATCTCCACTACACTTATTAATTAAAAAATAATTTAATAAACTATTGTTATCTTTTAAAAAAATAAATTAAAATAATTCAATTATTTTCCTTATTTTTTATGCAAAATTAAAATCTGTGAAATTTAAGGAATGCATGAAGAATCTAATAGGCTGGATGGTAGACAGGATTATCCCTAACAAGACATAAAAGTTTGCTAATTTCAAGAAATATTTTCTATTTGAAGGCATCACCTTTTGTCAAGGCAAAAGAAGAATCATAAAAAAGCCAGATTTTGCAATTTATAAATATTTTTCTATGTGGCAGCTCCAATCCAAAAATATAAAAATATTCTGAAAGTTTTGAGATATGAGAAGGTAACTGCCAACTGCCAACTAATTGTCGTTGGAGTTTTGTTATTATTACTATAAAAAAATCAATCTCCATATGCCAATTGCGATCTTCTCAACCTTCAAAAGAATCCTCGGTGTTAGCAATGTACGAGGTTCTTCTTGTCTAGTATGTTTGCTTAGCATATAAGAAATTTTGTTTATATTTGGGTGGAGGTAAAGCTCTATTCAAAATTTAAATTTAAGAAAAACAAATGCTTAATATATATATATATCAAAATGTTAAATTTAAGAAAAACAAATGCCCTTATATATATTATATATGATATATATATATATAATATATATTATATATATATATTTCTATATTCAAATAGGAAAGTTAAAGGAAATCTATTTATATATCAAATAGGAAAAGTTAAAGGAAATTTAATTATGTTTTTAGTTTTTATTTTTTATTTAAAGGAAATTATGTTTTTATTGGAAATTTGAAACATATTCTTCCAGAACGAATATTTGATTTAATAAATAACCCTATCTATTTTGTCATTTGTTAAAAAAACAAATTTAAACATCTTTTGTTATGATAATAACTTTATATATATATAACATATGGTATATTAATTAATATACTTGACTTCACAAATGACACATTGGTTACATATATTTTTCATTGTATAAAAATTCTAATAACCTATTAAAATCTTATAAGGATACAACTGTAATTTCAGAAAATCATAGTTTTCCTTTTTTAGAATGAGAATCATAGTTGGCTTTATATGACTTTTATTTATTTATTTTATTTTTTTCTATTCAAAACCCAAATCATATCTTGTCAATTTAGAAAAGTATTTCATTGGACTATGAATATTTAAATTTTAATAGTAGCACGTAATTTGATTCTCATTTTGATATTTTTTTTCTTTAACTATTTTTCTCATTTGATTGGTTTCTGATTTTGATTGTGAGTTTGAATTTGAAACAACAAGCTTCTAGTTAAAGACTACGTGGCTTCTGTTTTGGCGGTTTCTTGGGGTGGTTTCCTACCCTCCTCTTTGTCTATTCAATCAATAAGTTTCCAGTAAAATTTGATTTTCTCGCCTTGCCTTTGCCTTTGCCTTTGCCTTTGCCTTGTATAGTTTTCTTTATTTTTTTCTTTTTTCTGTAACTACTAAAAATTCTTCCATTCATTAAGATTCTGGCGTTTCATGTACATGCCATGTTATTGATTTTCTTGGTACTCAAATGGGTTTCTTGAGCACTTTCTTGGGAGTTCTTGGTTTTGGATTAGGACTTCCTATTGGACTTTTAGTTGGGTTCTTTCTCTTTGTTTATTCTAAGCCTGAAGATGTTAAGGTAGTAGTTCATCTTCTTATGTCTGTTGTTTGATGATTCTTTTCAATATACATATATTCTTTTTCGAATTTAACCTGTTCTTCTGTTGCATTACTATATATCTTTCTTTCTTTCTTTCTTTCTTCTGATAATCTTTGATTTTTTCCCCGACTCTTATTGTTTCTGTATTGTTTATGTAATCCAATAATTTTTGGGTCTTCTTCTTCTTTTATGGTGTGATTTTATATTGCTAAATAGAATTTATGTTGGGGTTTTAATTGGCTTTTGGTTTAATCAGAGGATTAATTGTATGTACCGCAGTAAGATGAATGGAGCTTTTATTTTTCTTGACTAATTGAAATGCGCTGTTGCATTGGCATATTCTTTGTTTCAATTGGTTATTATTCTTGTTCATTATCTTTCTTGTGGGTACAGCGATTATGATGTTTGCTTTGTAATGTGTGGTTGTTCAAAACTTGCTATTAGGTCTAATATTTAAGTTGATGTGACTGCTTACTTACATTGTGGGTTCTGCTTTGATGAACTTAATAGCTTTCTTCCTTTTCTTTTTTTCCATGTGTGTTGTTCACACCATCCTAAAGCTCTGGTATGTTTTTATTAAATTTTCCATCTCAAAATGCTTAAGCAGTATTGAAATTACATTCTCGACTTTTAGCAATGTGGCCTTCAATTGCATAAAATGATTTTCATATTTGTGGTGCAGAAACATTTAATGACTATTTGAAGGAGATTTTATGTCTTTAAATAAGGAAATATAGTCTCTGCATTTTTTTTAAGCCACCGCCACAATAATGTTAATTTGTTGAAATTGTCAGAAGTGTTTCTCTTCAATGATAGAAATGAATTTGAATTGAACACTATGAAATTTGATGATATAAGTGTTAATTTGAATTGACCAACTCTAAAATTCACTGCAAGATAATGAGGTTTAGTTCAGTGGCAAGTGATGCTCAAAGGCATCCTTTAGTTGTGTTTTTGCTTCATCATTTGAAGAAAATGCAACCCTTATTATCTACTTCAATTATGTGATTATTAAAAAGTATGCCTTTCTGATTTTGAGCTTCGAATATCTGCTATAGGATCCAGTGGTTAGGCCGCTTTATGAATTAGACTCGAGCACCTTGGAAGATATGATGCCTGAGATTCCATTTTGGGTGAAATGCCCTGATTATGAACGGGTAAGCATGCTATATTTGGCTTGTACATTATAAGTAATCAGATCTTTTTAAATTAGCTATTTTTATCAGTATCAGTTTTCTTATGAGCTTGCTGTTGTTGCTTTAGTGATTCTGTTGATTATATTGGTCTGCATTTGCAGGTGGACTGGATGAACACGTTTCTCTTGCAAATGTGGCCTTACCTCGATAAGGTACTTTGATTGCCTGAATAGCCTTGATGTTGCTGATTTATTTAAAATATTTCTTTCATTCATTAATCATTATAATGAACAGGCAATATGTGCTACAATAAAAAGCACAGCAGAACCAATATTTGCAGAGTACATTGGAAAATACAAGGTAGAGGCGATTGAATTTGAGTGTTTAACTCTTGGAACTCTTCCTCCTACAGTTCATGGTAAGTACTTTGTGGTTCAAGAAATGTTGATCACTAAAAATTTGTAGAACAGAAAGGGCTGGTTGGCTAATCATGGATATTCCTTTGAATTGACAAAATATATCAGTATTTTAACAGAGATATGCATAAGGCATTGATCCTTACACTATTCTTTAGAAATTTTCTATTATTTTTTCTAAAAATGTATTAATGTGGCAAATATTGATAATTTTTGCAGGTATGAAAGTATACGAGACTAACGAGAGGGATTTAGTTATGGAACCAGCAATTAAATGGGCTGGCAATCCTAATATTGTTTTGGTGTTAAAATTGATGTCTTTACAAGTCACAGTTCAGGTGAGAAGAACCTAAAGCCCCATATTATTAGTTCCTAGTACAAGGATGGATGCACCCCCCAAAAGACTTGACATTAATAATGCCTTTTTTCAGTTAGTCGATTTGCAAATATTTGCAGCACCACGGATAGCTTTGAAGCCACTAGTGCCTACCTTTCCATGCTTTGCAAACATTGTGGTATCCTTGATGGAGAGGGTAAGTATTATTTGGTCTTGTCAAAAAGAAAGTTCTGTTGATTCTTGAACTAAAAGTAAATAACTAAAGATTTTATGTATTGTGATTTTTTTACATACTGATCTACAGCCACATGTAGATTTTGGACTAAAAATTCTGGGAGGTGATGTAATGTCCATTCCTGGCCTTTACCGATTTGTTCAGGTACTGCACTGGTAATGTTTCTTTATGGTTAAAGATCAAGGCCCATTTTTATTGTCTTGGAAAATGGATGGTCTGATTATTTGACATTAAAGTTCAGATGATAAACTAATTATTTCTAGATTCTTGCAGGAGGCCATCAAAAAACAAGTAGCAAGTCTCTATCTCTGGCCCCAATCTCTTGATATTCCTGTCCTCGATGCATCAACGTAAGTTTATATTCCTGTCCTCGATGCGTCAACGTAAGCTTATATTAAGGATGAATAATTTTATGATATAATAATTAGTTTAATTTTTCATTGAGAATTTTATATGTTTCATAGAATTTTCTTCTGTTTTACTTGTGCTTTCTGCACGAATATCTAATTGTTGACAAATCAGTAGTGTTGTTAGGCCTCTCATTGAAGAAGTAATTACTTTATACAATTATGAGTACAAACAAGTTAAATTTGTTCCATCTTACATTTCACTTGCTGAAGAAAATTTCACTATTATACTTCCATAATTCAGATCTTCAATGAATTAATCAAACAAGCTAAGTGAAGGCCTAATGAATTACACGTCAAAAGATTTTATGTAGAAAGATGTTGAAATTTAATTGTATTATTTTTCTTCTTTTGCTTTTTATTTTTTCATTTTTTATTTTTTTGTTTGTAGTGTGGCTGTGAAGAAGCCTGTGGGAATACTGCATGTGAAGGTTGTGCGAGCCATAAAACTCTTAAAGGCTGATTTATTGGGGACATCTGACCCTTATGTAAAACTCAGCCTGACAGGAGAGAAGTTGCCAGCAAAGAAAACCACAATTAAGAAGAACAATTTGAACCCCGAGTGGAATGAGAACTTCAAGCTTGTTGTCAAGGATCCTCAGTCTCAAGTTCTTGAACTGCAAGTGTTTGATTGGGATAAGGTTAAATATTAATTGCCTTTTCAAAATTCTACATTTTTCAGCATCTAAAAAAGTCTTCTGTGCTGTTCATCAATCAATACTTGGTAAAATTTCCTAAAATAACGAACTCAGTCTGATTACAAACAATTATCGTAATATAAATATACTTGGAACAGATATATTGCTGTTCAAAACACTTGTTACAGCGTCTGAAGCTTTAGTCTTCTTTTGAAACTGCTTCCATATAATTTTTTTTTGTTCCTATACCAAATAAATAATTTCTTTTGATTCAGTTTCACATATTCATTTTAAATTGAAACAAAAGTTTAAACTTCTTGCTTGGTTTGCAGGTTGGTGGACATGACAGACTAGGGATGCAGCTAGTTCCATTAAAAACCCTGACTCCTTATGATACAAAGGAATTGACTCTTGATTTACTTAAACACACAAATATTAGCGATCCTCAAGACAAGAAAAGAAGGGGGAAAATTGTGTTGCAGCTTAGTTTTGTGCCTTTTAAAGCAGACAGTGCCAAATTCAATGATCCTTTGGATGTTGGAAATGGCAACAAGTCTTCTGATGATGAGAGATTGAGTGGAGCAGGTTTACTTTCAGTTTTTGTTCAAGGAGCTGAGGATGTAGAAGGGGAGCATCATTGTAATCCTTATGCAGTAGTCCTTTTCAGAGGAGAAAGGAAGAAAACAAAGGTGAAGAAACTTTTTTCCCTCCTTTTCTGATATGTTGTATTGTTTTAGGCCTACATTCTTGAATATTTATATATATATTTTTTTTCTTTCAGATGATAAGAAAAGCTCGTGACCCGCGTTGGAATGAAGAATTCCAATTTACACTTGATCAGCCTCCTTTACATGAGAAGATCCGTATCGATGTTATGAGTAAACGAACAAGATTGAGTTTTCGATCAAAGGTGCTACTTCGAATCATGTTCATGTTCATGTTCTGTTTTTTGTTTTATCATAATTGTTGTATACAAAATCATTTAGTCCATATTTCTGATCATTGTTCTACCATGTAGGAACAATTAGGACATGTTGAAATTAATCTTGCTGATGTTGTGCATAATGGACGTATCAACGAGAAATACCATCTAATCGATTCGAAGAATGGTATGATACATGTCGAGACACGGTGGGATACAGTTTGAGAAATGGTGTGATAAGATGTTCTTGTGATTACTTGTTCATAGCTATTTAATTTATACTACAGGAGTTTAACTGTATCTCATTTACAGGAGAATGGAAATGATATTGCATTGCATTTTTTCCTTTTTTCATTCTTTTGAAATGGTTATGTTGATGATACTGCATTTGTACCGAGTACACTTCAAAAATGTAACTCTTCTACTAAAATTTATAATGACTGTTTGATGAACACTTTTAGATCCTTATAATTAAGGCTGTGCATACTTGGTTTAGAACCGATCGAAACAAACCAGTTCGATTCGATTTTTAACACAAATGCATTTTTTAAGTGCGGGTCAGTTCGTTTTTCTTGAAGCCTTGAAAATAAGCCTAAAACTGTAAAAGAAAAAGAAGCCAAAACTGACAGAATCAAATCAGTTTAATTCAGTTTCTGTACATATGGACTGGCCAAAAATGCTTCTGGGCCGAAATGATTTTATTAAATGAGGTTTCGAACTGATGTGAATATTCCAACCAAAAATCTTCCAAATCAGACTGAAAGGTAAAATAACATTTTGGTGTAGTTCTCGTTTAATATTTTATTTAATGTTTAATTCTATAATTCATGGATAAAATAATTACTTATATAATTCAGTTTGATTTTAGCATCATTGGTTAATTAATTTTTATATTATATATGGTAATATTGATAATTATACTTATAATATATTATTTGGTTTTATTATTAACTAATCAATTTTCAAATTCTTGACTTGTGGGACAATTTTTGTATCCTAGGTTTGGCTTTTGTACTTTTAATTTTAACAATTTCTTTTTCTTTTTTTTTTTTGTTAAATCTAAGTTTCCGTTTATTTTTGAAAAATAATTTATTTTAAAAATAATTTATTTTTAAAAAAATATTTTTAAATTAGATATTTTTCAAATATCTAATTTTTCATTTTTTTGGTTGGAATATTTAAAACTAATTAAAAAATATTAAAATTTTAACGTATAAGATCATAAAAATATTTAAAATTATAAAAATTTATTACTAAATATGAGAAAAATACATAAAAAATGATAAGATAATTGCCATTGATAGATGATAGTGGTTGACATAGTTGGTGGCCTGTGGTAATTGGTGATCTATGGTGGTGGCTATTGATAATTAATAAATTAAAAAATATATTTATATAGATATTGTCAATATTTTAAAAGTATTTTCGTCTTTTAAAAAATGGGAATTCATTTTCTTTAACAATTGTTTAGTTTTTTTATTATGAAAATATTTTTCATTGACTAATTTTCCTAAACACCTCAAATTGAAAAATTGTCACGACCCATTTCCATGGACCGGACCGGCACTAGGGCCCAGGTAAGCTTAAGGCCCCCGAGGCCCGTAGTAAGCCTGAAACACTCATGGGACCCGGACCGGCACTAAGGGCCCAGGTAAGCTTGAAGGCCCCCAGAGGCCCGTAGTAAAGCCCCTGAAACACTAACAAATTTGCTATCCTCAATAAAATTTTAAACATTTTACAAATTCCCCTGCTTACAAATACATCTATAGTTATAAAGCCACTTAGCGCCCCGCTGTGCCCGACAGAATTATTCCATCTATAAAATAATACACAAAACTTAAGAAGTATAGCAAGTTCTTGATAACTGCGGGAAGTTACTATAACTGCGGAGTTTACTGACGGATGTATACATATAAGTCTTCGGACATTTATCTATTTAATTGATCAATACTAAAATTAGCGAATTTCTTTTTTAAGGGCAAAGAGCAGAGTTATAGCTAGGATTTAGAAAATGCTACTTCCTGAAAGATTTGAACAAAAGAGATGTGAGTTTATTAATGAATAATAATAGTTAACAATATAAAGTAAATAGTGATGATAGTAAAATAATTAGAATACTTTATTTACTATGTATTAAGTTATAGAATTATTCTAAATAAACCTATTACTTTATATTGTTAACTAAGACTAGACTAGTCTAGTTCTATCGAAATTTCGGCAGCAACCGTATCCCTATAAAACGTACTGGGGCGGAGCATGTCGAGGATGAGCGAACGAGTGTGGAACTGGGCGCCTAACTGCAGTATAATATCAACAATAATATAATAATTAATCATCTCAATGCACACAAGCCCATCCGTCGGTCGCGATCAAAACAGTTAAATTTCCCTTCCTCCATCCAAATGAATGAATGTTCAACATTCAAAGCTATAAGTTCCACAACTTTATAATAATCGCTTTCACACTGTGGCTCCAATAATATTACTAGACATGGTATTCTTTGGCTTCAACATAAATATAGATGCGAGCGATTCTTTAGCTAATTTGACCAAATAAATGAAAAATCTTTTTATATACTTATTAACATATACTTAAGAACACCATTACAGATTATTATCAATATTTATGTTCTAGTTACAAAATGCGAAACTTAGCTGAAATAAATATCGAAGAATCTTTTAAGACCGAAAGCTTATTAACTAGTCCTATAGTTCAACAAATGGTATAAGAGAGGCTATCTAAATTGTCAAAATGTCGTATGTTTCCCCAGTTGAAGGTTTGAGTGTGTTTAAGATTTCTCGATCAACTGTTTGAATTCAACTTATAAATCTTATTTGATTTTAGTAGTAGAGGATAATTTATTCATCCTTATCTTAGTATATCATTATTGAGCATTTACTAAGTTTTTTGTAACTACACTTTATTTGCAACCCATAAAATCAATAGTAACTCGTATCCTATTATAACTCTATTAGTCAACTAATGATTTCTAATAATACACTTGGCCTATTAGCTTTTAAATATTCCGCCGAACACCCGGCAGCATCTCTCCTTAATCATACTCAACATCTAGTTTAAATTACCGTAAAACAATCGGCAGCCCATCCACCAGGCAAAGAACTTTAAATAAAATCCCCATCCTCCTATCATTATCAACCCACCATTCTTCGTTATACAGTAATTATCAAATCAATATCTTGAATCCATAATTTACTATGAATTACTTAATAAGTAAAAACAAAATAATTTCTTTAATTGAATCAATAAGTCTTATTTATATACATACCCATTATTGATTTTCACCTTTCAAATTTAATCACAATCAAATAAATGGTTTGTTTGACTGCACCTATTTATATTTCATGACCCATAACCAATTATATACAACACTAAATCCTAGATTTTCCTTTAATAAGCCAAGTATAACTTCGATTTAATCTCAAGTCATGCTAACAAAATAAGCTAACAACCAATTTATTCATGCGATTAGAATACCCAATAACTTAGCTACTGCATTTCTACCAACCCCTCCTTAATTTAACTTTCTGTGATATTTACGGCTTAGAAGCTTAATTTTCGATTTCTGTTGTCTAGTGCAAAACTAATTGCAAAACTAGATTCTATGTAAAAATTGGACTATACTGTCTATGAGGAATTCCGGTCACCGAATCCACCGCTGTCGCCGTCGTCTATGGTGGCCGGAGGTACCTTGGTTCCTAAATCTTGTAATTCTTACGCCAAGACGCAGCAAATTTCATATAGAACTCAGTTCTATAGCCAACTACTACAATTTATGTCAATATCTAACAAAATCCCAATTTTTATTTCTTAAATCCCTAAGTCCCATTTTGATCATTGGATTCCTAATATTCTTTCGCAATTCCTTACGCCAAGACGGCAGCAAATTTTCATATAGAACTCAGTTTCTATAATGCCACTACTGGTTGCAATTTAATGTCAATATCTACACGAAAATCCCAAATTTTTTATTTCTTAAATGCCCTAAGTGCCCATTTGTTTGAATCAATATCCTGGCGTGTAAATCGCGGCTAATTCTTAATGCAAAATGATTTCTAAAAGGAGTGCAAATGGGGGAGGACAATCAACTTACCTCGCCGGGAAGAGGTATAAGTCGGAGTTGCTCGGTCAGAGGAAGGAGGTAGCATCGCGTACTGGTCTCGGATCGCGCGCTAAGGTATCCCCAGCTTCAGTGTGACTCTTGCCGATCAAGAATCGGAAACGGACGAGCACAAGGGAGGAACGGCCCGGCTTGCTCGGCGAGGAGATCGACGGGCGGAGGAGGCGCTGGTTTCTGGTGGTCGGAAACCAGAGAGGAGAAGGAGCGAGGGTTCGCGCGCTGGATTTAATGCGCAAGGAAAAGGAGAAAGGGGAAAAGAAAAAAAAGAAAAAAAAAAAAAGAAAAAAAAAAGAAAAAGTTAAAGAAAAGAAAAATCTTGGGCTTCTAGACGCATTCCGGTCGATTCGAAACCGGTTTGGTCTAATTTCTATGATTTTGGCTCAATTAGCTTGGTTTTTTCAGAAAAAAATCGAATTGCGGTTTAACGGGTCTAGGTTTAGCAATAATAAAATACTAGCATGGGTGGTAATCGCTTATTGGTTTGAAATAAAAATTATTATTTGTTAAATGAAAAATTCTACGAAATTGAAATTTTCGGGTTTGTTTCAAAAATACTAGCTGGTGTAATCTTATTGGTTGAAATAAAAATTTTATTTTTAAATGAAAATTCTACGAAATTAAATTTTCGGGTTGTTTCAAAAATGTTCTCCAGAAAAATTATTTCTGAAAATAATGAAGCCCTAAGGTTTAAAATTTTTGTAATTTTGTTAAACTTTATTTGGTTGAAATATGATTAATCTTATAAAATTAAAAATACAAAATTTGTATGTAATAGAGTTATTTTAGTTGAGGAATTTATTGTCAGGCCTAAAGAGTTGAATTAATATCATAGGTAATATCTTTAATTTATCAAATTGATAAAAATTTATGTGTTTAAGAAAATTTAAATTCGTCTTTAAAAAAAAAAAAGAAAATTTAAATTCAAAATCTTCGACTTCCACATTTTTATATAAAATGAAAAAATCAATTAGATCACATCTAATTAGTAGGATTAAATTTTCTTAGAATTACAAGCATTTATAGTCATAAATATCTTGAAATTAATTTACCCATATAAGATTACATTTCTTTTTCTGAGTTATCATAAAGCAAACACTACCCTACGTTGAAAAATATTATTTTGACAAAAACAAAAATAATAATTAGAAGTCAAAATTTCTTAGCATGATCCATCTTTTCCGTTGTCTAATTATATCATCACTTGAAAGCTTCTGTGTTTTTTTGCCTTTCTTTCCCTTCTTTCTTTATTAGCTTTTACCAATTGATAGGCCAACTTCACTTTACAACAAACATACAAAATTCAGGAAACCCTAACTTGAGGAGTCATTTGTGCTAAACCTTTTACTTATAATTATAACTTACAAGCACGCATTGCACACATAATTAATAGTATATTAATATATACACATTTTTTTAAAATTTATTAGAGACCCAACGGCCGAAATAACACTATAAGACTATACAATATGGATAAAATCAAAGGAATTGCAATTTTGCTTTACAAGAAATTTATAATATCTCTTAAAGATAAAAAAATAAAAATAAAAATAAAAAAGGGGGGAAATGCATGGATTAGGTTTGACTTGGTGATGAACAATAGTTGAGTGTCATGTGACATCATTATTAAGGGAAAACCACTGGCTACTTAGTGGATTTATGCATGGCTCCAGCCTTTTTATAGACTACTATTATTCTTTTAAAGGGGTATGATGAAGAAAACTGACTTGTAATAATGCTCTTCCCTTTTTTTTTTTTTTTTTTTTTATGAATGAAGAATAGACTGACTTGTAACTAATGCTCTTACCTTTTTTTTTTTTTTTTTTTTTTAATTATATAAAAATCTCATCTTCTTCCTCAATCAAAAATCTTTTTTTTTTTTTTTTTTTTTAATTATATAAAAATCTCATTTCTTTCTCATCAAAATCATTTATAAATTGTTAATATAATTTTTTTAATACTAAAATAATATTGTAAGTACAGTTTTATGCGTTAAACTGAAATGATCTCTTCAGTCTAATTAAAGATAAATCATTCGCACTGAGATAATAGAGTAATCTCTTATAAATTATTTTGTTTAATTTCATTATAAAAATATTAAGTTAATTGTTTAGCTAACAAGAAGTCCCCTATTGGCTTGCTTAGAATTCTCAAATAAAACATTATTAGTAATATTTAAAAAAGAAGATTAATTGTATAAGAAAGCAATTTATATTTAAACATGGTGTGTCCAAGAAGAGCATGGTGAGAAAACCTAGTAGATATGATAATTTTGTATTGAGGCTTCCAAACCAAAATATGTAAAGATTCTTTATTCTTTGGTAATTGGGATTATTTTGACTTAAACTAACATCACAATCTATAATAAAGACAGAGACTAAGTAATTAAGGTTATTGTTCTAAGTGCAATTAAGACATCTTATTATCTTAAATCACCACCTCAGTGGGAGACACCATGAAAGAGAGAAGAGATTATAAGAAAAAAGAGAGAAAAAGGTTTCAGCTTTCTGGTTGACTTGCCCCATAAAGTCTGCCAATTTTAGAGGTCATGGCAAAGAGAATCCTATCCCTCTCTCCCCACATACAAAGGTTGGATTTTCAAGTGATTCTTTGACAATGGATCTACACCCATTCTCACGAATCGAACCGGATTGATTCGTCTGATCCGTTGAATTTAAAATTAATTTAGCCTATTATATTTTTATTTTTGAAGTTTTAAAATTAATCTGAAAACCACTTATAAAATTAATTTTTAAAATATTAGTAACATATTTGTAATTTTTTTTGAAATCAAATTGTTTGAACTTATACATATAAACAATTTGTGTGGTTTCAAAAGGAGGGGGTGAAATGAAAAGGAGTCATTATCTTGGTTCCTTGTTCATGTTGTTTTGTGGGGGAGAGGAATATATAACTTTTTTGCAATTGTAAAAAGATAGGCCTTTTTTTTTTTTTTTTTTTTTTTTTTTTTTAATTGTATAAAAGATAGAGCCTTTTCATTTTTTTTTTTTTTTTTTTTTTTTTTTCTGTTGCCCTTTTTTATTTTAAAAGGTTGTCTTTTGAGAGGGTAATAAAGAGTAAAGTGAGTGGGAATAGGCAACTCCACTAAAAAGGCTCCTCTTGGTCCTTGGATTTATTTCAATGCTAGTAGGCGAAATCCATTTTCTCTATTTTTTTTTTTTTTGTTTTTGGGTGACATGTGTGTTGGATATGTGCTTAGATTTTTTTTTTTTTTTTTTTTTGGGTGACATGTGTGTGGATATGTGCTTAGATAGTGCACTATCAACTATCCTTCTTTTTTTTTCTTTTTTCTTTTTAATCTTTTTGATGCCCCAATACCCAATCTATCTTATGAAATTTTAAAGAAAAATATGAAAAATCAAATCTTTCCCATTTATAAGTTTTTCAAATTCCAAATGCTATATTTAGTATTATCTTCACTTACCATTAATTTCTATAATTTTTTTTTATACATGGAATGCTCAAAATAACTCTCTTCTTTGAATAACATTCAAAGATTTGGTCATAATCTTTACGATGGAAAGAATTCAAAATCGAGACTTTTCACCTCCACACCTAAAAAAACTAATTAAATCACACTTGATTGGCACCAGTTCCCGCCTATTAAAACAATGATCCAATATAAATGCTTATACTGTTCCAACAATAAAGGGCAATTGAGTTCTATTGGTGACCTTAGAATTGTTTTTGTAATGTTCCATTTTACAATATATATATATATATATATATATTCTAGAATCCCTCCCTAACCCTTAGTGACTATTACTTTATTGTAGGTGATGACTTTGGATTGGAATGATCTATAATGGTCCTTCCAGATAATATTGTTTTCTTCTCAATATTCATGTACTTCACATCCGTGTAGGGATTTCAGACTTTTTATCTTCCTTTTTCCAATTGTTATGCGTTGATATTATAAATTAGATTTTAAAAATTATGATCAAACACTATTGAGAAGAAAATTATTAATAGACTATATCTCAGATAAACTTTATCTATAAAATTAGGTATTCCAAATCTTGAGCCACCGTTGAATTTTACCGCAATCCAAGTTAGAAATACATAGAAATTGGAACAAAATTATTACATGATAGAAAATTTAAATCTTATTATTAGGATAGTAGAATTTGAGAACATAATCTTTTTATTTTATTATACATATTATATTTTAAAGTTTTGAGAGTAATTTTTATGTAAAATTTTTTAATATATAAAAAAATAAATTTCATAAATATACTTTTTTTTCTTAGTATTGGTGAAGAAAATTTGAAACTAGTTTTATTACCAAGATGTATATGCACTTACTACTAGATTATGTCTTAATGTGCAATACAATAATAATTTTTTTGTAGTGAAGTGTAATCCTTTTCATTGTGTAAAAATTTTTTACCTCATCAATAAATTACACTTATCAGAATATAAATTTTTATATTCTCATTCTTATGGCAATTGAAATCGTTTACTACTTCAATATATATATATATTTTTTATATAACCATAAGGCGTAATACCTTTTGAGCCATAGAGTAAAAGTTTTTACCATTTGAATTTTTTATATATTCAGAAATATTAATATATGTCCCCCTATAATTTTTTAAAATTTTAACTTTTTCCTTCTAAATTATATACATATTAAAAAAATTCATATTCCCCTCAAGTTAACTTTCCATTTTCTTTTTTTTTTTTTTTTTTTTAGGAAATATTAATTTATATGTCCCCGCGTGAGTAATTTTTTAAAATCTTAAACTTTTTCTTCTCTAAATTATATACATATAAAAAAAAACAAATTCATATTCCACCTCAATGTAACTTTCCATTTTTTCTTTTTTTTTTTTTTATTTTTTTTCTTTCTAATTTCATTTTAAGGCCTACCCAGATGAGGGTTTACAACACTTTTTTTTTTTTTTTTTTTTTTTCTATTTTCATTTTAACCTCCCAAGAGGGTTACAAACTCATGCACCCCAAAGTCAATATATCATATTTAAACTTAGGCAATCAAATAAAAAACATAGCATGATTATAAATACTCACGCGAGAAATTTAATTATATATATTACATTCACCAACCAAGACCTTGGATTTATCAAAAACTCCAAGTTTAAATTATAAGATTCAAAACTAAAAATATATATAATTGAAAATTTCTAAGTGGGATTTTGACCATTGAATCCCAATTTTGAGGCTGCTTTCTCATCTCGAAAGTATTGTACACATTTACCTAATAATAAAATATTATAATAATGTAACTCAAAAACAAAAAATAAGAATAATCAATTTCGAACCACTAATTTTTATTTATAAAATTCTAAATTCCGGTCTCCTGACCAAAAAATTGGGACCAATCTAATGATTTAGAATAATCCTAATTTCAATATTTATTTTTTGTTTTGTTAGAATAGTCATATTTAATTGATTCTTATTTTATAAATAGGAATTAAGATCAAATAAATACATTTTATTTCTTAAAAATCTTCAAATAAATACATTTATTTTTCACTTTAAAAACTTCAAATAATAAAGAGCAAAGTAAAAATCATTTTAAAAATAATTTTTTATAAATTTAAAAATTAAAAATATTTTCAAAAGCTTTAAAAAGAAATTCTAACAGTCCAAGATTGCAACTTATGTGAAAAGAATACAGAATAGAAATGTCAACCCTGTTGACAAAAAACCAAAAACCACAAAACGACCAAGTGTAATGATGTGCACGTGTGGCATACTTATCATCTCATGTGAGAAAAATAAAAAAAATAAAATGATTAGAAAAATCCCACCATTTTGACTCATGCTCAACAATGATTCATCATAATGGCTTAGCCAATTCGGTCATAAATCTACTCATGAGATTAATTAATTTTTTAATGAAACAAAGATTATGGCTATAACCCACTACTCATTTTTCTTTTCTTTTATTTAATTTTTAAACCTTTTTCTATTCCTCAATTTGACAACTTGGCTTCAATACCATCTTACTATTTTTTTATTTTTTTCCAATTTGAAATTAATTAGGTAGGCTAAAACTTTTGAAGTCTCATGCTTTTAATTATTTTTGAACTTTTTTAATGGTTTCTTAATCAATTTTTTAAAAGATTTTCAAAATTTTCATCATCAAAAATTCCATTACATAAGTGATCTTAAAATCTCTAATTCTTCTATTATGTGCGATGCACGTTGACTTTGCTTTTCATGTACTCGTTCTTTATGTTTGTTTAATTTTGTTTTTTTATATAATATTAAAGTACAAGTTCTTATTTATATTAAAATAAATACAATTATTAATTTATATTGCACTTTATATATGCAATGAATTTTTTTAACATGTCATGTAGTGTAATATCTAATTGAAAAGAAAATGTTTTTACATCTCCCTTTAATAAAAAATATATTCTTTCCACTAATTAATTATATAAAATAACTAAAACTTGCATTTACCATACTACAAAATATTTTATAATTTGGCGATGCTATGACATAATCTAATAAATCAAGACTTACTATGCGTAACCACAGTATAAAATATAGTTTTAGTCTTCACATTAATTATTTTCATCGGATAAAGTTAAGTTGAAATTTTATTAATGGCATATAATTTTTTTGGACTCCATATCCTTACACATAATCTAAAAATAAATTGATTAAAGTTATAAGCTCTAAATGAGAATCAATGTATAAATAATAATATTGATAATGGAAGATCATTTCTCAAGTTTATAGAAGATAGATTAAATTCTAAAATTTCAAAGTCCTATATATTTATTTAAAAAATATTTTAAAAAGTTAAAATATCAAAATTATAGGTAAGTTTTTATTTATTTTAAAAATTATTTTAAAAAATACATCAAGTTAAATCATAGAAAAAAAAATAAATTTCCATAAATTTTAAAAATAAAAGAATTAAATGTTGAATAAGAAGAGAGCTTTTGAAAATTTTCTTTATTTCATATTTTATATAAAAAAGCTGAAAATAAAAATGATAGAAAATATGCCCAAATAGCTATTTTTCATTAATTCAAACTTTTATAGCCATTTTTTTTATTAGAGTAAAAAAAATCTATTATTTGATATTATCAAATATTATGATTCTATACTTTCATTACTTAATCCAAATAATTGTATACCATCCTCTCCAAAAAATTAAAGAGAAATAATATATTTAAAAAATTTTATTTTATTTTCATTACAATTAACTGATAGAGGTTAATAGTAAAGTATTTAACCATATTTTAAAAAATTCAAAACATAATAAATTAAAAGAATTAAAGTTTCATTTTCAATACTTGAATTAAGGTTGTCAATTTACCTCCTATATACGTGAGAACATATGATTAAGAACATCAAAATCTATTAAATATAAAAATCATTGAACATGAACGCTGCAAGATCAAATAGAAAATATATATATATACATATTTTCTCAAATTAAAATGCATAAAATATGTAACTAAAAGTATATTCAAAAGAATAAATGAAATCTATTTTCTCCAATTAAAAAGTATAAAAAAATACAAATAACAAGGATTTTCAAAAGGATAAATGGACTTATTTTCTAAAATTGTAATGCATAAATAATCTAAATAAAAGGATGTACTATGAATTTTCCTATTCTCACATTTATATATAGCATAGACTGTAGATTATAATTATTCATTTTGTCCCAAAATATAAGTCATTTTTGAGTGATTATTTTGTCTTAAAAATATAAATCGTTTTGAGTATTTTAAAAAGTAATAAATGATATTTTTTCAATGTTATCTTTATTTAAATTAGTTACAATAAATACTTTCACAAGTAATTATTGATTTTGAGATAAAGGATAATTTTATCGAATTACTCTTGAGTTTGTTATAATTTAGAAGAATTAGATATTTTTTTGTTTTTTTTATTAGTTACAGATAAGATACTTTCAGACAAGTAATTATTGATTTTGAAGATAAAGGATAATTTTATGGAAATTACGTCGTTGAAGTTTTTGTTATAGAAATTTAGAAAGAAATATTACTTATTATTAATCTTGTAATAAGAATAACATAATCTTAAACGACTTCATAGTTGTTGGAGACAGAGGGGAATAATAATTTTTATTAATGTGGGTGAAAAAAAAATTAAAAAGGTCTAAACTGTTTCTAATTATTAAAATAAATAAGTTTGTTGGAAACAATTCCACGCACGAATTCTCAAAATAGTAAAAGAAAAAGTTTTAAGTCAAACTACTAGATAGTTCGTTAATAATAATATAACCATTAAAATCCACAACGATATAAAATTAAAATTTTTTTATTAAAATTGTGATTGAAATTTAAAAAAGATAAAACTTAAAAATTTAAAATGTTTATTATTTATATGTATTGTATTTAAAAAAATAATTTTATAAGAATTATATTCATCAACTAATAAAATATAATTTTTAATTAAATTATGATAAAGTTTATTCTTAGGATATCTAAATTTTATTTAAGATGCTACTGAAAGATCCGCATTATTTCGCCTCTTTCTCACATTTGATATATAGTAGTAGGAGATTTAGCAAAGACATCCTAATCTTATAATAAATATATTGTAAATTACCTGTTGTTTAATTTTGTTATTAATAAAGAGTTTTAGCTTTAAATATAAATTAGAATAAATTAAAAAGAAAAAAATTAGAAAATTAATTTTTATTTTTTTTAATTATTAAGGACACTTAGAATATTTGAGTCATTACTATTAGTTTAATTTACTAAAAAAAGAAACTTTGATTTTCTATTAAATTAAAGGAATTCTAATAAAATATAATTTTTTAATTAATTATGATTAAAGTTATTTTAGGATATCTAAATTTTATTAAGGATGCTACTGAAAATCCCATTATTTCCCTCTTTCTCACATTTATATATAGTATATAGATTTAGAAAGACTCTTAATCTTATAATAATATATTTAAATTACTTTGTTATTTTTATATTAAAGAGTTTAGCTTTAATATAATTAAATAAATTAAAGAAAAATTAGAAATTAATTTTATTTTTTATTATTAAGGACATTTGATATTTTGGTCATTACTATTTTTAATTACTAAAAAGAACTTTGATTTCTTATTAAGGAATTATGACAATCTCTAATAGGAGGACTATTTTGTTAAAAGAGACAAAAAAATGCAACACTATATAATTATGCTGAATATCAGTGATCAAATTGTGAGTTTACCATTTTTGTTACACCAAATGCAAAGATAGAATGGTAATTTTGAAATAGAAAGGGTAGGTGTATAATTATTAATTATTAAAGCAAAACAACAAAAATGTTCTTATATTTTAGAAAGAATCAGAAATTTATCCCTAAAATTTAATTTAAATTATTAAATCGTCCATATTTTTTGATAAAATTATTGATTCGTATATGAAATTTAGTTTTATTGAAAAGATAAAAGTAATAAACGTGAAAAGTGAAATAATAATATTATGTTAAATGATAATATAATCAAATACTACAAAGTATTTAATTGTAAAAATGACATTTTTTAAACAAAAAAAAGGTTTAACTACTATTTATCATTTAGCAAATTGTATTGGATGAATTAATAATTTCGTTAAAATGTTAGGGACTAAATAATATATTTTCCTTCATTTTATAAACCTTTCTGCTTTTACTTCTCCAAAGTCCGATTAAAAACCAAAAGACACCGAGGTCAAAATACTCTCTTTCTTTCTCTAATGGCGGCCAAGAAGAGCACCACCTTCAAGACTACTTCTGCTCTAATGTCTCAAGCTGCCCATTATCCTCTACTTAGTCCTTTCCTTTGACATTCTTTTTATCAAAACCTACATTTTATGCTCTGCAGTATAGCCAAACAACCCACTCCATAAAAAGAGAAGAAACTAAGACCTCCCTCTCGGTTTTCGTGTTCCACTTAAACTTTTGTCAAAAACCCATTATCTCTCTCATTCCAAGAAAGAAAAAAACAGAAAACAAGAAAACAAAAGGAGACAACTTGGCTTGAACCAAAGCAATTTCTTTGAGATCTGTTTTTGTTGTTCTTGCCTTTGGTTTTTTTGTTTTATACTTATTGACTTGTTAATTTCTTCTTCTTGGATTCTTGAAAAGATTTTGAAGTTGGAAGTAAAATGGGAAGTAAATGGAGAAAAGCAAAGTTAGCTTTGGGTCTAAATCTTTGTGTTTATGTACCAAGAACTCTAGAAGATTCACCACCGCCAGCAAGTGAGAGATTATCTGATGCTGCTTTGCTTTCACCTACAACTTGGGATTCAAGGCCAATGACACCTACACCTTCTTCACATGGTCTAAAGTGGTCCAAGAGTGGAAGCAAATCATCAAAGGTTTGTTTATATTTTTTTTTCTTCTAAATGTATAATTTTTTTTTTTGGTTGCAAAAAAACTGTTGTTTAAATATTTTGTTTCTGCTTCTCATGGGTTTTATTAGTGGTCTGTGGTGTGTTATTGTTGGATTTTTCTAGTTGAGGCTGTTGATGGGTTTTGGTAGTTTTGATATTGGGAATTGTGTGTTACTGTTGGATGAATTTGTTGGTATTGAGACCGATTCTTGTTGTGTTTGGGTGCTGGATTTTATTTCTTTTTCTTAATTTTTTTAGAATTTTTTTATGGGAGGTAGTTCTGGGATTTTAAAGAATTTTTTATTTGGATAAAACCAAATATAAGTGGACTCAGCTGGATTAAGTTAAATGATTTATGTTATCGATGATATGCCTTCTAATTTCCTGTTGGGTATTTGATTGCTACGAAAGGCAGTAAAATTATAAAAAAAGAGTTTAAATTAAAAAGTTGGTATCATTTAAGTTTTCTATTTTTGGTTTCTAATTTTCTATAGAAACATTTTTTACATGTGAAAAAAACGGGTTGAGAAAATAGCCAAATATTACTTTCTATTGTATAGTTTTCACTTGTGGCAAGTCGTTTTTCTGGTGTAAGCTATAAGTAACAGAGAGAATATATTTTGAGGGTAGATTCTTCTTTGGCAATTGGAAAACAAATCAAAATCAAGAGACAACAACAATGCCAAACAGCCCCTAGCATTTTGTTGTTGTTTTGGTGATATGCTCGTCTCAACTTGGCTAAGTAAGCCAAGTAGGTGTACTTCTATTAATTGAAAGGAGACTTTCCTTTTCTGGCTTGTTGTATCATGAAGAATTCTCCATTTCTAGATTTTAATTTATTTTTCCTACCTCACTTTCAGCAACTACTTCGGGGATTAGGATTTTATAAGTATATATCTTCTTTGTATTTTTCTTAGATAGAGTTGAAAGAGATTGAAAATTTCTCAATCTTTTCCCAGTTGCTTTGTTCATCCTTATCCAGAGCTAGGATATGAAGTCACACTATCTTGTATCAACTTATTTGCTTCTTGTTGATGAAAATGATTATATATATAAAGCTTAATCTTTTTGGCCTGAATCTTATCTTTAGATAGTGTTAAATAAGAAACACATTAGGAACTGTTAAAAACAAAATGAATGGTAAAGATACGTTCTTTAGTTGAATAATATATTATCAGTTTTGGCAGTGTCTGAGGAGCCGTACTTGAATTATTGGGCTGCTTTGCTGATGTCATGTTGCTTCCCATTCTTTGAGCCTGTGGGGTTAATTGTTATGTCCCTTTCTGAAGCATTTTCAATTGGCTTAACAGTAAAAGAAAACTATAGGTTTCCATATTTGCTTTCCCCTTTCTCTTGAAGGGGGAAAAGAAAAAAAAAAGCAGCTTCTGTGGTAGCTTAACTGTTTCAGTGTTATTGCAAGCTTTCTAGGTGTGAAACTTCATTAAAGAAGTAAAAGTAAAGAAACATCATAAAGCAACATGTTATTTTCCCCTTCCTTTTGATAGATATGTTTTATATTTTTTCCCTGTTTGCATTCAGAGAGTTGATTCATCTGTATCATAAAATAGTTGTTTGATAACACTTCAAAAGTCACTCTCTCATTTTTTAACTCTGCATTATCTTGTGTGCCCCATATGTTGTATACCTAACTTTGACTTCTTTAAACCTTAATTTTTTTTTTGACATTTAATATACTTCTTTAAACCTTAATATTGGTCTTCTTTCCTTTTCCAATATTTCTTTTCTGGTCATGCGGTCTGGCCCCAGAGTCTCAAAGTTATTCATGTATGCAACTTACCTGTTGTGATTATTGCTGCCTGACAAAGGTGAAATATACATGAACACATGCTAGGATTAGAAACATTGAAAACTGCATACAACTTTTCTTCCATACTGCCTTGGCTGGTGCAGGACTTGTACCAGTGAGCTGCTTGTGAATTTTGACGCTCTTAAAATTATACGGACATTGTAGAAATATAATAATAATCTGAATAAAGACTGGGGTTTGGTGGAGAAGATAAACCCATGCTTTTACCTCTTTCTTTTTCTAGATTACCATATGAGTTATTATTATTATTATTATTATTTTTTCAAATGAATTAGGATCACATGCAGCTTCTCACCAATGTATAAAAAATTCTGGGAGATTCATTTAGGACTAATTACCTGATCATGAAATCTATGAGTTAATCTATCATTTTACACATCAGTGTGACATGTTAATTGTTTGTTTGGATAAATTTACTTTGCATGTCTCTTTTGAGATACGGTAATTTCATGCTAGCTTAAAATTGTTATCGGCTTTCTAAGCTATGCAACAGTATTTTAAGGTTTGTCAGTTGTAAAATACTGAATTTGATACATGGGTAGTAAGTGTGTGTATATTCTGATTTCTGAAGATTTATTACACGTCAACTTCCTTTGCAAGATAAAATTTTCTGAGAGTTTTCGTACCATAAATTGGATCTGCATGCTGATACAAAGATATGTTCGAATATTCTTACCCATACTAATATTGATCTCGAGTATATTATGTAATTATGTTCCTTCTTTCAGATTTTATCCCATGTTCATGCAATTTTCTGCTTGTCTTTTCTTTTGTGATTTCAGCAAACCTGCTCAATATGCCTGACCAAGATGAAACATGGAGATGGCCATGCTATTTTTACTGCTGAATGCTCACATTCCTTCCATTTCCACTGCATCGCGTCAAATGTGAAACATGGCAACCAAATTTGTCCAGTTTGTCGAGCAAAATGGAAAGAAATCCCCCTGCAGGCTCCCAGTTTGGATCCTCTGCCTGGCAGAGGATCTATCAATGCAGTAGGGTGGCCTCACAATGATGCTTTGATGACTGTGGTTCGCAGGTTACACCCTCCGCCTCGTCGAGATCTGAATCGGCGACACATAGTTCCATTACTCCAAGCTCCCGAGCCTACTGTATTTAACGATGATGAATCCTTAGATCTCCAACCCACATTTGCTGACAGAAGTTCTGACAATGAAGATGCTGCTCCTCAGAATTCTGCTAGCACAATAGAGATCAAAGCATACCCAGAAGTTTCAGCTGCATCACGATCCAAATCATACGATAACTTCATTGTGTTGGTCCATCTCAAAGCTGCTGCTACTATTACAAGACAAAATCCAAGAAGAAACCAGGCTAGCTTGCCTCAACTGTCTCAAACTCCTCGAGCTCCAGTTGACCTAGTCACAGTTCTTGACATCAGTGGTAGCATGGCAGGTACAAAGCTAGCATTGCTTAAACGAGCTATGGGATTTGTAATACAGAACCTTGGCTCCAATGACAGGCTCTCAGTTATTGCCTTCTCTTCCACTGCCCGCCGTCTCTTTCCCCTCCGTCGAATGTCTGATACAGGCCGGCAGCAGGCACTTCAAGCTGTCAATTCTCTGGTTGCAAATGGTGGCACTAACATTGCTGAAGGCCTGAGAAAGGGTGCAAAAGTAATGGAAGACCGAAGGGAAAAGAATCCTGTGGGAAGTATAATACTGCTATCAGATGGGCAAGATACATACACTGTGAGCAGCTCTGGGAATAACCAACCTCAGCCAAATTACCGGTTACTTCTGCCTTTATCTATTCATGGTGGTGACACTGGAGGGTTTCAGATTCCAGTGCATGCTTTTGGTTTTGGTGCAGATCATGATGCTTCATCAATGCATTCTATCTCAGAAATATCTGGAGGCACTTTCTCTTTCATTGAAACTGAATCTGTAATCCAGGATGCATTTGCACAATGCATTGGCGGACTTTTAAGTGTTGTGGTGCAAGAGTTGCAGGTTAGAGTGGAGTGTGTGCACCCCGATATCCGCCTTAGCTCTCTTAAAGCAGGAAGTTACCCAAGTCGTTTGATGACTGACGCGAGCTTGGGCTTTATCGATTTTGGAGATTTGTATGCTGATGAAGAGAGGGATTTTCTGGTTTCAATAAATGTTCCAGCAGAGCCTTCGGGAAATCAAACATCACTTCTAAAGGTGAGATGTGTTTACAAGGATCCTTTATCTAAAGAAATGTCAACCTTAGAAAGTGAAGAAGTTAGGCTTAACAGACCTGAAATATCTGGAGAAGCAGCAGTGTCTATTGAAGTGGACAGGCAACGCAACAGGCTTCAAGCAGCTGAGGTAATGTCACAAGCAAGAACTGCAGCAGAGCAAGGAGATCTGGCTGGTGCAGTTTCTATACTTGAAACTTGCCGAAGGATATTGTCAGAAACCATTTCAGCTAAATCCCATGACCGATTATGCATTGCATTAGATGCAGAGCTAAAAGAGATGCAAGAGAGGATGGCAAGCAGGCATGTGTATGAAGCATCTGGCAGAGCTTATATTCTGTCCGGTCTAAGCTCACACTCATGGCAAAGAGCAACAGCAAGAGGAGATTCAACTGATGGTTCGAGTCTTGTTCAATCGTATCAAACCCCATCAATGACTGAGATGCTTACTCGATCTCAGGCTATGTTACTCGGTAGTCCATCAGCTCAGAGGCTTGTTCAGCCATTGTGGTCTTTTGGCTCACAACCAAATCCAAGGTGACATTTTACCATGCGGCTACAAGTGCCTTTTTCCCTTTTTTTTTTTTGTTTTTCTATTTGGGCTAGAAGGGACAAATTAGAAAGATAAGGAGAGGGTTCTTTTGACTGTGATTTCGCTTGTATCACATGTAAATGAATAAAAACAAGGGTAAAATGTGAAGGGATATATTTGGAGGTAAAAGAAAGGTACACCTAGGTAGGGTTTAAGTCTTTTGGTGCATTTGATTGTGTTTTTGAAGGGTTGATGTACATAAGGAGAGACGGTATTTTTATCTGGGAGAAAAAATGGGTATAAGTTTGTAATTGTGGAGATGAATGGGGTGAAGTTTTTGCCTAATATAGTTTTACCTGCTCTCAATTCTTTTCAGAGTTCATTCTATTTTTTGTCAAATTGTGTCAAGAACTGCTTCTCCCTCTCTCTTGGGTCTCCATTTGATTAAGAATAGGAATGGATGAATCTGCATGAAATTTTTGACATATAATGATTTTATTTGGTCAAGCATTTGGATTTTGAAGGTTGGAACTTTTTAGAGCACTGAGTGCACTCAAATATAGTGTAATCTTGACAAAAATATAGTCTGCTCGAATTTTAATTTGTGAGAATTTTGAATTCATTGATATGAATGAGGTCCATTATACCAGTAGATTAAAGGTCTCAAAAAGAATTTTCAATCTCTACCAAGTGAATTGCTTTTCCAGGCTTCTCAACTGGCATTAGATCAAGATGATATTTCATATACACATAATTATATGGTTTTCAGTAGGTATTATAAATCCACACTCCAGCAAATTTTACTGTGAATTAGCAGTAAAGTGTCCGATAATCTAATTTTACAAATTAATTATAAACTCTATCTTTTAAATGTAAAGCCTAATGCCCTGTTGATGAAATTTACAAGTTTTGAATGGTAGATGGGAATGTATCAAGAAAGGAAGTTGCAATAAATATACCAACTCATCTAACTTCAGATAATATTCTTTCACTATTAAAAGCTTGAACCTCACTCCAATAAGTCTCACCACCGTTTCTATTTTGCCATCCCCTGCTTCTGAGAGAGATGGTTAAACCACCATCACCACCACCAGCTGTGCCACCACCTCCACCGGCAGATGCACCAGCGGGCAGACCTAATGGGTGCCTAATGCCATGGTAATATATATTTCGTTCCACATAGTTTTAATAATAATAATAATCTTCTACCTTAGTCTTTTTCTAATAAAAAAAAAAAAACTCTTATCATGGATTTTCAATTTTGAAAAATAAAATCATACAGCAACTTTTTGATGGTTACAATTCAATTTTATTATCGGTTAAATTTCATATTATTTCATATCAAGACTGATTTGATTACCACTGAAGGTGTCCTCCCAAAAAAAAAAAAGGTGCTTTTGAATTTATTATATATATCTAGAAAATAATTTAATAAGGTATATTTAGCATATTTATAAAACACAATTTTATTTTTAACAACATAAATTAAGAAAAATAAATTCAAGTCTATCAGATTAGCAAATTCAACTTAATTTTGTCTAAACTTGAATTGATAATAGAATTATAAAAATTAATCAAATGTTGCATCAAAATGTTAAAATTAAAAGTTAATAATAATAATAATAATAATAAAGCTTGAATTCGAACTTCGAATTTCCTAATTGGATCGAGCTATTTAGTCAAGCTCAAAAATGTATCGACCCGACTCGATACCTAGCTGTTGTGTTATTTTATTTGTGGTTCTAACACGTTTTTCCTTATTTTGATAACGTCCAAGGTTGTGGTTTCTCTGTTGCTGCGGTCTCCTTACAAGCTGCTGTCCAGAAACTTTGCCACGAGGACCCCCACCTGCTCTTTGACAACTTAATTTTAATTCTTGTAGAGATTAAAGAAAATTTTCCCTTTTTGTTACAATATTTCAAGTGAAAACAACAGAATGATCCATCAAATGCTACTTTTGTTCCTTCAAAGCTAAATTTTAATGTTAAAAGTGTTCTCTCACCATCACTCTGTGCGGACTCCAAAGACTAACAACATAACAGAATTACGAGTCAACATTCTTCATTATTACAGCCATTACTATCCATATCAAGTTACTCGGCCCAAAAATGAACGCTCGTTCGTGAAACCAGGAAAAATAGCACCGGCAATCTTATAAAAAGGGAAAAAAGTGATCTTCTGCCTAATGTATGATATAACGACCGTAGAAACAAGCCTATAACTAGTTTGATTTGCCTTCGTTCGGCTTAGGAATTCTTTTGTACTCGTAATTGTTTATGTCCACTTTCTGCTGCAAAGCCTGTATACCACAGAAAAGCAAGTTTGTTGCAAAACCCCATTTAGTAAGCCTTAATGAGATATAATATGATATAATCAAATGCATTTCTACACACTAGAAAAGAAAATGCGTTTAGTTTCATTACGGTTTATCAAACATAACCTTAATTTGTTTAGTTTGGAGGTGTGCTAACCAAACATCAAGTAACCATACCTTTAACTCCTCTTCAAGTGAAATCCTTTTGGGTTGATATGCGTCTATAGGCCCTGTTCTAGACAGTGCTTTTCTAGTCTCAATAATTTCCCATTCTTGATCGTCTTTCACCTTTGCGATATCCTTGCTGAACTACAAAAAATTTCAGATGCGGAGTAGAATGAGAACATGACAATGATCCATTTGCATTCTGCCATAGAACTTAAAACAGATAGTATCATACAAATGGTAAGGAAATCCAAAAGTATACTGCATATTTATGCATGTTAAAAACAAAGTCATGGCAACGAAAGCAACGGTTCATTATCATTTAGATTATGTACCTACATCAGTAATTGTACTAAGGCCCCCATTTGGTATAAAATGAATCCCAAAAAAATTTGTGAAATTCAATTGAATCTTTGTGTTTTCATGTTTGGTATAAATGAAAATATCCATTTAACTACCATAAATTCAACTGCATCGAATTCAACTCAATTAGTTATAAATGAATTCCATATTTCAAATTCATTTATTACTGAACAATGGATAAGGGAATGAAAATTCAATTGCTCTGAAGTTGTCCTGAGTCTCAAATAGCAAGTTCAGTGCTGCTAAAGGATCTCAATCCATATTTCAACCACATGCTCTTGTACTTTGGGAATTTTCCTTTGTCCAGGCCACAACTAAAGCTAAATGACAGCATCATTTAGATGGCTTTATATGTTGTTTCCTCACTAGTTTAGACCTGCCGATTTGAACCAGAAACCGAGGATGACATTCTAATCACTATTTCATAAGCATAGCAGAA
The DNA here is from genome assembly GCF_014843425.1 of Jatropha curcas. The sequence continues at coordinate 524,002 of NW_023590944.1, read as the reverse complement.
TTTTTTATATTTACTCCAAGAGTGCATAACTATTAATGCAAAACACCAATTGTTAGAGCATTCAGAAATTCTAGTCCCCAAGCCCCCATATTCTCTTGCAAAAAAAAAAGTCTTCTAAAATCCATGGAATTAATTAAAAACCTGTGTATTTAATTCCATGAATTTGGACAATCTCTCTGGTCTGATAGACAACCCAACTCCTGGAACAAAAGGTATTTTTGGAATAAACAAAAAGTTTGAAAACTCCTTCTGGCCTCGTCTACTCGAAATGAGAGATTTCATAAGATCACGCCTACAACTACAAGCTGTGGATTTGAAATACCTCAATTTCAGGGATTTTAGAAAATTAAGAATTTGTTAAAATCCATGGATCCACACTACCCATTTTTGGCATCCAAACAATGAACTTTCTCAAATCTATGAATTCTTTCAATTTTCTCATCCAAAATCCATCATAGCAAACAACCTTTTTGAATAAATTGATGATAACTGAGTTTCAGGCCATTCAAGCAGCAATAACAATAACTGAGAAGGCCATTTTCCAATCAACCTCGACAATACACAAGTAACATTAGAATACAAGTTCATCATCTAGCAAGCCATGACCCTTTTATTGCCCCATGACACAATTCATGACTAAAGGGAACACAAACTCGAATTACAATATAATATAGGCTGATTGTATACAAGACAACATAATTACATTTTTCAAGTAAGCATTGAACTTCACTCAATTGCCAAATGAAACAATTATCGACATAATAGTCTCATTTGGAAATTCGACTTAGAAAGAGAAAGATCAGGGAGAAAAAAAGGGAAAAAGAGAGGGGGGGGGGGGGGGGGGGAGACCACAACTCGAATTACCAAATAATAATATAGGCCTGATTGTATACAAGACAACATAATTACATATTTTCAAGTAAGCGCATTGAACTTGCACTCAATTGGCCAAATGAAAACCAATTATCGACATAATAGTCTCATTTTGGAAATATCGACTGTAGAAAGAGAAAGATCAGGAGAAAAAAAAAGGGGGAAAAAAGAGAGGGGGGGCGGTGGGGCGGGGCGGTGGTCCGTGGTCGTTATGTCAATCATGCACAAGACAACCCAGGGCGGGCGGTGGTCCGTGGTCGTTATGTCAATCATGCACAAGACAACCCAATCTCCGAAATTAGCAATACATTTAACTCAAAGATGCAACACAGTCCCATTTGAGAATTCAAGTGAAAAGAGGAAAGATTTTATGAAGGGAGGGGACTTGATCTAATTGGCTGTCAATAGAAAATTCATGTTGTTCTTATATATGATATAAAAAAACAAAAAAAAAAAAAATGCAATTTTTAAAATAAAAATAGCACTAACCTGCCCTGCAAAAGATGACCAAGACCTAATGCCCCAAAAACAGTGAGTGAAATCATAGGAAGCCCATATCTAACAAATGGATGCTTCCTTCCCCATCTTTTGAATGATGAAGTTGAACTCTGAATCTTAGCAGTAGCAGCGGCAGCAACACTAATTTTTTGAGGCTGACCCATTTGAGTCTCAAGAGTTGTCATCTTACTGAACCATAGGAAACCCAAAAATACAGTGTTATAACTCAATATACGAAGAAAAAACTCGAAATCAAATGGTTCAAAATAACATGAAAAGCCCCATTAGTCCCAAAATTTTTAGGGTTCTAAAACTAATATGGAACCATCAATAATTTCCATATTTTCCCCAGGTAAATTGACTCCGATTATAATCCAATCTAATGCTTCACTTTTCTTAATGTATTGAAACTATTCAGGAATTATATAATACCTTTACATCATATCATATTCAGTTAAAAGAGGATAAACAGAAATTAAATGAACAAAGGCAATACCTTTTTAATATCTTTTTTGAGATAAAATTGAATTGGCTCTTGAACCTTTGATATCCGCTTCCAATTGGCAATTATTGAGCAAATACAATACAAATAAACGGGCTGGGCAAGCCTGAAATGAAAGAGCAAAGCTGATCAGCTAAATTTCAGGCTCAGTTTCGTCGACTGGGAAGAGGAATAGCGTTAGAGAGGATCCTTTTACAATTACTTTACAAATGGCTTGTTTTTGCGGATGCATCTTTTGGGCGTTTGGCTTCTTTTTTATTCTATAAATAATTGTGTTTAACTAATTTATAAACAAATATACTTCATCCGTCCCGTTATATTTAGTTATATTTTGTTTTATATTTCAAAATATTTACAAAATTTTTAAATTTAGATATATAAATAATTATTTTTCTCCTAATAATATTTATAATTATTTATTAAATGAAGGATTTTTAGTATGTTAATAAATTATTAAGAATAAAAAAGTGTAAAATAAATTTTATTAACTAAATTCTTAATATATGTGTTTTATCAAACCATGCAAACAAAATGAAACGGAGGAGTATAAATTACAGCAATATTCTTAACTTTTAACTTTTTTTTTCTTTTTTTGAGTATCAAGGGAAGAGGATTTAAACTTTAATTTATTGCCAAATCGTGTATACATTTATCATATGCTTTAATATGCTACGTTTTTTTTTTTTATATTCTAAATTTTATCATATAAATATAAGCTATAAATATAATAACATTTTCACTAATATAAAATAACATGAAATACAAATATAATTTAAAAATTAATTAATAAGTATAACACAATAATAGTAATAGTAATTACTCCCTCCGTTCCATTTTGTTTGTATTGTTTGACAAAGCACGCATAATAAAATTTTAGCCAATAAAAATTATTTTGTCAATTCTTCCCTTAACCCAATAAGACATTAATAAAAGTATTTCATTTAATGATAATAATAAAGGTTATTAAGAGAAAAATAATTGTTTATATATACAAATTTAAAAATTTTGTAAATATTTTGGGACATAAAAAAAAAAATAACAAACAAACAAAATATGATTATAAAAAATGAAAGTTAAAAAAATTGATTAAAATTAATCAATGAAACAATTTTATAATTAAGAATATAATGTTTTTAACTTTTCAATTATTTGAAAATAAAATTTTTCCACATCTTTACATCATTAAAGGAGAGAAAGTATTATTCGATATATATGACAGAAAAAAAAATGTTATATCAACGAATAGAAATTTAACTTCGGAAAGAAGGTAACATTCATATATTAACAGATGAAAGTGAAACGGGTAAACTCAGACTTATTTATTATGAACATATATAGATAGTTATAAATTATTATATAAAAAGAAAATTAAAACAACATAAATATCCTTAATGTAATATATATGTATGTGTTAATTTCTGCACAGTGTTCTAAATATGTACCAAAATATTTCAAATTAGTCAATTAAACATATTAAAATTATGACTAATGTTTCTAATCTTTAGCAATAGAATATAGTCTTAGGCAATAGAGACTAGAAACTTAATTGATTTATAAAGCAAGTAAATTATGTTTTTTTAATAAGCTTATCTATATATTAATTAATTATAAAATATTTTAAAATTTTAATTATATTTAAAATACAAATTGAATAACTCCTACCAAATTTAAATGAATTACATATCAATTTTAATGAACAAACCTAATTAATTAAATTATATAATTATAGAATGTTTTCTTAGACTTGCTTACACTGGGTAACGTAAAATACATACATGTTTTCAAGTAATCGGTATTGGGAATTTCAAGTAAAAAAAAAAAATTGATACCAATCGGTGGTCTTTAGTCTTACTCTTTGAAATTTTGGTATGCTTGTTCGTATAAGTCATGGAGAATCCATCCTCATGGATAGAATAAATATATATTAAAAGAGCGTTTTAGCGTTTAATGAACCAATTAAATGCGAGAAGAATTTAGTTTAATGGACTAAGGATACAATGTCTGGTTAATAAGGAAAAGTATGCTCTCATACTCTCTTATTAAGTAAAGTATCTATTTCAATTTTTCTGCTGAAGAATTCCAATTAAACAAGCTAGCATAATTCAAACACCAAGTGGCCAACGAGTAAGAGAAAGACCTTGTTAAGGGAAAGAAAGATTTAATATAATAAAAAAAAAATGTGAATGTCTTAAAATCTAATGATAAATATAATTACAAAATTGGCTTAACCAACCACGAACAAGTAACAACTAGTTAGCTTTCATAAGTTAGAAGTGAAATAAAGAAACGAAAAGATTTTCTTTTTGTATTTTTTTATGCTTCTGAGAGTGTGATGTTCAGTCTGCTAATTTACCACTGTGATTTTCTTTTCCATTCAGGAGTGGTGTAGAGGATTTTGGTGATTCTTTAGAGTCAGTGGGTTTGGATGCACTAGATTTTGGCTTTGATCTACTAAAGCCAAATCTTTTGAACAAAATATTCCAACTTCCTTTTGTCTTCACTATCTTATCAATCTCCTCTTTCATGTTCAAGCACTCTTTCTCAAGTTCAGAAACTCTCTCCTTCATTTCATCAACTGCGATAATGCGGTCTTGTGTGCTTCCAGCTTGAGTATGCATATCATTTCTAGTCAGAGCAAGATTGGCAAGATTGCCACTTGGATTTTGTGAACTGTCAAGATTATCAGAAACAAAGAACCAACCAGCAATAGAGGTTCTGAGTCGCAGTTGTTCGAAGAATAAAACTTGGACGATCACTCGAAGTGGTAGCCTCTCATTTTGAGCAGCATGCGTGCTAGCTTCCAATGATAGCTTCTGGCAGTTCATGAGTCTGCATAGTTGTTCTCTTTCTGAATCTGTTAGCCATGGATGAGCCTGAAGCAAAAGGAGCATATTAGTAACAAAGAAATCATTGAAGCATAAATAGAATAAAAGCAAGAATAAATAGGTTTGAAGAAAAAGAAATTCCATTTTCTACTAGAACTTAAATGGATGATTTAAGATCTGTTTGGCATTGAAATTGAATGAAACCTCTGAAAAAAGGAATTAAGGAAGCATTCTCCAAACTGCATCATTAAAGCAATGGCAATTTGTCAAGAAGTACTATCAACAAAAAAACATTTGCAGAATTTTTAGATTTTACCTTGAGGTATATATCAATTGCACGGTATATTCCATCATCTAATGGCCTTGCATAGTCAGGGATAACAGCAGCAAGAGACTGAAATTTTGCCAACTTCAGATTAACATCAGGTGCAACCTCTGCCAAATAATTATCAATCAAATTTGCCACCATTGTAATTGGAGTTAGTGGATGGGAACCTCCCATTACTTGCCCCTCGTCGACCATAAAATTAGATGTAGGATCATCATGATCCACCAGCAAGAAATGATCAAGAATCCGCTGAACACAGTCAATGTCATATAGAGTTTCAACTGAGTATCCCATATTTGGTATCATAATATCTTCAAGAGCTGCTTGATCCAACTGCACTCCAATCCTTTTCTCCAAGTTTTCTCGACATGATGGACTAGCATGCAATATCATTGATGTTCGTAGAAGCCTAAGCAGGAACTTACTAGGTGTAACACCCTTTTGATCAGGTAATAATTCCACTAATTCTTCAAGGAGATTCCTTTGAGTAGCATCAACTACTGTAGAAATAGTTGATCCAGGTGCAGCATCATTACCATTCTCCACTCCTGATTGCCTGCCCGACAAAGGAAGATTCCTCCTTGCATAATACATTAATGCCCCAACAATCCTCTCTGGCTTCATACCGTTTGAACTAACTGCCTGAATTAACCTTTTGTACAAAGGTAATCTAAGGAATGAAACATCCTCGTACCACCAATCCTCACCAATAGGATGTGGCTTCGCAGAAGTACGTATTCCATTCCAAAATACAGTAGCTTCTGGGCTTTGCACATTTTTGCATCCTGTTATAGGCCAACTGAATAAACTCGGATCTGCACAAGCTTTCATTGCAAGGGAATTGATGCATCTTGAAACAATATGAAGCTCTTCTGCATTTGGCAATACCTCTTCACAGGTCTCAAGAGCCTTAAGCGAGTCTCTCCAGTTGCCGAAAATTTCATTAAGAAAATTTTCTGTTTGTGTGATAAGATTTCCCTCTCCATAGTCTTCGCTCATCTGAAGATACTCAGCTGCACATCTAAGACTGACTATGTTCATTGCAGAGAGTTCTATTTTTACTCCATAGCAGAATTTGGCTACAAGCAAGAAAGTTTTAGCTCCACCTGGGATATCATCAAGTTTCATTATGCACTTTTTCCCATCCTCACCACAATTTTCTCCAATAAGATCTTCTAGCACTTTACTTCTTGAAAGCAGTGGAAACTGAGGAGATGCAAGAAGAATGAAAGGGAAATGCAACTCAATTTATGAACAGAATAATGAAAAATAAAGAAGTATGAGCATTGAATGTATAGAAGCACAAAAGTGAACATATTACATCAGATATTTTGTTTATGATAGTTCTATTAATCAAGGCAGTAGATTGGCTTTTTGGTTGGCCTCCACACTTTGAAGGAAAGATTGTCACGCTATTAAATGTAAAAGAGGGAAACGAACTAATATATCATTTATTTTAACTAACTTCATCAACCCATTTTGTAGTTAAACCTTTTTTTTTGTGAACTACACCATTAAATTTAGGATGAAAAGAGCTAAATTCAACATGTAGAAGTGATATCTTTTATTGTCAGAACACGTAAGCTAAAATGAAGAAAATTGAAAAGGAGAAGACAGAATTTTATTCAGCTATTACATTTTACAAATTCACCATTAGATTCACACCAGCAATTGAAAATAACTGATCAGATAAGTCTAAACAAACCATTCCGTTGCTGTGATTTTTAAAGGGACACTTCCTGCCTCTAAAATAAATTGTGGCGTTGCTCATACACTTCAAATGCAAAACCTTTTATTAGAATGTTTAAAGAATAAATCAAATAGCATTTTTATAGAGCTTTGTCCATTTGATTAATATCTAGGCATGAAATTCAAGTATGATGAAACCTCGGAACTTGACATGCATTTCAAGCGCTTACAGTTGACTGGAAGGTGTATTCCTGAAATCCTACCTCAATACAAGACATGAAGCAAAGCAAAATATATAGAATGAACACACCAATTTTTGGCAGTCAAGTATCCCAAGAACATACCTTGTGAAGATGGAAGGACATCTCTCCAACTTCAATGATGACATCACTCGGAAGCCCAGTTGAGCAAAGCCTGCATAGAAAGCATTTTCTGGTTTCATTTAGGATGCAATTGGAATCCCAGCTTAAACGTGTACTTATTATTCATATGGAAGTAGAATTGTTTCTCAATTATTACGATTACAGGAAAAGATAAGTGACACAAAAATCATGAGCAACTTAGCATCATTAATTGTACAGAACCTGAAATTATCTAGAATAGTGAACCCTATGTTTGTAAGCCATCAGCAAGTAAAGTAATATTCAGTTGACGTGGATGCAGAAACTAGAATTGACTCAACAACTTTATATACATATAAATGTTCATATGAGAGCGTATATGCACATATTTTTCTCTTATAACCAGTGCAGTTATATTATTCTTCCTTAGCTCATGATATTAGATTATTAGTTTTGTAATTCAGGTTGTAGCACTAATCTAAGGCCATAAAAGATGACTCAGGGTTGTCTTTTTTCCCTCCTGAACTTAAGTTTTTTCTTTTTATTTAGCCAAATTCTAAGTCCCTCATTTCTCCATTGCTTGTTCTAAATTCGACTTTATAACTAAATTGTGTGACTGCATACAAGCACTTATCGTAGCCCCAAAATAAGGATAGCAATCAAATTCATGAAAATCTAAAAGGAGATCTTCCGGCCAATAAAAAAATTCATAAATTCAGAAAATTTAAATTCATAAAAATTTAAATTCATACTTAAGTCATTTATGATTCTATCTAGTTTCGTGTCCTTAAATTCTTTGTGCTAATTTTGTCCTTAAATTCTGTTGCATATCTCCTGTAATTGTGTTAATTTTAATAGTTGCAAAGACAAATCTTGCATAAACAATAAATCAATAGTTAAGATTGTAATGTGGACTTCATTCTACAATACTAAGGCTCATTAGAAGCATTAGATTTCAGAATTCTATTTGCAAATCCAATTCATTTCCTTCACACCTCTCTTGTAATTTACTATTTATTTTTTAGCTCATGAAGGACAACTTTGTATAGATTGCAAATATTCATTTCAATAGAGACACACAAACATATATATAGTCAATATGACCTGCTTGGATAGGATGTTGTTGAAAGAAATATGAGGCTGGACGAGAGAGAGAGAGAGAGAGAGGGTGTGAATGCAATTACACATATTCTATTCCAGTCCCCTCCTTCCTTAAACTCTTTTAGTTTTTGTTTTTTAAAAAGAAATGGATTGCAATATCTTAACTTAAATGCCTAATGTCAGTGAATTCATGAGCCATTTTCAGCTCAAAATGAGCATGAATCAACTCACACATTGAAATTTCTCATCTCAAAACCAAATTAAATGAATAAATAATGAGATAAAAAGGACCAACACATCTGATCCCAGTATAATTGCATTGAGAAATAAACGAGCACTATCTTATTCACTAATCATTAAAGAAATTATCTTTCTTCACACGCACACTCTCACCAAACATCAACCATCTCCATGAGTGACAGTCTCTCAAAAGCATTTGCACCCACTGAAATGTTAAAGAAACACATAATTTAAAACTAAAATCTAATATCAAAATTGAAAAACAAAACAAACCCACTATATGATTTCTAAATTTATTAAAAGCCCACATTCTAAATCACTACCGACAAAAAAAAGGAAAAAGAAAAGAACAAACGGACCAGGTATGCCCATCAAGGTGAAACACTTCAGATTTTGATCCGAGCTTCATGCAGGCCATGTGTTTGCGTAAACTACAAGTTTTGTTATCATTAAAGAAGAGTTCTTAAAAAAGTAACGGAAGAAAGTGAATGAATAAGAAAAGCAATGGTAGTGGTGATTGTTTTTTTTTTTTTCTTCTGCAAATTAATTTTTGCAGCGTTTTGGATAATCAGAGAAAATGAGAAAAAAATATTGAAAAAAGGTTCCGAGTCTATAGGGGAAAATCCAGGAGCAGAATCGGTCGCTGCTGTTACCAGTTACAAGCAAAAGGCAGCGTTTGTTTTCGACAATCTTTTTGAGTATTTATTGTTTTTTTTTTTGGGTTAGTAACATAAAATTGTAAGTTGGCATTGGCAAACGCTAACGTTTCTTGGGTAAATAAGTATTTAGTCCCTAAATTGAATTATAATTATAATCGCATCCTCTTATTTATTAAACATACTGATTGGTCTCTGAAATTTAGTCGTGAACTACATAGGCATCCATCCAAAAGTGTAATTTTAAGAGTTAGCCAGTCCAGTTTAACTATTTATGGTAGCTTACAGTAGCAGTTGATAGCTAGGGGATTCATAAAATTTAGTTATAGGTAGGCTTGGTCATTTCCTGGTTTTTAAAACCAGAACCGTCAATTTAAGAGTGATGGGAACCGAAACCGGAAGATTATCAAGTGAGGGTAGCATTTAAGATTATCAAGTGAAAAATACAAAATATATATATATATAGATCAAACTCAAGCTCATATAAACTTATTGAGTTTGTTCAATGAACGAGCTGGACTCAAGCTTAGTTCATTAGCTCACGAGTCGTCTCTCGAGCCAACTTCATCCAGATGAGTTGAGTTCACGAGTTAACTCAATTATGGGTGAGCATTCAGCCATTTTGGTCAATTTAACTAATATTTTTAATTGAAATAAATTAACCTAAATTTTATTTTATTTAACTGAACTTAAACAAATCGTTTTGACTGAATTAATGTTGATCATTAACCGAACTGAAGTTAAAGAATATTGAAAATTAATTAACTAATCGAATTTAACCGAAATTTATGATTAATCGAACTTAACCCAAATTGTTTTGACTGAACTAATTTTGATCCTTAACCGAATCGAAGTTAAAGAATATAGAAACTTAATTAACACCGAATTTAACCGAAATTTATAATTAATTGAATTTAACAAAAATAATAATCAATACTTAATCAAAATAAAAACTGAACTATTTTTAATTTTATTATCTACTTGATTTAAACGACGCAGTTTTGAAATTCGATTAATTTGATTAAATTAACTTTTTAACTGAATCTTTAACCAATCATTAAAAATTAAATTTTCTTTAACCGAACATTTATTTATCGAACCGAATTAATCGAATTGATTGAATTGACCGAATCAAATACTCACCCTAAGCTCAATAAGCTAAAATTAAAATTAAACTTACATTAAAAAGACATCATTTTGATTTGATATATTTGAGCTTGAGCTTGAACTCAACTCATTTATCAAGCTTGAGCTATGCTAGAGCTTGACTATTTTTAAACGAGTCAAATTTGAGCTCTTTATAATTCAGCTCAATTCAATTCATTTACCATCTATTAATAGTTAACTCCTAACAAATTGTTTATTTGATTTAGTTATTTATACTAACTGATAGTTGTCTGGTGGCTGATAGATTGTAAATAACTTTTTATAATGTAACTCATTCCAATTTTAATGTCCCAAAGAAAATACACAGAAAGCAAGAAAATGGTGAATCTATATCGAATAAGATTCATTTTAAATTATAAAAAATAATCAAATAAATGGGAAAAAATTTGTTAAAATTTTATTTTTATATAATAAATTTACTTTTGAACGTTTAATTTACAAGTAAAAAGTTATAAAATATTTCAATAAGCAATATTTTAATGCTAAATTTCTGTTTAAAATATTAAATACTAATATTATCAAATTTCAATAACATTTTATTATAATCTAAAGGCAATAGTTTAATGGCAAAAAGCATATAAAAGAATTAAGCGATTTACAAGGTATAAGGTTATGAATTTGAGCCATTTTCACTGTAAATTTCTTACGGTTTAGCTCTCTCACGTTTCGGAGCCAACGGTGAAAGACTCATTTAATACAATTAATTTTTTTCTTGGACTTTTTCATTCCTAATCAAAATGGCATAGCTTAATTTTTTGACTTTCAAAAATTCTTTATATGCTAAACTTGTACTGCCAAAAAAAAAAAAAAAAAAATAGCTTAAATTTTTTTGACTTTCAAAAATTCTTTATATGCTAAACTTGTACTGCCAAAAAAAAAAAAAAAAACAAAATGCATAAATAGAGATGAGATTATAAAGAAAAATTTATTTAAGATCCCAAAAAAAGAAACAAATAAATGAAAAATGAAATGACAAACCATATTACATAATATATATATATACACACACACACACACAAGTACAAGCATAACCTAATAAATACTTGACTTTAATAAACTTCTAAAAAATACTTATTATTTCTAACGTTAAAAAAATATTTTTAATTCCAAAATTCTAACATTAATTGCCAAAAAAAAAAAAAAAAACAAAATGCATAAATAGAGATGAGATTATAAAGAAAAATTATTTAAATCCCAAAAAAGAAAACAAATAAATGAAAATGAAATGACAAACATATTACATATATATATATATACACACACACACACACACAAGTACAAGCAAACCTAATAATACTTGACTTTATAAACTTCTAAAAATACTTATTATTTCTAACGTTAAAATATTTTTAATTCCAACATTTCTAACATTAATAACCACAAAATTCTTATCTTTAAAAATAATTAAAAATTAATCATTAAACTTAATTTAATTGAAGGCATCAACATTAGTAATATTTTAATATATAAAAAAAGGCAATAATAAAAAATTTTAATTGCTGACATTGATGAAAATTTTGTCCATTAAAATTTTTTCTAACAACTTATTTAGATAATAGAATTTCTATAAGGTTTAATATTACAACTTTTTTATAATTGATTCGATTATTAAATTATTTATAAATTTCATAATTTTTTTTGTGGAGGTAGAACCAATAAAGGTTTATTTTTTGATTCATTCTGGATATAAATACCTCAGGAATTATTTTTCATCCAATATCTAAGAATTAATTAAAAAAATAAAAAATAAATCCTTTATATACACGAGATCGCTCAATTATTGAGATGTTTTTATAAAATTTAATTGTTTATTTTTTTTTTTTTTAGAAAAAGATACGAGTAATGCTGAAATTGTAATCAGAACCGCACCAAAACCAACTAGAAATAAAACAGAACTGAAGTGAACCGGTGGTTCAAAGGCCGATTCAGGCTCTTGAACCGCCGGATTGGTGAACCGGAACCCGTCTCCATTTCGTTACGCTCACTGCTTACCCTCTCAAATTCTATAATACAAGACTTCACTTCAGTGCGCGACCAAATTCTTTTGGGGGTCAACTGCAAGAGCAGCAACAGATCAACTATGGAAGCTGTGGTTGGAGCTCGACTAACCCTAGCTCTCTCCATTTTCGCATTTTTTTCACTTCTCTCTACATCCTTCTCTCAGGAGATCCAAATCCTCAACGCTGAGCGTAGAGTAAGCTCTCTCAATCGATATTTCGGTCGCTTCTATGAATGTCTGATCGTGTGATTTCACTATATTTCAATTACAATTCATTGATCTACGTAGAATGCTTTCTCGATGATTTTAAACTCAATTTATCAGCAGTTTATGGTTTCAATTTTGTGGAGCTTATGGAAATGATCGAAATTTGGAAAAGAAAAATGAAAATATGCAATCATTTAGGATTTACGGAAATTTATATTTACCTGTTTGATATTTGTTGCTTGCGACATTTTTTGAATTTTACGTAGGGTTATATAATAGATGCAGTATTTTTATTATCAGGGTTGTTAAGTTCTTTTGAATTGTACATAGCGATTGTGTAATTCTCAAAGAGATTAATTGGTTTGTAATAAAAGTAAGTACTTTGCATCAGTTTTATATAAATCAAATTATTTGTTCGTCAATAGAAAATGCTCTGCTGATTATAGTTTCTGTTGGATGATAATATACTGACTTTTTCCATTGTTTTGTTGATATGGATGCAGATAGACTTAACTTCACATATTGTTAAGGTCTTCTTGACTTTAAAGGTATGTGATCTTTTTATTTTTTTTATTTTTTTATTTTTTAACACTGCTGTTAAACGCTTTAAAGATGCAATTTTTTTTTTTAATTATTTTGATAATTGCTAATAAAAGGTAAATTATGATGTTTTTTCATTCTGATTGTTAAGAACTTGACCTGGAAAACTATGCTGAGTTTGTCAAGCATGCAATGGTAATTCTTATGTTTATTTTAAGCCTTGGTGTTTGAAATTCACATTTGGTTGAATTTTATGTTTTTAATCTTTTCAATTGGTTAACAGCCATGTGTTTTAAGTGATAATTGGAATCGTGAATATTTGTACTTTTTGTTGGAGAAATGTGCATTTCAGTTTGCTCATTTTATTTTATTTTAATATGGATATCTTAAAGGTGGAAAATACTGGGACAACTGATGCTTCTGAAATCCTTCTAGCTTTCCCACCTACTCAAGTTGATCATCTGGCAGTGGTCAAAGCACAAGCAGCTACAGGAAAGCGGAAGAAGCGAACTTATGTGCCTCTTGATGTAAAGCCAAGAGAGCTACCTGAGGCACCAAATGGAACCAAGTATTTTGTCATATCTTTGCTAAATCCATTAAAATCGGGTGAAACTGCAACCCTGGAGGTGCTCTATATACTAACACATTCTCTGGAACCTTTTCCGGCTGAGATAAGCCAATCAGAACCACAATTGGTATATTACCATGATAGTGCTATAATATTGTCACCATATCATATTAGGCAGCAGACAACTTTTATCAAGACACCAACTGGAAAAGTAGAATCATTCACAAGAGTGGAACCCACTAACCGTGCTAGTTCAGAGATAAAATATGGACCATATGAAGATCGTCCACCATATTCATTTTCCCCAATAATTATTCATTTTGAGAATAACAATCCATTTGCTGTTGTTGAGGAGCTTGTTCGTGAAATAGAAATATCTCACTGGGGCAACCTTCAGATAACAGATCATTACAAGTTGGTTCATGCTGGTGCTCGACACAAAGGCGTGTTTTCAAGGTAGGATTTGCTCATGCTTTCTGATTGCATTTCTACTTTTCTGTTATTGTGTTCTTTTTCTAATTTATTATAGTTGTGTAGTCTAACATTATACACAGTTTTTCTGGAACCCATTTTCATTTTGCTCATTGCTCCTTAATGTGCAACTTAGACTGGAGTGCATGAAAGGAAATATCATACTGCTTGACTTATTAATGACTCAATATTGAGGGTTCACTATATTTCTCTTTCTCTCTCTCTCTCTCTCTCTCTCTCTCTCTCCATTCCATTTTGCCCTAGGCCGATTCTACTCTGCATCACTTCTCTTTCTACTCTTTACATTCTTTGCTTCTGGTTAATCCAGTGCTGTTATTTGTTAGTGTGTATGTAAAAAACTACATTGGACAAGGCTAAACCATTTTGAACAACCCTCTCAGGTTTCAATTCATCTTCAATGAGTGCTTCCTTATACTGATAATTCTTTTTCATATGTACATTAATTTCTTAAGTTTCAGCATATTTTTGCGTCATTAATATCTTATACTGATAATTCTTTGTAGCCTTTTTTCCTAATATTTTCTCACTTGATAAAATGAGCATAACTCCAGATTCACAAGAAACTATGCTATATTTCAGAAAATTAGACATCTTGTTAATGTATGAGTTCTTAATAATCTTTATTCTATTCATTAAGGAAGTATGGACAATGTGTTTTGTATGAGAATACCATTTCTGCGTCTACAAATGTGCTTGTGTTTTCTTTCTTAAATAGTTAGTGGTAGCACGCTCATTGAATGATTAACAAACTTTTGTTTACATAAACTTTTTAGGTATCTTTTTCTTTTCTTTCTTTTTTTTTTTTTTTCAAACTAAGGATTTTTTTTCCGGCCTATATTTTGCTTTGCATTGTTTTTAACCTGATCTGAGTGGAGATTTGAAACAAAAGATATATAGCTTACCCAACTAGTCTGGGACTAAGGCTTGGTTGTTGAATCAAGTATTTCTCTTTTTGTTCAGTTCATACAATCGTCTTCTGAAGCTTCCTCTTTTGGCAGGGTTGAATATCAATCTAGGCCATCTATTAGTGGTACATCATCATTCAAGCATCTCCTAGCAAGACTACCGCCTAGGGTGCATTCTGTCTATTATCGAGATGACATAGGGAACATTTCATCATCTCATTTACGTACGGATTATCGAAAGGTATTAACATTCTTTTCACACTCTCCCCTTTCCTTTCCTGTTGGCATTTCCTAGGGTGCATTTTGTCAATTATCAAGATGAAATATATATGTTTTATAATCACATCTACCTACAGAGAATCAAGAGGTAGTAAGATTTTTTGTATCCCTCTCTTTGCTATATTCTACCATTCTTGGTTTGCCTTAATTTCCATCCTCCCTCTTTGCTGTTACTACTGCAAGCTTGGGATAAATCTTTGCCTGCATTTTCTCATTGTCAACCTACATTTAGGAAAAATTGTGTCATGTTCTAAGTGGAGAGTAATAGAATTAATTATTGCATATGGGAAGATGTGGTATTCAGTATTCACTGTTTATGAGATGTGATTTTGATCTTCAAGCATCTTGACTCGAGGCTTTTCTAAACAGTCTGAACTTGAAATTGAACCACGGTATCCTTTATTTGGAGGTTGGAAAGCTACTTTTGTCATTGGTTATGGCCTACCTTTGCAAGATTTCCTTTTTGAGTCTCCTGATGGAAGGCGTTACCTCAACTTCAGCTTTGGCTGTCCTCTTGCTGAGACTGTTGTAGACAAGTTGACCATCAAAGTGGGTTTATATTTCTATCCCTCTAGTTCCATACGTCTATCGTTGATTGCTGCATGTTCATTGCTTAATCCTTTCAAATTGCAAAATGTGAATTTTGTAATGCATAAACTGTTTTATTTCAGGTTGTGCTGCCAGAGGGGTCCAAAGACCCTTCAGCTGTGGTTCCTTTTCCAGTAGAGCAACACTTGGAGGTAATTAGTTCTTATAGAACAATTTGTTTACTTGTACAACTATGCAATTCTCTTAGTTGCATTTATGTTAACTTGCAATTTTAGCCTCATTAGTTCAGTAAGCAGACAGGAGTTTGGCTGCATATTTCATTTCTACATAAGCAGTAACATTAAAGCTATGTCATCTGGACTGTTTGGGCATGAAGTAGTATTAATTTTCTTTGATAAATATTCAGTTTGATTTTTTAAGGCTTCATGTTAGGCAAACCCTATGAGGTATATGCATCTATAGCCTAACACTGTTTTGTACTCAGTGTTCTGGAGTTAGATGTCTTTATATTTGGATAATACTTGGTTCAATTAGCCTTAAATTTGGATGTTGCAGACAAAATATTCATACCTTGATGTTGTTGGGAGGACTGTGGTGGTTCTGGAAAAGAAAAATGTTGTTCCTGAACACAACTCTCCATTCCAGGTGATTTGCAATCTCCCAGTACATGTGTTGTGTTCATTGCTGTCCCCATATCTCAGTTTATTGTATCTGAACTTGTCATAAATTATTGGGTTTCTGAAGCCATTTAAAACCATTATCAAAATGTTTATGTTTTCTTTGGCCAATAAGATTTAGGCAGGCAAGGTTCATGGAAGCTTTTCATTTATTGATAAGCCTTATTCAAGGCACAAAAATAATAACTGTTGATAACTACGCTACAATATATCAGCACCTTCACAGACTTAAGCATAAGCCTTTACGCTGTAGTAGCTAATACACATTTTGAAATTTGCTAATTGACATGTTAGTATGTTACATGATTTTTTGGCAAAATGTGATCAAGGATCTTTGATTAGGGTTTATAAGCTGCACACAGATATAGCACTTGGTAATTTATTTTGTGGCCTCTGGTGGTCGAAACCCCCCTTAATTTCATCATGATCAGTTAAGTAAAAAGGTATGAAGACAAGGGACATGATACATTTATTGTTTGATATGTTCTTCTGAGAATGAATACTTCAACAACAGAATTAAGCAATGGAGATTGTTTCTGCTTGACCATCTCCATGGAAAATTATCAAATATGCCTCTTTGACTAGAAAAATTCTAAAATTCTTTGCAATGGTAGACTAGTCTTCCCATTTTGATGTTTCCATGGCGGAAATTGCTTACATCTGTTTATTTTTATGTGCAATAATGGCTCTTACCTTCGTTTGTCCCATGCCTGCTCCTAGTAATAATCTGCTTTGACTGCACAGGTGTACTACACATTCAACCAAATCTTCATGCTAGCAGAGCCAATGATGTTGGTATCTGCATTTTTCTTCTTCTTCATGTCTTGTGTAGCTTACTTACACATTGATCTTTCAATACACAAGTGAAAAAAAAAGCAACACCATTCACCAAGGTATGATATTTGATTCATTAGTTTCAGATTTAAAAGCCAACACCAATTATGGTCTTTTTGTATCCTGGAGCTTAGAATGGTGTCAGTTTAACTTGGTTAGCATCAGACTGATGCAATTCGGGATTTAGAATACGTCAGTGAACAATTTTGAGTAGTTTTTAGATTTTGAGATATTATGTAGTGAAAATAGTTTGCAATTAGAAAATATTATAAATTTTGTTGTTTATTAGCGAGATTGGCTTTTGCTTTTCCATTCATTGGTGAGCATTGACCTTTGAACTGTTCTATCTTCTTACATGCTTCATTTTCACCATGACAAGTGAGAAAGTTAAGGAAGACAAAGCTATGACATGCCCATATACTTTATAACTGTGTTTTCTTTTTCCTACATTTTCCCTTTGACCAAATATATTTCTCTGTTTAGAGGGTAATGGAAAAAGTAGGAGACAATTTTAATCTCAGTTGTCATCCTTATCATTCTCTATTATCAAAATTTGTAAAATCTGTTATTACAATTTTTATTGTTACACAAATTAATGTTGAATATGTTTTATGTTGCAAATCAAAATTTAGATATATTAATATGCACTAATAATAAGTTAATGACTGATAGTCTTGCGTTTGATAAATATTAGTAAAAAAATATGTTCTTTGTTTATTAAATTCAGGGCCAATTTAGTTTAACTATTTGTGATAGTTGATAATTGATAGCTGGTGGCCGTTCGTTTGGATACAATTTTAGCAGCAATTGCATAAAATGGACACTATGGGTATAATTTTTTATATATTATTATGTATGGCTCAATTATATCACTAATTTATATTTTTAACAAAATGCTTTTTGTAAATGGCAGTTAAAACAATAATATCAAACTGAATAATATTAATTTTAGAAAAAGATCTTTATTTTTAACAAAAATATTATCAAAATATGAAATCTTGTTTGAAAACTCAAGAAGGGTCACGGCAGCTTTTCCTTTCCCCTTTCCTAGCCGGAAAAGTTTGTATTTTGAAACTTTTAGGTCTCATTTGTTTTCAAAATGAATTAAATAAAATAAAATAAAATCGTATAATAGAATATTTATTTTTTTATTCTTTACTTAAGGTTTATGTTTTATAAGTTTGAGAAATATTTATTACATAAAATAATTTATTATACTTAAAAAATTCAACCAAATTTATTATTTTATAAAACAATTATTTCACATTTATATGTAAAAAGAATAATTATTTATGCTATTCCGTAAATCAAACAAAACCTTAACACTATAGAAGATATAAAACATTATAAGTTATCACTAGAAAGTATTCGTAGCTATTTGAGTTATCATTGAACAAATATAAAAGAGTTTAATAAATTATAAAGAAAAAGAAAGAGAGAGAGAGAGAAAAAAAAAGGGAGAGTACGTTTCACAACTCACCACCTTATTAATTAAGCCACAAATCTTAAATGTTGAAGTCTTTATTGTGAATGTAACATGGAACTGAAATGAAAATGATGCATATCATTGTCGATTTCGCCATATTACAACTCAACCCCAATAGATAATATTAAAAAAAAAAAAGAAATAGATAATATTTTTAAAAAAAATAAATTATATATTGAGAGGTTAGGAGATGAGCGTTAGAACCTGAATTTATGGTAGGTTATACATTTATTTGGTAAAATTAACTGTTTCAGTAGCGTTTAGCTGTTCGTTGTTTTAGTAGCGTTTCATACAACCTAAAAACTAAATGCTATATGAGTTAATTTTTTATAAAATGAAAAGTTAAATGTTATATGAGTTAACTTTTTATAAAACGTTACCTTAACCTTTAAAAGTTATTTCAAACTTTATGTTATCAAACACTATAAAAGAATAATATTTAATATTTTTGACTAAAAACTACTTAAAAAATTATTATGGAAGACAACCCTTATGCTTGATTCATATGTTTTGATGGAGAAAAAGAATAGAATTTTAGTGAAGAAGAAAAAAAGAAAATCATTCTATTATCTTTAATTGAACATCGTTTATTTTTGGAAAATTTTTAGGCTTTTTTTAATGGTTTTGGGGTGCAATTGTTTACATTTTAATGATGAGGATGTCCATCAAAATTAGTCAGTAAAAAATATTTTTAAATAAAAAAAAAAAAGAAATTAAACACACACCTATATTAATAATTAATCCATTTGAAAGTGGTAATCATCATTACCTAACATTGGTAGCTAACATTGAACACTAACAACTACCAGCCACCACCATTTACATTTAATATTACACGTTATTATGATTTTTCTTCATATTTGATAATCAATTTCTAATTCTTTTTTTTTTTTTTTGAAAGAATAAATTTCTAATTCTAAAAAATTTTATAATTGTAAATTAAAGTTTAAAACTTTTTAAATGAATTTTGCAACCATATGTTAAAAAATAAGTTATTTGCAAAATATTTTTCATAAAATTTTGTACACAGTTAGAGCTTAATTTTATTTTTTTTGTTGAGAAATTTGTCTTCCATCCAATTTATGAAAGAAAAATCTTATAAGAAAGAAAATGGAAATTGCAACTCAATAAACGGAAATTTCCAGGCCCACTTAAGATTGAAGCACATCAAGAAACAATGTTATTGAAGAACATGAAAGAGGTTCTAAAACCATGATGATAATACTTACTCACCTACACTTTAATAATGATAAATATATTTATTTTATTGTTCTATTTTAATTGCTGATTTAGAATTTTGAGAGTACATTAATTATTTTTTTTTTCTAATTTTATCTATATTTATCTGATGTTTTATAGCGAAATTAAATAGAGAGCTTTTAATTTTAAAAAGCACAATTTAGATATTTTATCATATATTTTTAGACAATTAACATGTGTTAATAATTTTTTTAATCCTTATAAAAAGACTAAATGCAGCCATTAAAGTGTAACAGAGAGTACTGAATAGCAAACATAAATCATGTGCAAGTGTTCTCAAACAGTACCAAATGATGTGAAATTAGCAGCCTAACATCATTGCATGAGGAAACTACATAATCGTTCTCTCTCCCACGCATGCAATTTTTCTTTCTCTTTCAAATCAATTAATTGCCAAAAGATATTTATCAAGCTATATTACGGATACAACTCATACATTTAGTTAAATATTTGTTTTTTTCTAATTAATAATTAGATTTCAATTTAATATGAGCTAAATTTGAACTTTTTACATCTCTATAGTGAAATTATTTAACAATATACAATAAGATTCAAATATTATCAATCTAACACTCCTTTTTCCAATAAGCAAAAAAAAAAAAAAAAAAAAAAATAAAATTTTGTTTTTTTTAATTAATAATTAGATTTCAATTTAATATGAGCTAAAATTTGAACTTTTTACAATCTCTATAGTGAAATTATTTAACAATATACAATAAGATCAAAATATTATCAATCTAACACTCCTTTTTTCCAAAATAAGCCAAAAAAAAAAAAAAAAAAATCCCCTAAAAAAAAAAAAAAAAAAAAAAAAATCCCTTTGTCTATCTATAGATAATTTATTTCAAGCTTTTTAAATTTTTTTTAGATTTATGGCTTGAATAAATAACAATAACAATAATAATAATAATAAATATTAATGTTAAAAAATATTTTTAGCAATTTAATATAAATTTTTAATATTTATTTTTAAAAATTATACCAAAGAAATAAATTAGGAGTTTTTTTGAGAATATATTTTTTCACAGTTTTAAATTAGATTGCTGGTTCCAATCTCAAAAAATGAACAGCCGTAACTAAACCTCAGAATACAGTTTCAATTACAGTTTAAAACTAAGAATTGTTGACCATAGTTTAATACCGATTTTGACCGGTTCGATTTTTGATTTGAAATCGACCGCGATCATCCCTAGTGCTAGCCACCGGTCTATTTTTGATTGAAATTAGACCGAAATCAACTCAAGATTTCAATTTTAAATCGCATTATAACCATTAATTTATGACTCCGATTCCAATTCCCATTTTTGTTTCCCCACTTTTGAGATTGGAACTGATGTGGTGGTTCTTGCTGATTTTATATTGAAAAAAGGTTCAAGAAAACTTGCTAAACGAAAACCAAATGTTATCAATTTTGATTCTGATTCTGAGCCTCATTGGTTTGAAACCACTAATTTATTAAATCGAAACCGTCAGGTTTAATGACACCCGCATCTAGTTTTAGATAGATAGCCTCTTCTTGCATTTCGCATGCGACGGGCAAGCAGTTGACCATTTAAAATAAATAAAATACTAAAAGAAGATGTCAAAGGGTAATACAGTAACAGCACACTACAGAATCATTTCACTCCAAAAATTAGTTACTTGAGAACAGGAATAGAAACATAATAGGAAGGAAACATAAAAATTGCGAAGCCTTTGAGTTACCATAAGTGACTGGCAATCTGATTCTCTGATACCCTTTGGGTAAAGGGAATCAGAGGTCAACCCCAATATATTTATATAAACACAAAAGTCACATAGAAATGTAATAAATATATTGGATAAAATGTCATACACATCAAAGATTTTCTTAATTTGGTTATATTACATAACAACTTTTAGAAAAAAATAGAGAATCAAGAAAATCAATATGCATAGGCATTGATAATCAAGCAGCTTTTCTTTTTCCTTTTTGCATTTCAAGAAACCAAGGAAAAGTGGTTTTGCTGAAATGGGTATGCCACAAATCATTGGAAGAATGGAAGGATGGCTTTATTCTATTAGGTCCAATAGGTTTGGCTTACAGTTTTCGCGCAAGAGGTATTTCATTCTTGAAGAACATCACCTCAAATGCTACAAAACAATACCCATTTCAGAGAACGAGGTAATTCAAATTAACTTTTCTTTTTTTCCTTCTCACATTCTTGTTTCTAATTATTATGTTACTGATTTTTCTTTTGATAAAAATATTTGTTATTGAATTATGGCATTCTTTTGCTTCATTTTGGTTAATATACATAGTTTTGGAAGGAGTATGTTTGCTTTGTTTTCTTTTTTTAAATTTTTTCTTTGATATTCATTATTTCTTTTTTTTTTTTTTTCAGCCCATTTCCTTTCCTTATCTTTTTCTGATTTGGATGAAGAGAAAGTATAAATTTTGCTAGATTGTTAATCTGGGTTCTTTTTCTTTCTGCATTTTTAAGGCTGCTAGGAGGGATTAGTTTGGAATGATTTTTTGTCTTTGGTGGATGTGAATGTTTGATCTATAACGTTAATTTTTGTGCTTCTCTAATTTGCATGACGTTTTATTTTATTTGAATTGAGAAATTGTGTTTGTATTGCATTTATGGGCTCTTTTCCTTCAGAAGTTTTATTATTAAATTAACCTCTTGTTGTACCATTTAATTTTCTTCTTGCAAGAATCTAATCTACTGTTAACTATTTAATGAAAGCTATGCATATATTTTTCAGAAAAGGAAAAAGAAGGGAACTGAAGTGTTCCTGGATTTTAATTATGAATGAGAAAATGATAAAGCACAATCTTTCAAAACTATGCCTTGTCTTACTGTCAATTTCTTTGGATTAATTGTCTGTCTTTTAATCCACAGATTTAATACAATTATTAGCTTCTTAACAACAACTTACTCGAAGTTTTATTTCTAGGAGCCGGTTAGAAGTGCAATGATAGACTCTTGCATTCGTGTCACTGATAATGGAAGAGAGAGCATCAATAGAAAAGTATGCCTTTTGATTTCACACTTCCTTCTTCTAATTAATCTACCATTACAGGAAATAATTAATGTATTCTTTTTCTTCACATTTAATTCTTCGCAGGTCTTCTACATTTTCACCCTCTATAGTACTATAAATCACAATGATCAACTTAAGGTACTGTTAATTCCTAAAAGTTTTAAGTAATTTGATTTAAATATGATTTTATTGTTATTATTAAGTTGGGTTCTGAAGTTACATTTTTATAGTTGGGAGCAAGTAGTTCAGAAGATGCAGCAAAATGGATTCAATCTTTGCAGAGTTCAGTGTTGAAGGTACCAAACTGTTAACTTATGCATGTGGCCATTTCCCCGTGTAAAGTTGTATTTAAAATGTCATTTTCCCATATCGTTTCCGTGCTAGGTTATATATTTTGTATTTAAAATGTTCATTTTCTCATATCGTTTCCGTGCTAGGTTTATATATATATATATATAATAATATATATATATATTATATATATATATATATATATATATATATATATATATATATATATATAATATATATATATATATAATATATATATATGTAGTAATTTAATTTGATTTTCCTCTGATGGCATGTTTTCTTTTATTTTGTAGGAGTGTCCAGATCCAGGAAAAGACTTTGTGGCCGTTTCTAAGAGGAAATGGCCACCTTTAAGGTATGCCAGTAGCTGCCAATTGCATACGTTTGTGCAATCAATTTTTTTTTTCTTTTTTTTTTTCAACTAGTAATCTGCAACATCACACAATTATTATCATATCAATAATAAGAACACGATAAATATTAACCCTAATTCATTAATTTTGTATCAGGTTTATGTCATATAAACCCCTGCTTTATATTTTAAAATTTTGGAGGTTGGATGCCTAACATTGTTTAAGAGCCTTGAAATGCTTTATTGAACTGAAAGTTAAATTTCTAGTGTAGACATTATACTAGAACCAGTTTTAGTTATTATCAAAAAAAAAAAAAAAAAAAAAAAAAAAAAAAAAAAAAAAAAAAAAAAAAAAAAAAAACAAAAAAAAGAACCAGTTTTCAGGTTATTAATTATAGTTAAATATTTACGAATTACTGGGTTACACCTACACATCCTCTTAAAATGTCTCACGCTTATGCTCTGAAGTAATCCTGGGATAACAATTCAAGACACTGTCTTCATTATCTTCCCTACTAAACTACTTATTTTTTTATGTTTTTCTTTTTTTTTCCATCTCTCCTTTTTTGCAATAAAAAAAAAAAAAAAAAAAAAAAAAAAAAAAAAAAAAAGAACCAGTTTTAGTTATTAATTATAGTCTAAATATTTACGATTATGGGTTAACCTAACATCTCTTATGTTTCAGTATGCTTGAAGTAATTGGGATACAATTAAACATGTTCATTATTTCCCTATAAACTACTTATTTTTTTAATGTTTTTTTTTTTTCATTTCTTTTTTGCAAATAATCATGTTTGAACAGATTAAGTGTTTCAACAAGGATGGATTGTAAGAGATCTGTGGATTATTTCTCAACATTGCATACTGAAGCAATGACATCTGATGTTCTTGCTCCCTCCCCATGGAAAATTTTTGGTTGTCAAAATGGTAACTAAGAACTACTAGTTGAGTTACTTATCTTTTCTTTAATGCCTATTTCTTACTACCATGCCTAATTAAACTTAATTACTTTTGTTACTTTGTAGGACTACGCCTTTTTAAAGAGGCCAAAGATTGGGATTCTCATGGGGGAGTAAGCTCAATTAATTTCATTTTATAACTTCTTGCTTATTGATAATTGTAAAAAACGAAGAACTTTCATTAGCTAATTATTTTTTTTAAAATTATGTTTTAAGTATTGGGATGATCATGCTGCGATAATGGCAGTTGGTGTGGTTGATGGGACTTCTGAGGCCATTTTTAGGACCCTTATGTCCCTTGGTCCATTAAGATCAGAGTAAGAGAGTACTTTAATCATTAATAGTGATTTTTCATTATGGTTAGTTTGAATGGTAGATGTTAATTACCAAAGAATTCCTTGCAGATGGGACTTCTGTTTCTTCAGGGGTAGCATGGTCGAGCACCTTGATGGTCATACTGATATTATCCACAAGCAATTATACA
This sequence comes from Jatropha curcas, assembly GCF_014843425.1. Next base: position 498,870 of record NW_023590944.1, on the reverse strand, counting down.
GCGATTGGCTACCCAGATGGATGAAACGCAGAGATTTATTGTTGAGACGGTATTGGAGAAGAGAGGACGATGGAACCTATGGTTGGAATTAATTTCATACCGTATATTATTTGTTTGCAGATTTTGATTACTACTAGTTTGCCTCTGATGATCATAGTTTGATGGTTTTACAGTTATCTTATACCATTCTGTTATTCACAAGAAGTGCCCACCACAAAACGGCTATGTGCGAGCCTGCCTTAAAAGTAATGTATGCTTTGCATTTGCAATTTTGCATTTTTCTACTTTCACTTGCCAAGCAACTCAGTTGCTTATATTTACTACGAAAATTCCAGGCGGAGGATTTGTTATAACACCTATAAATCAAGGAAGACGATCACTTGTAAAACATATGCTTGCAGTTGATTGGAAGTCTTGGAAATTATATCTGCGACCCTCGGCTGAACGAGCTATGACAATTCGAATGCTTGAAAGAGTTGCAGGTACCATTTTACTAAATTAATCATTTAGAAGTCTTAATCAAGTCAAAATTTACTTAATATGATAAGTTGATATTGCTGTTCATCAAATGCTCACTACAAGTGTTGTACCTTGCAGCATTAAGGGAGCTGTTCAATTCCAGAGACGAAAATTATGCAGACTTCTTATCTGGGGATTCAACAGAACAAGTTGTGTTGCCTCAGATTGAAAAGTTAGATTTCAAACTGGAAGTTAAAGGATCAGAAAATATTGAATCTAATTTGACACAGAATGAAGTTGAAAAAACAAGTACAAGCTTAACTTGTCTGAATAGTTCTCCTGATGAATTCTTTGATGTTCCTGATGCCAATGACATGATGGATTTTGAACATATGGGAAATGATTGGTCTTCTAAAATCAGTCCTGAGATTCAAACACCGGTATTCACTAATTTCCCTCCTGCTGATATTTATTAGAACAGTTAAACGTCAATTGTTAATCAGTCTGATTTGCTAATCTTGTTTTCTTGCTATTTTTGGCATTGATTCATGCAGAGTATTCACCCACCAAGACTATCATCTGCTGCTGGCATAGTGAAGAAGTTGCATGACCTTGCAGGTTAGTCCTGTTATCGAAACCATAATCCTTTTTACAAAAAGTATATCAAATTTTTTTTTTTTCTGTAAACATTGTTTTGCATTGATATTGATCAGAGCGGATAATGGAAATAATGAATTCATATAACCAACCCCAACTAGTTTGGAACTAAAGCTTCATAGTTACTATTGTTGATCGATTTTGGTTAAAGATGACTATATATAATACATTATGGTGCAGTTCAAAAGAAAGGATACACGGACTTACATGAGGCAGCAAAGGAAGATAGCATATCGTGCTCCTTTGGATCTACTCTTCAAAAAGATCCAACTTGTTCTTTACCTTGCACTTGGGCTGCTGCTGAACCTTCTTCATTTTTGATTCGTGGACAAAATTATCTGAAGGATCGTGAAAAGGTATCATTTCTAGTATATATAATTTGTTAAGAATTAATTAATTTACTTGAATTTGTTTTTTCATTTTGGATTTTGTTCAGGTAAAAGCAAAGGGCACTTTGATGCAAATGGTTGGTGCAGATTGGTTGAGATCTGATCAACGAGAAGATGATCTCGGCGGTCGTCCAGAAAGCATTGTCCAGGTTATATTATAGAACTCTGCTAAAGCATAACACATTACATTCGGAATATGTCTGTTAAGCAAATGTAATGTAATCAAAATCATTTTATTTGATTACATTACATTACGGCTCACAAGACGGAACTTATTTCTGATTGGTGAGCCAAAGTAGAATGTAATGTAATCAAATGCATTTGTAGTAGTAGAAATGCATTTGATTACATTACATCACAGCTCATTACAAGGAGTTTAATTATTGCATTATTATATAATTCAAAAAGTATAATTGATGATTGAAATGAAATTCTCTCAATTGCAGAAGTATGCATCACAAAATCGACCGGAATTCTTCTTTATCGTCAATATACAGGTTCCAGGATCAACCTTGTACACCTTGGCATTATATTACATGCTAAAAACTCCATTGGAAGAAACACCTGTGTTGTATAACTTTGTCAATGGCGATGATGCCTATAGAAATTCAAGATTCAAACTTATACCTTACATTTCTAAGGTTAGTATGATAACACAATTTTTGAAAACTAAAATCTTGGTTGCTAATTAGTTATTTGCCTTTCTTACATTCTGTATTATTGTGTATGATGAGTTTTTGTCAGGGATCATGGATAGTCAAGCAAAGTGTTGGTAAGAAAGCTTGTTTGGTTGGGCAAGCATTAGAATCGCATTATATTCGTGGGAAAAACTACTTAGAGGTAAATTACATGATTAATTAGAGATAATCTGACTAATTATTGGTTAATTGTTGAGTAATTTATTATCTTCCTTATAGATTTTATTTTAATACTTAAGATACAATAAAAAAAATTAAGATAATTAAAGGGAAAAGTACAATTTTATCCCTATATTTTGACATTATTAACTATGTTGTCCTCGCATTTTAAAAGTTACATTATTTTATCTTTGCAGTTTGTTTCCGTTAAACGAAATTGTTCATGATTTGAGATTTAAGTCTTTTAACATGTTCAAATTATAGGGATAAAATAGTATAATTTTTAAGATAGAAAAACAAAGTAGTTAATTATGTCAAAACATAGGGATAAAGGTATAATTTTCCCTTAATTAAATGTATGATGGGTCATACTTCTTATCCTCTCTCTCTCTCTCTCTCTTAATCATACACAACAACAACAGTTACGTATTAATCCTAATATTAGTATTTGAGTTAAAAATGCTTAATTATTCAAATGTCTGATAATTTTCAGCTCGAAATCGATGTTGGATCTTCCACAGTTGCAAGAGGAGTGGTCAATCTTGTGCTTGGATACTTGAACAATTTGGTCATAGAAATGGCATTTCTGATACAGGTAAACAAGAAAATTTCTCACTCTTTAATACCATTTAAAATTTTTTAGTTTTGAGTACATTTACAGTTAGAAATTTCAGCACTTACATTATTCATTTAATAAAATTTTCAACATAAAAATTTCAGTTTTACTAAATATCAAATTTCCTAGAAAATTAAAATAAAAAGAAATAAAAGCAAGCGAGAACTTATTTTTGGTGAATTTTATTTCATTGAATAATGCAAAATATATATTTAACATCTAAATTCCAAAATAAAAATTGTGTAGGCTGAAACTGAAGAAGAGCTTCCAGAATTTCTTCTTGGAACATGTCGACTTAATCATCTAGATGCAGCAAATACTTGAACAATTTGGCTCATAGAAATGGCCATTTCTGATACACGGCTAACAGAAAATTTTCACTCTTCTTAATACCCATTTAAAACTTTTTTCCAGTTTTTGCAGTAGCATCTTACAGCTTAGAAAATTTCAGCACTTACATTATTCATCTTAAATAAAATTTTCAACATATAAAATTTCCGTTTCTTCACTAAATAATCAATTTCCTAGAACAATTAAAATAAACAAGAAATAAAAAGCAACGCGAGAACTCTATTTTCTGTGAATTTTCATTTCACTTGAACTACCATGCAATATATATTTTAACATCTAAAACTTCCAAAATAAAAATTGTGCTCAGGCTCGAACTGAACGAACGAGCTTTCAGATTCTCTGTCCTCTGGAACATGTTCCGACTCTACATCTCTAGACTGCAGCAAAATCAGTATTGGTCATGACGCATATTTTCACCAATAAACATTTTTGTACTCTTTCATGTCGACTTAATCATCTAGATGCAGCAAAATCAGTATTGGTATGACCATAATTTTCACCATAACATTTTTGTATCTTCATGTGAGATTGGATCAAGTAAGGGCAGAGTGAAGAAGAAGAAGCTGTAAGACTTTTATTAGTAGAAGCTCTTTCTTTTCCATTCAATCATAATGTCATGATTCTTTGCTAGGTTAATATATTTTGTAAGATACTCAATTTTCTTTTTGGTTGTCTAAATATGTATAATGTATTCAAAAATATGTTTTATGAACACATTAATTATAACTTATAGATTTATTTAACAAATAAAAGAACAGAACTCTAAATAAGGCTCAAACCTTATCTTTTTAGTATAATACGCAGATGATGTCCGGCCCAGAGTGGTAAGGCTGATGCCTTGAGACTTAGGTTCTATTGGTGGTTTGTGATAAATTGTTTATTTCAAAAAAATAAATATAAGACATAGGCAATCGTTTTCCTTTTGAGCGCAGAGTGAATTAAGTCCAGTCCATTTTATAACATTAATCTCTTCCCTTACCTTCCCAGTGATTGGATTGATATTTTTGTTAAAAATATAACAAATGGGAGGATGCAAGCCCAACACTTAAAATATGATGGGCTTTTCATAAATGTCTCTTAATATTTTTTGGCTTCATATTGGAAAACTAGTGAGTTTGTGTAGAGTTCAAGCCTTCCGCCTATAAGTCTTTTGGATGATCTTTTTGCAAAGTTTAACTTTAATTTACCCTTGAGTGTCTTACTTTAGTTTTTTAACACATACAAATTTTGTTACTCTAATTTTAATATTGTTAGTGTCGAATTTGCTTATGAATTGCTAGAGACTAGACTTGAGAAAAGCTCGCTCGAACTTTTTTTTTTAATAATTTAATAAATTAAACTTGAGTATATTTATCAAGCTTATTTATCAAGTATTACACATTTTAGGCGAAAAATTAAATAGTGTCACCCGTATTAGACTTAAAGAATTAATCAATATATTCTCAAAATAAGAGAAAAAACTTTGTAATTATAAATAAATTTAAGGGACTAAATAATTATTTGCAGCCTGTTTCGAACAAATGAATCATGATTGTAAATTTTATTTTAAATGAATTCCATATAGAATTCATTTGCGAATCAATTTGTTATGTTTGATATGCTGTAATTTAAAATAAGAAATTCAATTGAATTTCACAAAATTATGTTTGAAATAAATTCTTAAATGAAAATATATTTGTCTTTATTTCTTATAACACTCTTGACATAATAATTTAACAAAAATAAATAACAAACACCAATTATAACAAGCAAAAATAAAAATATAAACTAACATCGTTATTGGATGAAAAAAAAAATAACGTTGTTATAATTTGAAATCTTTCAAAGAAAATAAACAAAAAAGAAAAAAAAAAGTAAAAATAGTTGAGTTTATATTGGAAAGGTAATTTTGTCAGTAAACATTTCAATGGTCAAATTTATAAAATTCATTTACAAATTCCATCGACTTTAGTAAAATTTGAATTAGGCATACTCAGTTCCATAGAATTCAATTCGTAACATTCAAATATGTATTTATTTTCAGTCTAAACACAATATTTTAGATTTTCAAATAAATTTTATGAAATTTTGTAAAATTCATTTATTCCAAACGGGCTCTTAGTCTTAAAAAAGTACTATAACCTCGTATATGTATAGCTATCAAATATCAGTTTTTAATTTTTTTTTTTTTTTTGCATGTATAATCTCATACAATTATGAACTCACATAATTTTTTTTTTTTTTTGAGTATTACTTACATAATTTTTTTTTAAAAAAAAAGAACATCTTATGTAAAAATAAATTATTTGTTTACATTAAAAAGCCAAATTTATTCAATAATTATAAAATAAAAGTAACACTTGTTATGTTAACAAATTGGAAAATTGAATAAATCAAAATTTTATGATACTTAAATCGAGTCAAACCAATAAATCAAACAATCATATACCGAATTAATTCAATTTTTTCAGTTAAACTTATTTTTAGATCTTGTTAGATATGATTTTTAGTTCTAATGAAAATCGAATCAAACTGAAAAAAGAAAAAGATTTTTTCAATTAAAATTAAAATCAAATTGAATATATATTTCTTAAAATTTAAAATGAACTCATCGATTCATTTGGATTTTGTCCTTCTAACAACTTATGCTCGATCTGGAAGTTAAAAATTTTGGAAATTATGCCTAAAAAGGCCAAAAAAATGTGCAGTAAAGCCATAAAATGGTGGGAAGCCATGCTTTCAGTTTCATTGAAATAAAGTAGAGTTTAGTTTCAGCCATTGAAAATTCTCCAAATGGGTTTAAAAGAGAACGAGGTGTGGGATGCCACTCATTTCTCATTTTCAACATTTTCATTCTTATTATCTACCCAAAATACCCTCGCTAAACTTCACCAAACCCTCATCCTCTTATGCCCATATAAGTCAATTTACCACCATTAAAATTGTTGTGTGTAATCTTATTGAAGCACCCACGTGGCACGTGGTTTGCATACAAAAGAGAAGAGATGTTTTTCTCATTTTTTATATTTTAATTTTAATTGTCCATATTCCTTTAATCAACCATAGCTTTCTTTGTCCCTGTTCTCGCCGCTTATAACGGATTATCACTCTAATAATAAACTACTAATTTTTTAATATTATTAAATAAGTATATAAATGGTAAACAGTAATTATATATGGTAAATACTTAAAATTTTGATGCGTCTAATTCATGATTGCAAAGCTATATCAAATTAACTCTCGTACACAATTTAACCTCTGTACTTTTCATAAAAAACGTTATGCTCACTCTCAATTTTTATTTTGACCCATTAAATATTTTATTTATAAATTTGAACATTTTAGACATTTATTTGACTCATTAAACATCTTAACATATAAAATTTTAACATTAAACATTTATTGGATAATTAAAAGCATAAAAAATATTGTTCAAAAATTGTATTAACTATATTTTTTAATCAATATTTTACATGTAAAGTCAAAATGCTTAAATTTTTTTTTTTTTTTCGTAAAGAGGTATGAGATTTAAAAAAAAAGTGGTATTTAATCGATATTATTATTATTATTATTATTATCTTAATAATAAAATAAAGAGATAAGCACGTGGCACAATCACATGTTGCTTTCAATTCTTTTCTGCAATCCAGCGCATGTCGTTGCATGACAGCATGTATTTGTGCGTGCATTTTTTTATTTTTTATTTTTTATGATAATATTTGATTGGATCTCTTTATTATTTTATTATAAACTTTTTGAATTTTTCAAATTCCTTTTGCTGTCAATTTGATGGAATGGAAGCAACCGTGTCTTGAATTTTATGTATAAAATGACATTTGCAGCATGTTTTTGTGAATCAGTAATCTTGAAAACCGACAATTTGGCAATGATTTCCAATATATGCAAACAAATAAACTGATTTTTTAAAACTGAAAACCAAGCATACGTATCTTCGTGCCTGGACGAACCTCAACGGAGCTTGTATACAAATACTATACTTTTCAATAGCAGCAATTCTATAAACGTTGAACTTGATACCACGCAGTTAAAAGGCTTAATGTATAAAAATATTTCAAAGTTTTCAATTCCAATTAAAGATGAAATCATAGAATAAAAAATTCTTTCTATCATTTTTAAAATTATCACAGGACTCTGATAAAAATTTAAAAATAACTTCATTAGTATAAACCAATAATGTTATACATATTAAATTTTAATTTCTAAAATAACAGTTGTTGAGTTAGCTTTTAGCATTTTGACTAAATTAAAATTCTATCTATATTAATTGTAACGTTCAGTAATATATCTTTTATAATACTTTTAGAGGTTGATGGAGCTTTTTACAAATATTAAATACTCTAACATTTAATTTTTAATTAAATTTTTTTGACAATCATATCTATTATTTTTTTCCCTCCGAGAATAAACAATTAATGTCTTTTTTTTATTATTTTAAGTTAAATGATTATTTTTACTGAACACTTTTAATTTAAACCGTTATATAAAGAGCTATCAGTTAAAAACTAATAGCTAACAGAACAACAACTACTACGATAGCTAAAATTAGATTTGTTTCTGTCTTTTGTTAAATCATGACAGAGGCTAAACTCTATTTGTAACAAGTACAAAACCTATAATATTTTATTGATTTATTGAACAACTACTAAAACAGTTAATATTGTCAAATATACTTTAAATGTCAATGCAATTTGATATTCAAAATATATTTAAATTTTTTATTTTTATTAGTAATTTAAAAAAATAACAAAAATACTATTTTATTTGCAATTCATTCTTAATTGTAATCGAAAGTGCTATTGATATAAAAAGTCGAAATTATCATAAAATTAACAGAAATGTAAAAATATAATGAAATTTCAAAAAATCTATAAAGTTCAAAGTATTGATACAGTAATCTGTAGTAAACTTAAAGTTGCCTTAAGTACTGTTGTTTTGGCTAGTTTGCAAATTATTTGACTTCATTTGGTTTAAATTAATAAACATTAATTTGATGGTCCGGGATTTTTAAATATAATAATCCCTCCATTTATTAATAAGCGTTACCTTTATGAAAGTATTAGAAAAAATAATTTTTTCCATTTTTGCCCTTCACATATGATGAATATTAATTGTAATAATTCTCAAAAATTTCTTTTTTTTTTAAAAAGGGTAATATAGTCAATTTACTTAATAATTTATTACAAATTAAACAATTAAATAGCTTTTATAATGGACGAGAAAACTATCAATCTGATACTTTTTTATGACTAATGGAGTACTTTATATAATAATGCATATACTTATAGCCTAATGCATAAATTTGCTATTGTATTTAATGTAAATGTGACACTTATCTGTAAACGAAAGAAGTACTAATTATATAATTATGTATGCATATAAAGTCTAATGCATAAATTTGCTCTTGCATTTGAAGGTATTATATTTGCGGCACTCTAAACTTTATAAGGAACCCTTAAAGTTATGAATTTAGTAATATACATCTCTTTGCACTAGTAACAATAATTTTTTAGTGTTGTTGGCTTTTTATATATTAAATATTAATTCAACGTGTGGTTATTACAATTTTTGAAACAATAAATTTTCATTTTCGACTAGCATTTCTTTTACCTTTATATAATTAGATTTGTTTCATTTCATTTTCAGTGTTTTGCTAACTATAAATATTAAGACTCGAGTACGTATACATAATAAGAAGTGTAACGTTGTGATGAACAAAAAAAAAAAGTGGTTAATTTTAATAATGATAAATTGCCTTATTTTAATTGCTAACAAATAAAATAAAAAATCATAACAAATAAAATAAAAAATCATTATTTATAAAATTTTTTAATCCAATGGTTTCTTACTTAAATCCAAAACAAAAAATTTATATTTGTTATTAATATTTTAACTTATGAGGAATCTTAATATTTTAGCTTCTTAATATAAATTAATAAACTATATATTTTATTACATAAAGAGTAATTATTTTATATTAAGTTAATAAAAAAATCTAAAATTCGTTCAAATAAAATTATTAATAAAAATAAAAATAATAAATGATAAATTGTTATTGACAACTAACCTATGTTACACCGTGTAAGTCTAAACAAATAATAAAAACAATTAAATTAAAAGAATAAAAATTAATATTTATTATTGCATTTCTAATAATAGAATATAAAATTCATGAGGAATATCTTAATTATCAATTACAACTTCAATTAATACAAAAATCACTATAAAATTTTTTTTGCTGTATTTATTATTATTTTATGTCAAAAATTTTTCTACTTATTGAATTTTAGAAGTATTATTTTGCTTGAGTTTTTATTATTTTTATTTTTTCATCCTGTTTCACTCATAAAATTTGTCCTCGCGTTCCATTACAATAATTTTTTTATAATATTTTTTCTTTTTTTTTTTTGCACAGATGTTATATTATTATAGTAAAATATTAAATAAAAAGATCTCAATATATTTATCATTTTTAATAATTTATCATCTTTTTTATTATATTAAAACATTGATCAACCATATTTAAAATAAAAAATAAAGAACGAGTACTAAAATGCAGTGCACGTGTTAAATAAAAATTAATGCTTAAAATAAATAATAATTAATACTCTATTACCATCCAATTTCATTAATTGGAAAGTAATTATTAAAACTATTAAACCGAACTCAAAACTAAGTTAAAAAAAAATGAAAATTAACCCAACTACATTTAAGTTATGCAAATATGTGCAGGTAAAGATTTAAATTTCAGCCTTTATATATTTTATAAATAATAAAAAATAAAATAAAAAAATTTTTGACTTATCAATGAGCCATTTTGTCTAGCTTTTCTCAAAATTTAAATTTAAAACAAAAATAACAGAGCTTATAATAAACGTCAAAAGTAGACAGTCCACTAAGCAACGGAAACCGTTACAGGAACGGAGTTTTAAATGTTTCACAGGATTCGGGAATCTATGCCACCGACGCGTTAAATACTGCCATATACACACACAACTATACATTTCTTTCTCGTGCTGTAACCGGCACATACTTTCCATGTCAGTCCCCTTCACCTGCTACACCCGGTATACCTGTCGGTGCTTGCAAGTGTCGGCACCGACACGCCAGATCCATTCCCGGTGATGATAAATAATTTTTGTGTAGTATTTATTTTTATTTTTTAGTTATTATCATCAGCCACTAAAAATCTTATGGTTACTCGGCTTTTGTGTCTGTGTGTAGCGCAGAAAAATGTAATATGGTAGGGCAGAATTCTGATCCCTGATTGATTAAAATGATCTTGATTGGTGAATGTGGGACCAGTTGTTGCTTTCCATTCCGTAGGTGAGAGGTACTTGATCAAAAGTTCACGTGACTCGCTTATTGCAACCCACAACAAGTTTCTGTTTTCTTAGAATTTTATTATACTCTATTTATCATTTTAGAAGTAGGTAATTATTTTTTTTTTCTAATTTTTACTTTTTTTATTGTTATTTCTTCTTAATAAATATAATAATAATAATAATATTTATTATTTTTTTATTTTACTTTTTTTCTTTTTATCTTGCTATTATTTAAAAGATTAATAAAAATCTAAAAATTACTTTGTTTAGGGGAATATTTGATCATTGTGTAGTTAGCTTTAATCCCACTTGAAACGGAACATTAGCAATATTTAATTGTTTAAAAAAACATTTATTGTCATAGATAACATACCTAGGAAATATTTTTCAATATCTATTTCTTAAGAAAATTAGTTAACATAAATTATTTTCTAATGAAAAGAAAATTGATTCTTCTTCTTAAAACAAAATATAAATCCCACTTAAACGGAAAACATTAGCAATATTTAATTGTTTAAAAAAAACCATTTTATTGTCATAATAACCATTACCTAGGAAATTATTTTTCAATATCTTATTTTCTTAAAGGAAAATTTAGTTAACATAAATTATTTTCTAATGAAAGAAAATTGATTCTTCTTCCTTAAAACAAAATATATATATATATATATATATAGTATATAATATATAATATATTATATATATATATTTATATATATATATATATATATATATATTATATATAGTATATATATATATATATATTTCTCCAATATAATAAATTTATTATAATATTATAAATAACACATTTCTCAATATAAAAATTATTGATTACATCTAATATTAAATTTTTTCACCGCTTTAACCTCTCCGTCGTAAACTACTATCATAATTTATTTTTATAATTTAATTATATATAATAAAATTTTTTAATATATGAAATTTATATAATTTAAAATTATTTAAAATTGAAAATCTTTAATATTGTCTTTAACAAGTTTCAATATATTTTTTCACCGCTGTTACCTCTCCGTCGTAAACTACTATCATAATTTATTTTTATATATTTAATTATATATAATAGTAAATTTTTTAATATATGAAATTTATATAATTTAAAATTATTTTAAAATTGAAAATCTTTAATATTTCTTTAACAAGTTTTCAATATTTCAAATAACACTAGATGTTAAATTATTTCAGAAACATTTTTCAAATAAATAAATTTTCAAAATAAATATTTTGCAGAAAGAAAGACGGCTTAAAGATTACTTTTTTTATATTTGTTTGACATTTGAAAATTCTTAGAAGCATCGTCTATACTATACGCGTTCTTTGAACTTATACTGTTCTCGTATAATACACGTATAGTCTGCCACAAGTGACGACCACACGGTTGCGACCACCGCCGGCATTATTCAAAAAACCACCGCTCAGCTGGCACCTACAGGCTAAAGGCTGCAGCCTTCTACTAGATAGTCTAGATTGCTTAGGGTCATTAATCTGTGTGATGTACTCCACAGTTCCTTTATGTGATGGGCCCACACCCTCCTGGCCCCACACTTCAAGATCTCATTTGTCGCATCAGACTCTGTTTTGTACGGCTATGCGTTACTTGGCCCCACATTAAAACCTCCGCCACCTGGCCCCACTTCCCACCTGATCTAATCTAGAACATTCAAATTCTTAGGTCGTACGTATAAAATCATATTATATTATACTTTCATATTTGACCCAAAAAGTAATAAAAACAATTATTTATTACAAATTAAACAATTTTGCATTTTAGAATTTTACTTTTAAATTAAAATATTCTATTATGGAATGCATCACTACGTATTTTCACCCTCCTATGCAAGACGATATACTTGAAAATTATGGAGATTATAAATTCCAAAATTATAATCTTATAAGAAAAGTTCATGTGAAATATAGTTTAGTACGCTAATGCTGGAACATAAATCTTAGAAGGTTTGGTTGGAGATAAGTAGATCAGGAAAATGTAATGTATTTAATTTATATTATCAATTCCATTTCACGAGAAGTTGAGTAAAAAAAAAGAAGTAAATTGCACTTCTCTAATTAAATGTAATGAATTTTGTCAACTTGTTTTATTATCTAAATACATCAAAACTTACATTATAAATATTATTCTTCCTGTTTCAAAATATAAGTCATTTAAGATTTTCGCACAAGAATTATGAAGAAAATTCATTCTCCTAGATTATAATAAATCCAACGGTAATTTGACTAAATTATCATTTATCTCGAGACTGATAGTTGCTTGTGAAATATTTATTATATTAGTGTAAATAATGTTAATATTAGAAAAATATCATTTATTACTTCTTGAAATACACAAAACAATTTATATTTTTAGACAAAATAATAAACCAAAAACGACATATATTTTGAGATTGGGAGAATATTATCTTAATAATTTGAGAGTAATTTACCTTTTTATAATTTTTTTGGAAGTGCAATTCAAAAAAAATACTTCTCCAAAAACAAATTCTTTTGAACCAAACACGACCTTAGTTGTTCTCAAGATACATTCGTCTTGCAGAAGTCAGCCGTGGGAACCAATCATAAGTCCAAGTTGAAAAAAAAAAGGGTTAAAAAACGTATAAATAAATAATCTGGCACAGATCCCAAGACAGGGTCACGTGATAGCCGTGAGCATCTACAGTCACATGGTAGTTAAAAAGAACAAAAAAAGAAAAGAAATATATATATATATACAAGAAAAAGGAAAAAAAAAAAAAAAACCTAACCCAGCTGGAGTTGAGCAGGTAATGATTCGGTGTGTGGGGTCCACGGTAAACACGGTGGAAATAGAATATCAAAGGTGGACTTTTGTGCTGTGTAGTTTAACTCTTTTGAACGTGCAAGCAAAATAGGGTCCCACATGAACATGGGTTTGGGCTGGTTTGGTTCTATCTTCTCTTGTATTCTATTCTATTCTATCATTCACTTGCATGCACGCACGTTGCATGTGCTATGCCACCATTCCTTCCTCTTCCCCTCCGCTTATCTCGCCGGGTACACCCACGTCACCTTCTAGTCCTGCTACCTTCTCCTTTTACCATAATACCCCTGAATTTGACAAAGCGTTAATGGCCCCAACAGCAAGGGTAATTTTGTCATAGTCAAGGAAGGTAGCACTGTCCTTTCCTACATCAAACGTGACAACCAACTAATGGACACAGAGAGGCAAAACAAGGAAGAAATAGAGTGACCAACTAAGAGATACATAATTATAATAACATAATATCATAAAAAAAAAAAAAAATTAAACAAAGTAATGACAGCAACATCAAGTGACCAAAGAACCTTTGATATTTAATTTTTTATACATATATGGACCTAATATCTGCTTAATAGTCAAAATGTTAAGTCCTTGTCAAAAGGGATTTGCCCTTAATCAAGCCTACACAATTAAATTTTCAATTTTATTATATCTAGTTCACTAAAAAACAATTAATTCATAAATTAATTATCATTTTCCTTTTTAGCATTAGGAAGTAGACATGGGATTCAGAAGCAGAAATTTAACAATAATGAGATTTCAAACATGCCCTTCATTTCTAAGTAATCATCTCATCATGCCACTACACTAAAACACCAGTTAATAATTAATTATAATACATAGATTAGTTTCAATTTTTGCTTATTTTCAATCAATGCATGTTTGCCCCATGAGGGCACAAGCCCATGTGCCCCATCTCCATAAGGCTGTATGTACATGGCTACAAATTTTTAAAAATTATTGGAAAAAAGAAATTTCATCTTACCGACACATGGATGATTGTTTGTGGGAAATTTTTGTATTATTTGCATTAATTAATGAATATGTAAATATATTATATTGAGACATAAATATAATTGAACAGATTTTTGACAGGGACAATACTGATAGTGCAATATTTTGAGGCAATGCTGATTCAAAGATGTTCCTACTGTGAGGAAGAATGTACAATTTTTGGTGAGGAGTACAAGTTGTAAAGCTCTTATGGGTTGCAAAAAGTAGATAATTTTTTTTTTAATTGAAAAAAAATGACTACTACCCCGTCAGTTTGGACCACAGGTCAGGTATTGACGTTCTGATTTAAGACGCACCCATAGGGGACCCGACTCCCCGAGCACTTGTGGGAGATGTTGCTTCTTTCCTATATTTTTATCTTTCTATTTACATGTATAATATTTAATTAATGTGGATTTTTATTTTTCTTCTGTTAAAAGTAGTTTCAAAGTTGCTTAAGGAATTAATTTTGGTATATATTAAAACTTAAATAGTGACAACTTAACATATTTTTGTGAGTCTTCCTAACATTTTCCAATGTTTACAAAGGGTTTGATGGAACACCTTTTTGCCCACTTCTCTTCGAAGGGAAGAAATAAATTGCCAATCATTTTTTTATATATATAAATATGTAAAAATAATCACCTTAATTAGCATTAATGTGTGTTTATTTAATAAATAAAAAAGAATTAATAACTTAACTTGTTACCCATTGATAGTATTTTTCAGGTGGTACTAGTAGTGCATTAGAGCCTAATTAAATACTCATTCACTATCTTCAAATATAATTGGATTTTACCAAATTTTTTTATTTTTATTTTTCAAAAACAGAGAAGTCTTTTAGAAGGAAGTGATTCAAAGGGTGCAATCCAAGTTAGTTACGAAAAGAAAAGTGAACGAAGCACCTATTTCCTTTCCATTTTCAATGCTTTTTCAAAGAGTGAGTATTTTGGAAGGGATTGATGAAGAGTAAACCTTAAGTTAGTTAATATAAGTGTTTTGGCTACTTAACTAAATTGATTAAATTGAAACTAATCTGGTTGGTATTTTAATTTATCTTTTATTTTTTGAATTTTTAATGATTTTTAAATTCTTATTTGTTCATAATTAAATCAAATTGTTTCAATTCGATGAGTAAAATTAAAAGTCGGTTGAATAATTTATAAAAAAAAAACTAAACAAAAGATTGAAAAGAAATTGAGCATTACTATTTAAGTGTTTTGTTCATTTACTATTGAATTATTATTTAATTCTTCGCTTAGAATGTGCCGTTTTGAATGTCGTTTAATAAAATTAAATCTCGAGTACTACTAAATGTATTTTATCAAATAAAAATGATGAAATTGTAATTATAAATAAATTCCAAAATTACAAGGGTAGAAAGAAAGGAGTATAAAGTTTTTGGTTGTTCTTCCAAATTCCACTATAGGAACCTCTATCAAGTGCATGACTGGCGGCTTAATGCAACTGCCCCTAATAAAATCCATAGTATTAATATAAAAAAAAACAAATATTCTTTCAATGTTTCTGACTAAAATTCTAGCTTGCCTAATTTTGTCACTCTTTGAAATTATTGTTCTTACATGAAAAATGTTCTTAAAAATTTGAATTTCTAATCCTTTTTATTCAACGATCGGTTCATTAAATGCTGCTTATTTCAACATTTAAAATAATAAGAAATAAGCTTGTTTGTTAAAGCTAAATCAATGACTTATTTATCTGAAATTGAAATTAAAATTTAACTGCACGAAAAAGTTTTTTCTGAAAGCTGATTCAATAAATTATACAATGATTAAAAGATAAAATTGCACTTATAATTATAAAATATAAAATAATACTCTATCACTTTTTAATCATTCGGCATAATAAGACAAGATATTCAATCTAAATAAACGAGCTCTATTGATATCCTCTTCTAAATTTATCTTATAATATATTTATATTACGATGTCTGTTAATGAATTATCAAATTTATTTAAGAAGAAAAAAGATTATTATGGAAAATGAGTTGTGTTTTGATATTTAAAACGCGTTATTAACATTGTCATCTTTAATTCAAAATATATTAATTACATACGATTTACTTTTCAAATTATTTTTAGTAAGGTAATTATCCCTGTGGTGTACACGTACAACTACAGCTTAGATCTAATTTGCTAACGCGTTAAATGTTTAATTAAAAGTAAAAACGAAAAAAAAAGTCAAAGTAGAAAGTGATTTCACGCTCTGTGAAGGGAGAGTGAGAACAGCATTTCTAAAATCTGACTTGTGGAATTTATTCAAGGTAAAAAGAAGAAACTTAATTAAATAAATAAAAAAACAACCGGCGGTTAAAAGCTGACAAAATGCAGAGTCTCCGTTTTTTTTTTTTTTCTGTGTGCATTTATACACGAACATAGGTCAGTGCTTCTTTACTGTGTCCATACAGAGTCGGTTCTTCAATAACGAAACCCAAGAACTAAACTCATCATTAGAAATTCCAATGAATATAAAACAATACCCCTTTAATTTTTTATTAATTACTACATTAAATTACTTTCTCCCTTCATTTTTTTAAGTTTTTATGAAAATTAATAATTTAAGTTACTTTTTTTTATAAATTATGATTCTTTCATCTAATTACTTTAATTTTTTTAATTCTTTCTCCATTAATATGATAAGATGCATTGTAAAAATTATAAATAATAGTATTGCGTTTAATAACGATAAAAATAAAATTAAAAAATTAATTAATAATCCTTAATCTTCTTCACATACTGAATTACTTATCTTTTAGGATTTTTTATTTATTATTTATCAGTGTTCGAGAGGTGAGGTTATATTCCCTCTTCGATTCTTTTTTATATTGTTCTTTATGTTATTCATTAATGAAATTATTCTTAGTTCTTTTTTACATAAAATAAAAATAAATAAATAATAAAAATGTAATTTACTTCTTTATGTTGCAATTGGTAGAAAAAGTCTTAAAAATATTTATTTTATATTTCATTAATATCCTTGTGAATTAGAAATGTAAGTAATTTCCTCTCAAAAAAAAAAAAGAAATGTAATTAATTAAGTATTTAGTAAAATTATGTAAAATTTATTTGAAAGGAAAATAGTTTTTGACTAGTTAATAAATATTTATAGTAACTTGATTTATCATAGTTACCAAAGATAATGCATTAATTAAATAGAAAATCTAAGAATTTATTCAAATGAGGATAGTGATTATATTTTAAAAAAATAATTTTTACTTATAATTTTTATTTACTTTAAATATTGTTAACTAGTATTTTTTTAATATTATCGTATTGTATATTTCTTATTCAACTAATAAAAAATAATTGTTTAATTTATAAAAACTGAACCAAATGCTATTTTTAGAAGTTTCTTACCACGAGATTGTCAGTGAATTGTAATTTTCCTCATGAATTAATGTTCAAAATAAATAAATATAGTAAAAGTTAAAACCCGTGAAAAAAAAAAAAGGAATAATAGAGCGGTGGGAAAATTGGAGAAAAAAGTGGGACCCGTGTGGGTAATGAGACGAGAGAGAAAACTTCAACATCAAGACAGTGAGTGTGGGAAGAGAGAGAAAAGACAGCTAGCAATGAAGGAGGAGCCTTACCTACCATAATTCCCAATATCACTACTACTTCTACTTCTCCTCTCTTTGCCTTTTCTTTTTAGACTACTCTGTTTCTCTCTTTTCTCTTCTCCCTCTAACAGATTTTCACAGACAAAACAAAGGTACTCAACTCAACAATTTCTTATTACTATTATCAATGGCTACTCTTCAGTTCTACTGCACTCCATATGGATTATACACTTCTTTTGTTTGTTCAATCTCATTATATGGACCAAAAATAGCTTTTCAGCTTGGGTTTTTTCCTCTGCATTTCTGGGTTTTGGACCTTCAATTTAATAATACTGGCATGCATTCACTTTTGCTACTTCAAACAAGGTTCATAGCTATTTTTCTTTTCCGTTTGTTTCGTGAGAAAGTGAAGGAAAGGGAAAAAAAAAAAAATTGACCCCTATTTTCGTCCCCTTCTCAAAAGCAGAGTATGAAATTTTAATTTTCCGGGGGTAATTTGTTTTTCAAGGAGGTTTACACTGCATTGCATATGAAAATTTAGCAATTTTAAATAATTTTATTAACGACAATTACTGATAATTGCATTTGTTTTGTGCTTAATTTGCAGGAATTTGAAGTAAATATTTATGTTTTAAATTCTACAGAAGTGAATTGTTTTAAATTCTTGGGAATTTAGCCAAACTAAACTAAGGTATGCATCAAAATTCCCTTCATCTACTCCATTTTCTTTCTAATTCTCACTTAGCTCCACAATTTCACCTGAAAATCAATTTCCATGTTCAATTGCTTCAATTTTCTGTTTCCTTGAGCAAAAAAAAGGAAAAAGAAAAAGGAAAAAATATCTTTAATTTCATCTTTAGCATATATAAAAGGTAAAGTAGATAAGAAACAATCAATCGTTTATTCCCCTTTTTGACCTTTTTTAGCATGTAAAAGCATTAGGCAATTAAAAGACTAATTAAGAATTTTGGACTCTAATTCAAAATTCTGATTCCAACCCATTTTTTGAATTCTCACGTATTCTTAATATAATTTAAAATTTTTGTATCTTTGCCACACGTCTGGCGCGCTGCCTTGACACATTTTCCCAGTAGCCAAGCAAAATTTTACAAACACCAATGGCCCACACCCACAGACTTTTGTGTACCACTTTTATGATTGCACTCATTGAGTCGCAGTTTTGCTTTCTTTCGCTCACATTTTCCTTTTCTCTCTCAAAATTTTCCAGGAGAATTGAAATTCAAAAAGAAAATCAACATTAACCATTAAACATGATTGGACCAGCAAATTTCATGGACGAGATAGACTGCGGTAGCTTCTTTGACCACATCGATGACCTCCTCGACTTCCCCACCGACGATATCGACGATTGTCTCCCTGGTTCCGACTGCGCCACCATCAACAACAATGGAATTGCGGGTAACTCGTTTCCGAGTATTTGGTCGACTCAGTCTGACTCGCTGCCGGGTTCTGACTCGGTTTTCTCTAATAATAGCGCTTCTGATCTTTCCGCTGAGTTATCTGTTCCGGTGAGTTTTTAATTTTAATTGTTTATTTTTCAGCCGTTGGATATCTAGATGATGACGTCATTTGATGTGCACTGTCACTTATTGATTGCCAGACTTGCAAGGCCGCGTTATTGAGTTTCAAAATTTGAACCACGATTAGGGTATTTTAGTCAATATGTGGGGTCTTTTGGGGAAGTTTTAGTAAATTTATAAGTTTTGTCGGCGATGAGGTGGATTGACATATCTTAAAATAATTGCTTCGGTTATGGAAGTCACGTGACTTGTCATGTGATCGCTTGAAAGTGACTTATTCTCATGTGCAAGTTGTTTCTCTCAAAAAATAAAAATAAAAATAAAAATAATATAATAAATAAAATAAAATAAATAACTCATGGTTAATTAAGGATTGTGAACTAATTGTTAAACTTACTTACTAGTCATTGAATTTTAATTAATTTATTAATTAGGTACCAAAGTTATTAAAATTTTGAATTAGTGCACCCAAAAATTTGGTGGCTCTAGACTACTAGCAATTATAGAAGCTTAAAAATTTAATTTTAAGCTTGAAATTTTAGTTATCTAATTAAATTTATTTTCTGTTGTTACAGTATGAAGATATTGTTCAGCTAGAATGGTTATCAAATTTTGTTGAGGATTCCTTCTCTGGAGGAAGCCTTACAATCAATAATAGTAGTAAAAATAAAGAAGGGTCAACTTCCATCAACAAGGATTCATCTCGTCAATTCCAGACCTCCAGCCCAGTTTCTGTACTTGAAAGCAGCAGTTCCTGCTCTGGAGAGAAAACTGCGCCACGCAGCCCGGAAATCATTGCCTCGGGCAGGCGTGGACGTGCTCGTAGCAAACGTCCTCGCCCCGCCTCTTTCACTCCCCGACCGGCTATGCAACTTATCTCACCGAGCTCTTCTGTCAGTGAGACTCACCATCCTTTTGCTGTCCCTAAAGTCTCTTCGGATTCTGAAAACTATGCTGAGTCGCGACTTTTAATCAAATTACCGAAGCAAGTTGCCCCTGAACAGAAGAAGAAGAAGAAAATCAAGTTTACTGTTCCAATAGTTCCTTCAGAGACAAGCCAAAATTCACCACCACAGCAACAACAAGCAGTAAGGAAATGTATGCATTGTGAGATAACAAAGACACCACAATGGAGAGCTGGGCCAATGGGGCCAAAAACCCTGTGTAATGCTTGTGGTGTTCGCTACAAGTCCGGCCGGCTTTTCCCTGAATACCGACCGGCTGCAAGTCCAACCTTCGTTCCATCCTTGCATTCCAATTCCCACAAGAAAGTTTTGGAGATGAGAACCAAGACTACCACCAAAACTAATGTCCCCGGAAATGCTACAATGATGACCAACTCGCCAGAGTTAATTCCAAATGATAACAACCTTGCAATGGATTATATGTGAATGGAGGATATGGAGAATAGTTTTCCGATCGAGTCGAAGCCTTCTCATAGTTTTACTCATTTTATGTTATTTCCTTACTGTTGTTTTATTTCTTTGTTAAA
The DNA here is from genome assembly GCF_014843425.1 of Jatropha curcas. Next base: position 477,804 of record NW_023590944.1, on the reverse strand, counting down.
TTGTTTTTTTGTACAGGGACAGAATGGGGGAGGAAATAGGAGCAATAGATGACCATATTTTTAGCTAGTAGAGAGAAGGATTGTGAGAGAGAACTGAAAAAAGGGTTTAGACAGCAAAAAATGGAGGCTTTTTAAGGATAGTAGAGAGTCTCTAATTAGGGTTTTAGTGATGGTAGGTGATTAAGTTTATTAGTCATATATTGAAGGTCTGTGTCTGTCTCTCTTTCCTTTTTGCATTCTTTTTTCTTTGATGGGTATTCTTTTTGCAGTCAATTTGTTAGTAGAAAATTCTGAAATGAGTAATGGATTTTGAAACAATTTGTAATGCCTTTTTCCACAATTTCCTTCCCTTCATCTCTTTTTGTTCTTGCACTCTTATTTCAAGATTTCCCATTTTGTGCTCTTATTTAAGGAAAATCCCCAAGAGAAATGAAAGAGATTTGGCTTGAATATCAATCAGATGCCCCAGGTCATTGGATTGTATATTTTTCTTCTAGATGTGGTGGATTACAATCCATCTCTCTTTGGTTTGGTGAAATAGCCCTTTTCTTTGGTTACTTGTTTTTTTTTTTTTTTTTTTTGTTTACTTGTTTTTTTTTTTTTTTTTGGTGGAGAATAGATAGTTGAGGGATTTGCTAGTGTAAATTCCCTCCTTTTTTTTTTTTTTTTTTTTTTGGGAGAATAGATAGATTGAGGGATTTGCTAGTTGTAAATCCCTCCTTTGGTTAGTTGTTAATTTACCATTAATCCAGTAGATTCCAGCTAGGGTTTATTATTAATTATTGTCTAGGTGAAGAGAAAGATTGAAGAGAAAGTTTAATTGGAATCGTTGAAGAAATTTCACTTACTGCCTGTTTATAACACAGTGACCGCAATAAAATTACTCCACTTATAATTTAGAAATATAAAATAACTTTTTTAAAAAAAAAGTAACCAATTTTCTTCAAATTCTGTAAATATAGAGTGTTTTATGCACTGAATCATGGTGCTATTGGTTAAAAGTAAAAAAAATTTGGCAAAATTTAGCTAAACCGAAATTAAAATTAAATCAATGGAGCATATGATTGCTTCCTATTGGATTATGCATTAGGTTTGTTATGACTTATGAGGGCATTTGGCAACAAGTCTACATCTAACCCAACACTACCAAATGAAAGGTCACTATTGGCAATAATTAGTATTACTGTATTATAATGAATAGAACTAATAATTTCAAATTTTACTTTAACAATATTTTTGAAGTTGGGTTCAACTTTTAATCATAAGGTATGCCATTCTTTCAAAGACATGTTTTACGTTATGGTTGATAATTAAAAAGTTTGATGATTTAGACATTAAAAAGACAACGTACCATAAGCTAGAATTATGTCTATTCCATCACCTACTTGAATTGCTTCAACAACCTCCATTTAGTTTCATCAAATCAAACTAACAAAAACCCTACTTTATAATAACTATATAAGCTTTAGGGTTTTATATATTTAATTGTGTCTAATTGTTGTTTTTTTTTTTTTTCATTCTTACTATTTTCATGGTAGGTAAGCATTTACCCTTTGTTTGAAAAAGAGAAAGGAAAATATTAGAGAAACAAAAATAATAGAAAAAAATAGCGAGAAATTGTCAATTTTCTTCACATTGTTATTTTCCATTATTGTGTTTGGATATAATCAGAGAAAGAATTTAAATTTATTTTTCTTTGTTTGGAAATACCAAAATTTTCTAGGAAAGAAAATATTATTATTAAAAATTTACAATTATATTCTCACTTAAATAATGGAGTTTTTAAGAAAGGATCATATTTTATTAATTAATTTATGATATTTGAGTAATTTAATAAACATGAGTAAAATTCACACTTTTCTCTATTATTGTCTCTCCAAATTGGAGAGATTCAAAATATTTTCTCTCCTGGATATTTTTCATAGTTATTTTCATTCATTAAAAAAAATAATAAAAAAAAAACTCTCATCCAAAACAAAGGTTAATGATAAAACAACACAAGTTAAGATAACTTAAGACAACGCAATATAATTGTTGTTCCATCTTGTCATATGTTTGGTCAACACAATGAAAGACAAATTAATCATATAAAGTAAATAAACAAATAAATATTGGAAAAAACAAAATCCAGTACAATGGAATGGAATTTGTTCTCTCTTGATTTTGGGTACAATTGATAGTGATGAATATTAATGCTTTGAACAAATAATTTTTGGCTCAATCTGAGGATTGGACCAAAATGAAATATGGGTTTTACTTTATAATTTATATATATTATTCATTGGAAGTTCAATCGATCATTGGAAGTTCAATCGATCACAATAATATTGTGAGTTATATAATAAGAAATGCCTACCCACTTTTTCGAACTCGAGACTTCTCCTATCCATTTTTTCTATATCCTTAAGATGTAAAAACACTAATCAGATCATGCATGATTGAGTATACCTAGACTTTTAGGTTTGCTTGCTTATACCATAAACTTGTATATAGGAAAACTTGTATAGAAGCTCGATAGGCCAGAGCTTCTTTACATGTATTACAAGTAATCAATGTTCTGGCCCATCTCATAATGTATTGTATTATTCAAGGTTTCAAACCAATCAATTACCAATTCTCATGAACTCAAGAAATTAAACTAGTAATCATTTTTGGTTTGCTGATACATTGGTTTCAACTCTTGTGTGTTATATTGTAAAAAGTTTTCCTTTTCAATTTAAGTACAATAAGAGTAATCTATGACATATATTTAAGTTTCAAAACAGACATATCATATAATATTTTTGTAAAAAAAAACTCAATTAATGATATTTAAATTCAATTAGTAATCTTTTTTTTTTTTAAATAAACTCAATTAAGAATCCTAATAGTTAAAGAAGAGGGCAAATATTTTAATTCAATTATGAATTTTTAAATTTTGTAAAATTAAAAAACAAAAATAATGTTAACTCAATTGGGGATATAAACTAAATTACAAATTCTAATATTTTAGAAAAAAAAACTCAATAAGGAATCCTAATATTAAAAAAATAAATATTTTAACTCAATTAGAAAAATAGAAGAATATCTTTAGTAATTTATTAGTATTATGAAAATGAATTACTAATATTTAAGCTCAATTAGGAAGAAGAAATGCTTTAACTAAATTAGGAATCTTAATATTTTTGTACAATAAGAAAATGAGAAACAGTTTAGCTTGGTTGGAAGTATTTAAATTCAACTAGAAACTTTTTAATATTTTTTAGAAAAACTTAATTAGGAATCCTAATATTAACATTAACAAAAAAAACTTTTTTTTACTCAATTAAAAAAATATATCTTTAATAATTTATTATTATTATTTTTATGATAATAAGTGATTATTTTTTGCATTCCATTTAGGAATCAGGATAATTGGAATCCTATTATTTTATAAAATAGAATAAGAATATCCTTAAAAAAATTATCATTATGAATTCATAATTACTTTAATTCAATTAGGAATATCTCTACCCAATTAGATATCTTAATATTTAAACTCAATTTGGAATCTTAATATTTTTTTTATAAAACAAAAAAAGAGAAATAAGTTTAACTAAATTAAGAATCACAATATTAAAAAGTAGAAAATATTTTAACTAAATTAGAAAAAAAAAACAAAAATACATTTAGCAGTTTTTTATTACAACAATAAACAATAAATATTTGAATTCCATTAAAACTCTAATATTTTTGTAAAGGAAAAAATAGAAAAATTAAATTTAGTAATTCAATAGTAAATACAAAGGACTAAATATTAATATTATATTAAATATGAATGATTCGTTAAATATTGTAGGATATTTAACATTTAACGTGACATTTTTTGAATGAAAAGAATGAATAGTTTGACAGAAATATATTTTAGAGATTAATTAATATATTTATTAAATATAAGAAATGAAATTATAATTATGTTAATCCTGAGAGACTAAATAATTATTTAGTCTTAGTTTATTGTACTCTTTAACTTGTGGTGGAAGAATTTTGAGGAGCATGAATATAAATAAATAAATTGTGAAGGTTGGTTTAGAGCCTTGAGGCAAAATGGGCTAGCTTGAAAAATTAACACCACCTTAGGCCCAATATGGTCCTAATAATTTAAGCTAAATGGAAATGTAAACCAACCCAGTCCAAAACTTGAAAACCTAAGTGAGAATAATAATCATAATTTCCCATTATTATAGTATATAATTTTAATATAGATTTTAAAGATCATAATAACAATTTTCAATTTCTCTTTGGTGTTGCAACCGGTCGCAGAGCCAGAAATCAGAGTCAAGTAAAGTAAATTTCATTTAGAAAAAAAGATACAGTTGCTTTCGATGAATTTTTATGATTTACCTATTAACTTTTCAATCCATAAGAGTAACGGTTAATTGGTGAAATTTTTTTCAATTGAGAGAATTCAAATGAGAAATTTCTCACTCTCCATAAAAATAAAAAGACCAATCAAACAATACATAATTTTACTTTAAAGATTTTTTAAAAGGGCAATGACGTGAAATAAAAATAATTTAGTGTCAAATTTAATAGAGTCAAATTATCAAATTTAATTGGATCAAATTATTAATACTTATATATATAAAGAAAAAAAATTATCTTGTGGCTCAGTTAGCAATACATGTTGGGCATGTGAGAAGAGTTCTTGGGTTTAATTCCACTAAGGAAGGGGCAAAGAGCCTTAACTATGATTAAACCCCAAACCAGCCTTAACTATGACTAAACCCCAAACCAGATTATGTGGTCCCTGATAATAAAATCGAGATACAGATAGTTTTCAAAAAAAAAAAAAAAAAAAAAAATACAGATAGTTTCAAAAAAAAAAAAAAAAAAAAATGATGGAGTCAAAAAAAAAAAAAAAAAAAAAAAAAATTGAATGGGTCAAAAGACTCCACTAGTGTCTGAGTGGAGGTTGTAATCAAAGGACTGAAATAAGGACTGAAATAAGGACCTCTTTGGTCCAGCAGTTCAGCTTATAGCGATTGTTGATAGCTGATAGTTGATGACTAATAGCGGTTAACTGATTATTGTTCGTGTTTAATAAAATTTTAATAGCTTTTGCTGTTAAAATATAAAATGACTATTCTAGGCATAATTGTTTTTATATATCATGATGTGTAATGTATATATATATTTTTAATTTAAGGTGAATATATTAATTTTATTTTATTGTATTACATAATATAAAAATATTAATTAAAATTTTAAAATAATATTTTAAAAATTTTAAATAATTATAAACAAAGTTATCATAAAAATATTAATTTAAAAAAATAATTTTATTAATAATTAATTTTTTATAAGATTAATAAAGTTCAAGATAATATAAATATGAATGCTACCATCTGATATGAAAAAAAGCTTATAAACATAGCTAATAAAAACATCAGCCAAGTGAGATTTTTACAAGTTATATTAAAAAAGCTTACCAAACATGTATAACTTACATATTAAATACGAAACAACTATCGGTTGTTTTAAATCACCCTAAGTAATCTTAAATATAAAATCCCCTCCATGAGTGATGTACTATCCGTAGGTATATATATATACACGTGGCATGTTAATCCCTATTGAATTGAAAAAGACCATTTGTTAAGCTAAGCCTAAAATTAAAATTAAAAAAATAAATAAATATGGAGATCACATGGGGAAATATTGAGATTGGCTCAAGTAAGTGTCACACTTTTGCTAAGACTTGAGCCATAATTAACTGAATTCCATTAATAGGTTTGACTCAAGTTGTATTAGTTAATACCTTGTTGTGCTTACCAAAAAAAGCACCATTTGCTCAACATTTAAGTTGGAAGTAAACACAACCAGCAAACCCGCCGGCTGCGGCCACCGTGAGCGGCATATCAGCAGCCTCCGGTAATGTGCCTGACACGTGTAGCAATAAATGTTGAGGCAACTATTTTAATGCAATCTCAATGTTTGCCCCACTATTGTCTTTCTATTTCTTTTAGTATTGATTTTAATAATGTGTACACTTCCTCCTCAAAATAATACTGCCCTCCGTTTCAAAATATAAATTATTTTAAAATAATTATTTTGTCTCAAAATATAAATTGTTTTGAGTATTTTTAGAATTGATAAATGATATTTTTTTCAATATTGCCCTTATTTATGCTCTCTTCATTCTTAAATACTTATCACGTTTGAGAAAATATTATGTTTTAAAAAAAATTTTATCACATTTATGATTTTGAGGAGTAATAATTTTTTTTCATGTTTACCCTTTGTATATGACCAATAACTATTTTCACAAGTTAGTCTTGATTTTGAAATAAAGAGCATGTTCGCTAACAGGGTTTTGAGTAGTTTTTAGTGTTTTGACTTAGAAAGTAGCTTTTTAGTATCTTCACAAGGTAATCCTGATATATAAAATAGCGTTTAGAGGATGAGGGAATATTTTCTAAAAAATTATTGCACCTAATGTTTGACATGTTTTTTATAAAAATTATTTTTACATCCCTATTTTAATTAATTTAAAATCCTTTCATTATCACATTATTTATTAAACTGAATTCAAAGAGGATATGAATGCATCAGCCAGGTTTTTTCTAGTCACCTATCATGCACAACTCCAACTCATCAGTCCCGGTCTAAAAATAATTATTTTATATTTAAACTATGCTATATATATGTTAAATATTTTTAGTTTGGTCTCAAGTTTGCAGAACTATAATTTTACAGTTTTTATATTTCTTTATATTATTATTTTTTGCTCGGCTTGTTCATAATTGATAGTAAAAAGAAAAAAAAATGCTTGTTTATATATTTGCATTTAAAATCAACCAAATATTAGAAATTAGATATATTGATCTCCTAAAAAATTAAAAATTTTCAAATTTATTTATAAAATAGTGAATTTTGCAATTTTTGCTCCCTTAAATTTCAAAAATTTAGGTTTAGTGAAATCATCTTTATATATATATATATATATAATGAGTCTAATTCTACAGAGACAAGTGAAAATTCTCGGTGAATATATTAATGTCCTTTTATCATTTTAAATTTAATTATCAATCAAATAACTATTTTTACTAATCACTTTTGCTTTCAATCGCTACTTAAACAGTTAAAATTTAAAATCTAATAGCTAATAGTTAGTAGAACAGCTGATATTATCGAACAGACTCAAAAGGTAATTTGGTCAATCACTCTTGGTTTTATTATAATTTAAAATAATTAATTATTTTTTTAATTTTTATGCAAAAACCTTAAATAACTTATAATTTGAGATAGATTGAGTAATAATAATAATAATAATAATAATAATAATAATAATAATGTATTTTTTTTTAATTAATAGTACTTGAAGTACAATATTTTTGGACTAACTTATGTATATTGAGATTTTTTTTTCTCAGATAATTTAAAAGATTGTTCTCCTACATTGGCTTAACAGTTAAAATTATTATTTAAATACTCTCCGAGTGAATATCAGTGAAATTGAATCTTAATTATTTCCAGATTTGGTAATTTGTCAACTTCTCATTTGTTTATTGGTTGGCCTAATAACCATCAAAGCATGCAAACTTGGTCCACTAAACTAATGATGACATGTCAAATTATCTGCAATTGAAAATAAATCTTGACATAATCACTACTTTTTGGAATTTGGGAAGTTAAAAAAATTAAAAAATAATTATAATAGGCATTTTTTATTGATTGATTAATTCTAATTGGTGTTTTGATTAAAATCAAAGAGTAGAGGTGTTAAGCAATTCCCACAAATTGGAAGAATTCCAAAAAAAAAGTCTATAGCAGAGCAGAAACAAAGGGCACATAATTAGGAATATGAAGAATATTTTGATGAGACAGTTGACATGTCGTTTTAGGTCTTATTGGTGTTGGGTTGGGCAGAAACAACTATGGATAAACTTTTCTGGTTTTCTTATCATGCTGTGGCTTTAGTGAGGTGCCTCATCATCACCTTCGTAGCTAGAGACACAACTTGTTGTATGTATGTGTGTATATATAGTTTGATCTAATAATGAAAACAAAAATTGAAATTTTTACTTTTTTTTAATTCGCACGATGGTATATCAGTAAGTGTATCACAATATGACAATTAGATTTAAGTTCGAATCTTTCTTTTATTTTAGCAAAATCCTATTTTCAATTGAGAAATTGATTAACCAGTCAAAATTGAAATAAAAAGAATCATATTTTGTTACTAATTGGAAATTTTAATTAATGGTAGATATGTGAATTGACCTAATAATTAAAACTAAAATAAATTCACAGTTTCTTTCAGGCAAAACTAATTATAATTAAGTAATATTATAATTATAACCTTTCTAACTATAACTATACTCATTATTATAAATAATTATACATAATATTATTAGAGGTAATTACTTTTAGTCCCTATGGTTTGGTCAATTACAATATTAGGATATTGATTTTTAAAATTATATTATTTAATTTATGTATTAAAATCTCATCATATAAGGTCTAACGATTACTTTTTTCCATTAAATGGATTTAACATGTCAAAAATATTTTAAGGAACGATCATTGTATAGTTTCTAAGATTTGATCACATATATTAGTAAGGAAAGAGAAAGAGAAAAAGAAAATGAAAAAGGCCTACAAGTCCGTAACGGACAAATAAAAAATGTCGAACCGGCCACCTCAGGAAAAATAAAAAGAAGGAAAACATACGTTTGTTGATATTTCAAAAGTCGCAGAAAGTAACAATCATCTATCCGACAAATAACTGTAATAAAAACTTTCACTACTCCTGTAAGAAACGACACAGATTCTGCTGCGGGCTCCACTTTTCCCTTGTGGTCCCCACACTGTCATGTCATGTCATCGCTCGACTAGATTAACATAGCAGCTTGTGGAGGCCAGCAGTTCGAGCAGTAGTCGTAAAAAAAAAAAAGGAAGTTTATTCGATCATTCCTCGACACGTGTCAGATCCTATTAATCTCCGTGATGGAAATTCTTCACGCGTAGGACATTTGATTTGTCCTCTTGCTGTCACGCTAGCAAGGCCGGTTATTTTGGGAATTTATTAAATTTTTTTTTTAACCTTCTGACTTTTACCTTCTGAGCTCTGGCGTAATGGTTTGGTCTGTAGTATACGGTTTAGGTTGCCTCCTGCTGTTGCTATTATGACAGTGACTGGCAAATCAGTGACAAAAGAGTCCGATTATTTCAAGGACAGATAAGGACAAACTAAGAGCTTTTGCCTTCTTCCACTATTTCTTTTTTTTTTTTTTTTTTTTTTTTTTTTTTTTTTTTTTTATGGGTTAAGTAACTTTCTGATCTAGTAATTGACGATGGACCCCTCAATTTTCTTTTATGCCAAAATAATCCATGAATTTTAAAATAAAAACATTTGTGAAATTATAATTTAATATATTATAGTTTAACATATTATTAATCCAGTAATAGTCGATAATGTACTTGTAATGTAAGGATCAATATATCTATATTGGTGGTTTTTTGTTAATGTTTAATTTTAAACCTAATACTGAATCCCTGAAACTAAATTAAGATTTTGGTTTCAATTAACTAGAAATTTATTAATTCAAAAAAAAAATTAAAAATTAGGCTTGAAAGCCAGTCAAAATATTGTTTTTGTTCTTTAATTTTGGAATATTTTTTTCTGTCATTGAATGTAATTTTAATTTTGATTTCAATTTGGTTTGCAATTGTCGAGATTTAAAAAAAAATTATAAGTTTAAATTACGACAAAGTCTTTGTTTTGATTCTAAAATTTTAAAATCAAGTTATAATTTTTTTATTATAGTAAAAATTAGGCATGATCATTATTTTAAAATCATTGATTTCAGTTTTAAAACCATCGATTCCAATTATAAGAATAATAAACTTGAAATTGTACTATTTTTTAGTTGATTTTATAACAGTTAATTTCGGTTTTGTCTTGATTTAAAACCCAAATTAAATAATCTTTTTCAATATTTTTTATTTTTTTAGTTTGTAGCTGAATAATAATAATAATAATAATAATAAACTTGACGGGTACTAGTTTCATATACCATGTTGAGGGGTTTTGCGTTTTATTTTTTTTTTTTCCATCAAAATGAAAAAACAATAACAAAATGTGAGCAATGCCAAAATTTTTGTCGGCAAGGTATACAAGGTGTGATGGCATGACATGAATGAGCAAATTATGCACCTAACTTCATATATATATATATATATATATTATGCAATTGGTTATTAATTTTCTTCTAAACAATTAAGATTATTATATATATATATATATATATATGCCAATTGTTACTATTTTTCTTCTAAACCAATTAGATTACTTTCTATTTTATAGTAAGTGAAATTCACTAGACACTATAGATTATACACATTATATTAAATGAAAATACTTTTTGGAATGATTAGTTCACTTTTTAAAGATGATTAATGATAAATTATTTATGTAATTATTAATTAATGATTAGATCAATATATAAGATTAAAAATCTAAGTTGCTATTGTTGAAAGGATTTTATCTGAATACTAGAAGTGTTCATCAAACTGTCTAAACCTATTCAAACCAACTCAAATCGATTTAGAACCGTAATTTTAAAAGATTAATGATTTGATTTGATTTATATTGTAAATTTAAAATTGAATTTTTGGTTTGGTTTACGGTTTTAGAGTCAAAACCTCCCCAACCGAACCAAATCATTTTATATATATATATATATATAAAAAATTTTAAAAATAATATAATCATTCAAACAATATCAAAATTAATAAAAAATATAAATCATAATAGAAACAACGTCTATTTAAAATAATAAAATGATTTATAATTTTTTTGAGAATAAAATAAATTATAATTTCATTTAAAAAATATTTGATTAAAGTGAGAAAAAAAGAGAAAAATTGCATTTTTTTTATATATGGGAATTCCAATTGGCGGAAATAACATTGTAGTCTATAGTAGGAACAACCATTTCCTTTAAATAACATTCACCAAATTGGTGATAACTTATATAGTGAAGAGAACTTGAACTCAAGACCTCTCAAATCTTATATCTACAACATCAAAAACTTTAAACATACTGGATTGCAAACATTTTTTTCCAACCATATATCTTATTATTATGCACCTACATAGATACCATTTCAAACACTCAAACAAAAAATCTCAAAAGTTATCAACTTAAAAAATAATAATACCCTTATCTTCAAAAAAAATCAATTGCATAAAATCATTTTGTACAATTGGAAATATACTCTAAATGGTTTGGAAATTAATTAAATAATTTAAAATTAGAGTGACTTTAGTTTTCTTTTTCCACATATAGAAACTTTAACCGCCAAAAATAAACGCAAGAGACATTAATGAAAGGTTGTCTTGGTTTAAATTGGTCCTTATCAAAAGCCCCACAGTTAGAAAGACAACCACAAGACAATTTTGGACAATTTTGCAATGAGAGGCTGAATGTACAATCTAGGTATGTGGTTGTGTAAAGACTAAGCAATCAAAGAAGGTTGGAGAAAAAACCCCACCAATGTTGTTGAGAAGTCACTAATTAATTATTAATTAGCTAATTAATTTAATTTAATTTAATTTAATTGGTAGGGTCAAGTTGTTAGAAGAAAATGAATGGGTAGATAAAATGGACAAACATTGGTGTCTTTATCAATGTTGGTTTCACTTCCAACTGTTTGTGTCTGTTCTATCCATGTCCATTTGCAGCCTTCATGTCTGGTTAAAGCGTCTCTTTCTACTTTCTATTTTGTTTTTAAGAGATTCTTTGGAATGTTTCTTCATATTTATTATGATTTGTTTTATTTTTTATTTTGGTTGATTATAGATAGAAATAAATTTTATTTATTTTTCAATATCACAGGTCAATTTTTCTTCCATGTAAAATAAAAACTAATTTTATTGAGAATAATAATTTTGCAAAGAAAAAAAATTATTTTGTATTCATGTATTATCCTTTGAAATGTTTCGTAATATCGTTCAATTATTTATTTATTTATTTTTTAGATACAAGAGAAGGAGAGAGTCCGAAAAAAGAACTAATTAGCCTAAAATATGAATAGAAATAATAGCACGGGTCAATTTTCGCTTGTCAAATTATTTTGTATTTCACAAAAAATAGATAGTTTATGTTGGAAAAATATGTATTCTTTTTATATTCTGAGTATTATTTTTGATTGTTGAAGAGAGAAAAATGAAATAAATTTTTTTTTTTTCTTTTTCATGTTTAGAGGCACAAAAATTCCTACTTGGACAGCACTGTTGGAAGATAAAGCAATGGTTTAATGGAGCAATAAAATGGAATCTTTTCTTGAAAAACCAGTGGTGTCCACATGTTGCTCATTTTTGCAGATTGGTGCAATGTCTGTTTCAAAACAATTAATCTCTCAACCAAATCTTATGTTTCTGCTTCTAATGCCCTATTTCCATTAATACCACTTACAACACTATTACTAATTAGTAATTAGTGTCTTCATTTAATATTAAAGATAAATAATTATGCTATTGCTTTATTAATTAATGATTTAATTGTAATGATTTATCTCAACTTATTGCTTAAGTTTGAAATAGATTGTATTATTTTTTCTTTAGCAAAAATATTTTAGCCTTTGTTTTGAAAGGAGAGGAAATAAAATACTGAAAAAAGGGAAATAATTAGAAACAATCGGTTTTCTTTTAATCGTTATTCTTTCCTCCTATTATTTATATATGACAAAGAGAGAAAATAAATTTACTTTTCTTTATTTGGAAAGGATAAAATTTTAGAAAAATAATATAATATCATTGAAAATTGATAATTAGGATCTCATTTATTTTAAACAATAAAATGTGATTTTTGTTATTATTATTCGTAGAATATATATATATAAACCAAGTCAAACCCTAGTATTTTTTTTAGTTGCATTTTTTGAAAATTAGCATTCTAAAAATATATATCATAAATGCCGAACAATTTGGCTTTTCCTTGGATCTCATATAATCATCAATTTTAGTTTGTCCTTAATCACAATATCACCATCAATATTACCAACCAAATTCCTCTAATCCAAATTCATAATCTTCTATTAAGATTTAACAATGTCCAACTCCCTAACTCATTAATAATGATGTGTCCCCATTTAATTAACCCTAATTAATTCTTTAAAAAATTTCAAATTAATTAGGGAAACATTTACGTACCTAGACGGCTAGACTCGATTTATGGGCTCACTACTAAACCAATACTAGTAAAATAAAATTTTAATTTAATGAGAGTATTTCTAGTTATTCGTTAAAAAAATAAAATGATAATAATTATTTTAAATAAATATTTATTGATTGACTTGGTATATGAGATCATCCGTACACCAGCTATACAGGCAAGTCTTATTCAATTGATTAGACTTCAAATCTGAAAACAACAGTAATAAACTTCAAGCTATTAATTTACACGTTTGTCCTTCTGTTAACCTAAAAATTACTATGACCATATTTGTCTCCTGACCAAAAAATCAGGAACATACTTAACAACCAGTGAAAACAAAGTCTTAGTGTTGACCAATGACCATGCTTAATTAAAACTTAATCCCGAGGTTAAGTTAAAGCCGTTGGCATGGTTAAATTTCCGCAGGATTAGGGACTTGGTCTACAACATTAACTTAACTACGGTCAAATGTATCTAGTTAGGATTAGGGTTTGCCTTGATTTCAGAGCTAAACTACTCGCGATGCCGATGGTTTGACAATAAAGCCAAAATCTCGTTTTTTAGAATTATCCATTTTTTTTAATTAAGAGTGATTAAGAAAATTAATTCATTATTAAATAAATTCTCCCTTTTTAATTTACATATATATAAGATATAATAGATTCACTCCACTTGCTCTTTGTATGACGTGTGTTTCACTCTTATGACAGTTATTTTTAAGATTTTTATATAAATTATTTTTTCATACGCAAAAAATTATTTATTCTTACCTGTATAATTTTTATCTAAATTTAATAAATATTTAATTATTATTTTTTTATTATATATTTATATTTCAATCGGGATAGTGTTTAACCCTTTTTAACTACAGCGATTATATGTGAAATTTGCCTTAAAATATTTAAATATTATGTCTTTCTTATTGTTATGCTTTATTACATAAATTTTTATAATAAAAGATTTCGTGTCAAATTTTAAGCATGAGAATTGAGAAGAAACAGTAGTTGTGAGATTCTAAATGAATTAATTAATTTATGAATTAAATTTGTTTAAATGCAATAATTAAGTTAAAAAAGAAATTAAATTAAAAAAACTCTAAATGAAAGTGTATAGCACACGCGCCGACACAAAAGGAGTGAAGACCAAACCAAACAAAACACTCACGAGTCGTGAGGAAAAAGATCACTAGTTCGAGATCTGAGGAAAGGTTAAAAAAAGGAAAAAAATAAAATAAAATAAATAATAATAAATAAAGTAAAAGTAGGAATTAGAAGAAAAATAAAAATTATAAAGCAGAAATCAAATCATTCGATCAGTTTCACCTGAGTTTTTGTCTGTGGTGGTGGACTTATGAGTTGTGACCCAAAACCATGGAATAAGCTTATTTCAAGGACAGTCTTTCTCTCTCTGCCTCTTAAAAACCACACCCTTTTCTTCTTTCTCTTTCAAAGCTTCAGTCTTTTGCTTAAACACTCCCCCTTGTTCACACCTTTTTACTTTCTTTTGCTTCTTGTTTCCAAGCACCCTTGTCTTTCTGGTTCTCTCTTTTTGGCTTCTGTTTATATTTCATCCCTTTGAGGAAGTAAATTGAATTCTAAATTTTGGTGGGTTTTTCTTCAAAGTTTAATTAAAAGCTCAAAGCCGTTCTTACATTGTCCTCTTGTCTCTCATATTACAGTAAGTATTTCTCTTATTAAGGTTTTGGATAAAGAGATTACAAATTATATGTTTTTTTTTTCCTTGTTTTATAATTATTGGTAAATAATGATGTATTTTTCTATTTTTTTTCCAGGTTTTAATTGTATTATATCCTTTCGAAATCAAATCTCATAATTAATTTGGATTAATTATAGAGTAGCAAATGATTAGAGACTTTGGAGTTATGAAATCCCATCGGGAACAATTGAGAGTTGTTGCAGAGAAATGCTTAGATTCACAGTTATGGCATGCTTGTGCTGGTGGAATGGTACAAATGCCATCTTTGAATTCCAAAGTTTTCTACTTTCCTCAAGGACATGTTGAACATGCCCAAGGGAATGTGGATTTTGGTCATTGCAAGATTCCTGCAATGATTCCTTGCAAGGTGTCTGCTGTTAAGTACTTGGCAGATCCTGAAACTGATGAGGTTTTTGCCAAAATTGGGCTAATCCCTTTGAGTGATAGGGATTTAGTGTTTTTAGAAGCTGATAATGATGATGGGTCGTTTGATGGAAATGCTTCTTCTCAAGAGAAGCCTGCTTCTTTTGCCAAGACCTTGACTCAATCTGATGCTAATAATGGTGGTGGGTTCTCTGTGCCGCGTTATTGTGCTGAAACTATATTTCCAAGATTAGACTATAGTGCTGAGCCTCCCGTGCAGACCATTCTTGCTAAGGATGTACATGGTGAGATTTGGAAATTTAGGCATATTTATAGAGGGACTCCTAGGAGACATTTGTTGACTACTGGCTGGAGTAATTTTGTGAATCAGAAGAAGCTTGTAGCTGGGGATTCTATTGTTTTCTTGAGGGCAGACAATGGAGATCTCTGTGTGGGGATTAGACGCGCTAAGAGAGGGATTGGTGGTGGAAATGAATGTCCATCTGGGTGGAATTCATTTGGAGGTTATTCGGGTTTTTTGAGGGAAGATGAGAGTAAATTGATGAGGAGGAATGGTAATGGTAATGGGGATATGAAAGGGAAAGTGAGAGCTGAGTCTGTTATTCAGGCTGCAACTCTTGCTGCTAATGGTCAACCTTTTGATGCTGTTTACTATCCAAGAGCTAGTACTCCTGAGTTTTGTGTTAAGGCCTCGGCTGTGAGGGCTGCAATGCAGATTCAGTGGTGTCCAGGGATGAGATTCAAAATGGCTTTTGAGACAGAAGATTCATCCCGGATTAGTTGGTTTATGGGAACAATATCTTCTGTTCAGGTTGCGGATCCTATTCGTTGGCCTAGTTCTCCATGGCGGCTTCTACAGGTACTTTATATCCTAATCTTGCATTTAGAGATTTTGATTGTTTGTAGATTATCCATTCTTTTTCTCCTCCTTTTAAAGTTTTAGTGATCAATTTTATTGTCACTATGAGACATATATATCTCTCTCTTTAATGGAAAACTTTGGTACTTTATAATGATTGTGATCTGCAGATTTTTTATCACAAAATCTGATATTTTTCACTGCTCTAAGTACTATTGACAATTATTTTCATGGCAGAGTAGTATGTAGTGAAGTATTTTAATAAGCAATTGGAAGTTTGTGGCATTCTATGTTGTATATGTTCTAATTATTATATCATGCTACCAGAGGCTAAGCCAAGCTCGTAGAAATGGTTCCAATCAGATGAGCATATTGTATGAATTATGAGGTTATTGATTTATTGCATCAGATTTAGTATGCAGAACTTACCCTGCCAACTAGAGTTATTGATTATTTTCATCTTTATGAATTTATCTCTGTATTTACTCGCTATTAATATTCAGTATCATGTGCTTTTGAATGATGGAAATTCGCTGTTATGTAAAATACATATGGCCTGCTAATTCTTGATGCTGCTAGACATTTTCCTACCTTAGGCTTCTTTTCAGTTAAATTACTTGATTTTGATTATAACTTTCCTTCTGAATATCATTTTTCTAATAAATATAAATATAACACTTTCAGGTAGCATGGGATGAGCCGGATTTACTCCAGAATGTGAAGTGTGTTAGCCCATGGCTGGTTGAATTGGTATCAAACATGCCGGCAATTCACCTATCACCCTTTTCACCTCCAAGGAAAAAGTTGAGACTTCCACAGCCTCCAGACTTTCCGTTACTCGGCCATTTTCCAATGCCATCATTTACCAGCAACCCCCTAAATTCAAACAGTCCCTTATGCTGTGTCTCAGATAACATTCCTGCAGGCATACAGGGAGCCAGGCATGCTCAGTATGGACTATCTTCAGCAGATCTCCACTTCAACAAACTGCAGTCGAGTCCGTTTCCAGTTGGGTTTCAGCAGCTCGATTGTGCTGCTCAATTTTCGAGAATCCCCAGTTGCAAGGTCTTGGGAAATACTGAAAATAATGATGATATATCTTGCTTGTTGACAATGGGAAATCCCACAACGGCAAGCTCAAAAGAGAACAGTGAAACTAAGACACCGCATATCTTATTGTTTGGTCAGCTCATTTTCACCGATCAGCAGAGTTTTCAAAGCTGTTCTGGTGATACAAATGGAAATAGTTCATCAGATGGAAATCCAGAGAAGATGATAAATCTTTCTGATGGTCCTGTTTCTGCATTTCATCAGGCTATTCCGCTGGAAAATTCTTCAGATGAAGGGTCTCCTTGGTACCAGAAAACTGATCTTAGCTTGGAGACTGGTCATTGCAAGGTGTTCAGAGAATCAGATGATTTAGGTCGAACACTGGACCTTTCTGTCTTTGGTTCATATGAGGAACTGTACGGAAAACTGGCTAACATGTTTGGCGTCAAGCGATCAGATATGTTTAGCAGTGTGCTTTACCGGGATGCAGCAGGTGCCACCAAACACGCAGGAGATGAACCATTTAGGTAAATTTCATATGCCTTATTATTATTATTTTGGTTTATTTCTTCGTTAGACATTTGTCTAAGTCTTTTTTTTTTTTTTTTTTTTACCAAACACGGAGGAGTTGAACCATTTTAGGGTAAATTTCATATGCCTTTTATTATTATTTTTGGTTATTTCTTCGTTAGACATTTGTCTAAGTCTTTTTTTTTTTTTTTTTTTTTAATTGTCATGGCAGTGAGTTTTTGAAGACAGCAAGGAGGTTAACGATTCTTACAGATTCAGGTAGCGACAACATAGAAACATAGAGAACGATGAACTTCAACTGAAATTGTACAGTTTATTAATCCTATCACTGTAACTTCCAACTTTTTTTTTAGTGGGGAATGTGGGAGAAGCTCACTTGATCCAATTTTGGAATATTGTAGTTAATTTTATTTTGTAGAACAGCTTAATTATGAAATGAATTTCTTCTCAATAGGTGATGCCTAATCTCAGTATGCAAATCTCTTGGTCTTATCTTCTTTCTTTCAGAAATTACCTGCATTAGAAATAGAAATACATGCCCATAGCTGGAAAAATGCCTAACTTTTTCCTTTGTTAATTAGGTTCTGACTAAGCTTCTAAATAATAGATTTTCTTGAGTTAATTTCAAGATATAAACTTCCTATTATAAAGAAGAATTCTTATCTTTTATGTTTCTGGTTGGATCTTGTTGGATCTTTTATGTTTCTTAATTGTTTTGACAAATGCATTTTAGATCCACGAGCCAGGTCTCTTGAAGATCCCAATAAAGGGTACATGTGCCAATTAAACCTTTTGCAAGTCAAAATCTCAAGTTCCCCCGCTTACCATTTGGCTGGAAATATTAATTTAAGAGGGTGTTCTGCTTCAGAATTTTCTTACGGCTGATTATAATTAATTTATATATAACACAGCAATTTTCATTATCAGCTGACAGTTAATATTTTTATTTTTTAATACATTAAAATAGAGAATAATATATTTATCTTAAGAAATAAAAATATCTACTTTCACTATCTATAAATATCTATCATATTTACGAAAGTATGTGTCCATAAATAAGTGTTAAATTCATAGACTTCAAGAAATAATACTTTTTTTTTCATTTTTACCCCTTGCAAATGACGAATATTAATTGTTATAATTTTCAAAAGTATCTCTTTTTTATTGTAAACTAGCATTAAAGCACAGGTTTTTTAAAGCTGTGGTTTTTTATTTTTTTTATAAATTTTGTCCAAATTAAATGCTAATTCCAATTTTTTTAAAAATTAATTTGTATAATGAAAGCTTTTAATATTAAATTCAAGATTAATTCTTATATTTACCCCTCAATATGCAGGTTTAAAATTTAAAAATATTTAAATGTTAAAAGTAAAAAAATATAAAGTTCTTGCAAATTTAACCATCTGTTTATCCTTAATTTTTCATCTAAAATTTGCAAATTTACCATCTGTTTATGCCTCCTTAATTTTTCATTCTAAAAAGTTTCAAGTTACAATATTTACTTTTTTTCCGTTGTATAAACTTTAGTTCCAGACTTTTTTTTTTAAAAAAAAAAATAAAATTTAAAAATATTTAAATGTTAAAAGTAAAAAAATATAAAGTTCTTGCAAATTTAACCATCTGTTTATCCTTAATTTTTCATCTAAAAAGTTTCAAGTTACAATATTTATTTTTTCCGTTGTATAAACTTTAGTTCCAGACTTTTTTTTTAAAAAAAAAAAAAAAGAATTGACTGTAAGTACAAATATTCGTAAAAGAGA
The DNA here is from genome assembly GCF_014843425.1 of Jatropha curcas. The sequence continues at coordinate 458,320 of NW_023590944.1, read as the reverse complement.
TTAATCTGCAGCTTAATTAAAAACGACAGTTTATGTAAAAGGTTTTTACATCATTAGACAAAAGGAACTAAATCTTAAAGTGATAGCATATAATTTTCCTATAATAATAAATATTAAAAAATGATTACATATAAATATTTAAAATAATAACATTATTTTTAATTGGTTATGCAAATAATAAAAATATAAAATATTATATTTAACGTTTTCATCAAGCAATATCATCTTTATACTTGTAAAGTCTCCATATATTGTTGAAAGACATATCCTACAATCATAATGCCCTCACTTTTATTTTCCAATTATCTCTATTTTTATTCAAATTTTCAATTATACCGTACTTTACTTTTCACTTGTATTTGATAGTTTACGACTGCAAAAATATGTTAAATAATCTTTAAAAAATGAGAAAAAAAAATTTGAGTAAAAACTACTTACTCTATTAGTGGAAATAGTTGAAATGCAGAAAACATTGAACTTTTAAGACAAAACGAATAATATATTCAAAAGAATGAATTAATACACTTTTATCAAAAATACATAGAAATACAGTGATACAACTTATATATATAATATTTTTAAGAAAGTTAATGTGTTTCTCAAAGTGAACAATTTAAAATTTAAAAAAAGTGTATTACTACACCATTTAAAAAAAATATTAAACGGAAACACTAATAAAAATATACGAATAACCAAATCAAACCAAACGAAAAACACTAATTCAAAATAAATTCAAATCAAAACAATACATTAAATAATCAAATCAAACCAAATTTAAAACACTAATTCAAAATAAATTCAAACCAAACCAATACATTAATATATTGAATAATCAAATCAAATCAAACCAGAAACACTAATTATAAAAAAAATGCCAAGTGCAGCTTAATTGAAAAAATATGCCACATGTAAAATTAAAATGCCAAGTGGATATGCCACACGTCAACTTTCTAGGAAAAAAATGTTTGCTTTATATATATTGATGTAATCAATTTACTTGATAATTTACTACAAATTAAATAAATTAAATAGTATTCTTAAGGGATGAAAAAAAGTATAAATGTGATAGTTATTTATTGACGGAAGGAACACCTTACATGATAATCTACGAACATAATTATACTGTCAATGGTCATTTTTCATTCTAATTCCAATAATAATAATAATAATAATAATAATTAAAATTTTACAAAACAGCTAATATTCATGAGCAAAAATCTATAGTTATCAAAAGTAAATAAAATAAATAAATTTTAGTAAATTATAAAAAATTTTAAAAAATAAAAAGAGAAAGACATCAATTTTTGTGAACACTTGGAGCTCCTCAATGGACAGGTTCCAAGTTTCCAACCATCGAACCGACTTTTTTGCCGCAAATAGTGAGAAAATAAACTAATACGTATTGGGATTTGAATCGCAATAAAGATTAACCATGGTTAAGAGTTTCTAAGTCACAGCAGAAATATTTTTGCTTTATTAATTTTTTTTTTTTGGTAAATATTAGACAGAGCAGACAAAGATTCATAAGTCGTGGAATGCCATGCTAGTCCTAGTCTACCCCAATACATGTGACATACATAAAGTTGAGGTTGACTTCAACAATATAAAAATTGATACATTAATGTAATTTTCTTGGGATACCAAAAAAGGAACGTTGCTTGAGAAATATTTTTGTTTTAGAAGAAATAATAAATGTTGCACGTGGATTAATTAATTATATAAATCATAACAAAACATTACTATTATATGATGGGCAAATGTCAATAAAACACACACAAAATAGTAATAAGATTTGAGGTTCAATGATAAATTTTTATGCAACCAAATTTAACCATTTTCTCCAAATTATACCCTTTCCTACCAACATTGCCTATAAAATAAAATATATTAAGATAAAATAATAATATTTTCAAGTTAAAAATAAAAATATTTTATTTATTTATATAATATTCACAACAAATAATGATTACCTAAAAATAATATGACTCCGTAATAAATAAAATATATTTTTATAAGAGATTTAATCTAAATATAAATAAAATTTTATGCTTAAAAAACCAAAACAAGAACCTAAACTAATATTTTATGCTTATAACTAACTAAAATTTATTATTTTACTTGACTTTTATGAATTTAAATTCCTAAGAAATATTAGTTAGGGCGTTGCTAATCAGTGAATTTTTAGTTAACTTGATAATAAGAGGGAGAATATAAATCCAACGAAAATAATATTTTATTTATTAAATTGGATACAATTTGAAATTATGGTGCTATTATAATTAAAATTGAAGTTCAGGCACTAGGAGAAGAAAGTTGGATTTATGAACTACTCACAAAGTTTGAAAAATTTTTAACGATTTAGCCCATTTTTTATACGTATATTAATTTATCCTTTAAGTTTAATTGTGTTAAAATTATTTTATTATTCCACAAAAAACATGCTTGCGTGGCTAAGTGTTAATGAAAATAATAAATATGAGGGCTAAAATAGTAATATTATAATGAAAGTGAAGCACCAAAATAATAAAATGTTACAAAATATTAAAAGAATAAGTAGTTTAGCAGAGCTAAACCTTAAGAGTAAATCAATGCACTTACTAAAAATTTAAGACAAAATAGTAATTAGGGATAAACTTCAGCAACAAAATAGTAATTATCCCTAAATTAATACTTGAAACTCATATGCGGTTGTAATAGTTTTTATTTGGTAGTGTGAAAGAGTAAAACTCATGTCAATATTAAAAATTAGTTTCTTTATGGTATGACAACAAATTAAATTTAACTATTATATTTTTGTTTAAAAAAAAAGAAAAAATAAAAAAGAAAAAAAGAGTCAACAGTTTGATGTCATGTATCACCAAAGCTAAATGCAAGCTTTTAATAAAGATGTACACATTGCACGCTCTTCATGTCCGGGCGCACGTGACCTCATATCACCAAAAGATAAATTAATATTAATATATATATTAATCACAATCACATTATTTATTTATTTAATAAGAAATTAATTATGTCCCAAGTGGGCTAGGTCAACCGTTCACAACAATGTGTCGTTTTTAAAGAAGAGTCGTATATCAGCTACATGTATGTCGCATGTTGGGTGGAAAATGGGCTGGAACAGGCCCAATTGATATGTTCGGATCTAATCATTTTTGGTTTAGACATTATCACTTCATATTGCTAATAGACTGGGTTATGCTATTCATGTAAAGGATAACCCAAGCCTGCTCGCAAGCAGTCTGAATTCAGCTTAAAAAATATTTAAAAAAATTCGATTCGAATTGAATTCGAGCAAATTTGTTTAGTAAATAAGTCGAATTCGAGCTAATGTATTTAGCTTATAGCTTAAGAGCTAGTTGAGTTTTATAGTGTTTATATATATATATATTCTATTTCGAGCTTCTCAAGCTTAAAATTTTACGAGTTGGATAATTTCTATTGAGCCGAACTTTGATCCTAGGAGATTCGAGCTTGGCTCAACTCATTTACACTCTCATAATGTTATCTGTCCACCGTTCTAAAAGAATTTAAGTCTAAATTTGAATGAATTCTACAAGCCTTGATTCGGTCAAATTTGATTATATTTTTTTTATTTATTTGTTCAAAATTTAAGCACATATTATTGAAAAAAAAAAAAGGAATAGTAATATGTTTTAGTTATTTCAAATTTAAAATTCTCATGTTCTTTTCGTGATAATAATAATAACAATTACATATAGTTTGAATAATGTCTTTCAAAAATAAAAATACACATAGGTCCTTATTAAATTGCAATTTCATATCCAAAATTATTATATGTTCCATCAATAACAATAACTTTACTTCAAAAAAGATTTGTGCATTTTCAATTTTGGCTTCAAAATAGGATAAATATAAATTCATAGTATATATTAAAAAGAAATGTTGAAAGTAGACAATCGAATTGAAGGTTCACCAAATTAATTTAAAAAAAAAAAAATCCTTAGTGTTAATAATTTTAATAAGTAGAAACTGTTTATAAGCGTAATTAAATTAAATAGAGTAATTATTTTTTGTGACAGCAAGCTCAATTTGGTTGAGAAGAAATCAATATATTTTTTCAAATATTAGATTTGAAAAGGATAAAAGATGGATGAGATTAAATTTAAAAGCCTTTTTGGTTAAATGATTGGATTTCTTTCCCTTCATTGGTTTGAAAGAGCAAGATGCCTAGAAAGGTTGAAAGAAATTTATTTTGATCCATTTTTTGGCAATGCCAACCGGAGTGTGCTTTAAAATTTAATGTGGATGAAACTGCAAGAGGAAAACCATGGCCAACTGGTATTGACGGTGTTTTAAGAAACTCTCTTGGTTCAATTATATATGTTTTTTATTAATCGGTAGGAATCTTAGATTCTAATGAAGATGAATTATTAGAAATTTTTAAAGCTGTTGAGTTGTTTAGTCATTGTGATAATTCTTCTATGCATCTCATTGTTGAATCATATCCTAGAAATGTCGTTTTTTTAGTCTCATAAAAAGATAAGCGGTCATGGCAATGGTGGGATCGTTTTAACAAATTTGATTCCTTGCTATGTTCTTTAGTTCAGGTTGATTTTAATTTTGTCAACAAAGATTGTAATTATTTTGCAGACTGTTTAGCTAAGAAGGAAATGTATGCTGCAGAACCTTTTTTTAGCATGGCTTTAAAGTTTGGTTTATTTATGTAATAGCATAGTTATGTTTTTTTTTTTTCTTTTTTTTTTCCTTTTTTCTTATCTCAAGAAGAGATCTGATGGATGTCCCTTCTAGTTTTATTCTACTGAAGAATTTTTATCAGATTTTTTCACTTAATTTGTTTAGGTTACGCTCGGGGGAACCTGTTGGCTGAGGTTAGATTACTTAGATAAGTTAAGTTTTTCCTGACATATTTTATTATATAATAAAATAAATTAATTTCGCTGATCAAAAAAAAATTAACACTTTATAATGTTATGAGTTTAATCAACTAAAATCTTTTGTAATTATAATTAGATTAATTAAAGAATTAGCTATTTTTTTCAGAACAAGTATAAATTCACATATACTACTACAGATTTAAAACATTACATCGTAGTACTATATGAATTTAAAATAAAAATTGTTGATTTCTTTAAATCAAATAATAGCTATAATAAGTAATATGACTAAAAATACAATACTTATGTGAGTAATCTAATTAAGAATAATTCTCTAATTTGATGAAGTAAAAGTCCCGAATGTAAGTAATTCAATCTACTATAAATTTTTTATGTATGTAATTCAATTCAATATATTAATTGTGTTTAATTAAATTAATTAGTATTTTTCAATATCCTAAGGCTATGTTTGGTTTGATGTAAAGCAATGTAATGTAATCAAAGATGTAATGCAATAAAAAATGTAATGTAATGGAATAGAATGTAATTGAGATTTTGTTACTATGTTTACGAACAAAAGCATAAATTGCCCCTTAAACTTTTAAAAAAAAATCCTACGACATCCTTAACTTTGTGAAGACTCGTTTATGTATTTGAAGTGCACTTTTTTATATCATTGTGCACCTTTTCGTGCTAGCAAATAAGAGAGTATAATTAATCGCAGGTAGAAGCGCGAAGTATATAAATTTACGCCAACTTGGAAAAAATGTTTATATTAGCTTCTTTAAGTCCATTTAAACTGCAGATGAACTGTGTGGAAGGGCGCTCTTCAATTATTAATAATAAAAAATTAAATCAAAAGTTATTAATTATATCAAGCTATTAAGGACTATTTAGACTGAAAAATTTTTAAAAAAATAGGCCAAAAAAAAATGATGTAACAAAATAAAAGTTAAAGTCATTGACAATTAATTTTTTTACACAATTTTATATATTTTTATTAAATAAATTAAATTACAACATAAAATTATGGTATTTTGATATTTTTAGTGATTTTCCATTCACCTCTTTCTATTCCTATAACAATAAAAAGATAATTAATAAAGATGTGGTAGTGGTGGTGATGGTGGTGGTTGAGTAGTGGTTGAGGTGGTGGTGGTAGTGGTGGTGGTGGTTGCAGTGGTGATTATGGTGGCGGTGATATAGTGGTGGAGCAGTGGTTATAGTGGTTGTGGTAGTGCTTGCAGTGGTAATAATGGGTTGGTGGTGGTGATAATGGTGGTGGTGATTAAGAATAGGTATAGTCTTTGAGGAATGTAGTGGGCTTTCCATATAGATTTTTTAATGTAACGAATATTCATCAATTTAAATAATGAAGATTACATATGTAATCTCAATTATATTACAAAGTTAAAAAAGTCTAACCAAATAATGTAATTAACTATTTAATGTAATTCACATTCCATTACATGGTTAGTTACATCATACCAAATATAGTCTTGGTTTGATGTAATGCAATCAAAGATGTAATCTAATAAAAAATATAATGGAGCAGAATGAAATTAAAATTGCATTATTATGTTGAGTAATGTAATTGAAAAGCTTTAATCATTTAATTTTTATATTTGTTCACAAATATGCATTAGCACACCACCACCACCACCACTCCACCTTCACAACCACCACAACTACAACTCTACTACCACAACCACCACCATTACCACATCATTATTAGTAAAAGGTAAATGTTTGAATCAAAAGTTGTTGATTGTATCAAGCTATTAAAGATTATTTAAACTTATAAACTAAAAACTGTTTGGACTAAAAAATTAAACAAAAAAAAGTCGAAAAAAATGTAATGTGACAAAATAAAAGTTAAAGTCTTTGAAAATTATTATTTTTACACCTTTTTATATATTTTCGTTGAATAAATTACATTACAATATAAAATTATGTATTTTAATCGTTTTAATAATTATTCATTTCATTCTTTATATTCCTATAATAATAATAAAAATAATTAATAATAATGCAGCGGTATTGCAGTAGTTATGGTGGTGGAATAATGGCTGCAATGGTGGTTGAGAATGGTTATAAGTTTTGAGAAATGTAATGGGCTTTACATATAAAATTTTAATTACATTGCATGATTAAAAAAAAAATCTAGCGAAACGATACACATATAATGTAATTTTCATTCCATTTCGTGGTTGAATATACCGTACCAAATATAGCTGAGAATTCAAAATAACTTTTTGACAAATGACGTAGCGATGGCACTATTAAACGATAACTCGATAAATGTAGTTAATTAAATTAAATATACTATTTTATTCATAAAATCGTTAAATATAGTTGATTAAATTACTATATTTATTGAAAAATGTAATTGAAACAAAAGTAAGCAAAATTTTATTTTTATATTTTAGATTCTGTTTCTTTCCATAAAATAATTTGTAGAAAAATAACTTGATAAAAAATATTTTCATGGAAAACATTTTTCTTCAAAAATATTTTCCAAATGACTTATTTTCCATTGTTTAGTTGTAATATTGAAAATTAGTTCGATAAAATGTAGTTAATTGAAAAATTAAATATACTATTTTATTCATAAAATCGTTAAAATACATAGTTTTTGATTAAATTACTTTATTTATTGAAAAATGTATTGAAACAAAAGTAAGCAAATTTTATTTTTAATATTTTAGATCTGTTTCTTCCATAAACTAATTTGTAAAAAATAACTTGATAAAATATTTTCATGGAAAACATTTTTCTCAAAAAATATTTTTCCCAAAATGACTTATTTTTCACATGTTTTAGTTGTAATATTGAAAATTAGTTAAAATATTAAAGTCTTTTATCTCATAAAAATCATAAAAAAATATTTAATAATAATAGAAATTTAAGCAAATTTTAAAATTTTATTGTTATAGAAAAAGATCTGCATATATTATAATTATGAAGCTGCCTGTAATTGGATGGATAAATGGTGACTCAGTGGTAGTAGCTATGATGATTAATAATTAAAAAACATGGATTTTTATAGATTTGTGCTATATCCGTTAAAAATATTAAAGTCTTTTATCTCATAAAATCATAAAAAAATATTTAATAATAATAGAAATTTTACAATTTAAAAATTTTATTGTTAAATAGGAAAAGACTGCATATATATAAATTATGAAAGCTGCCTGTAATTGATGATAAATGGTGACTAGTGGTAGTAGCTATGATGATTAATAAATTAAAAAACATGGATTTATAAGATTTGCTAATATCCGACGAATGTTTTATCCTCTTGAGAATGATTATTTTACTTAAAAAATGATTTAATTTTTCTTTGACTAGAAAAATATTTTCCGTTGACTTATTCTCAACACTCCAAACAACGGAAAATTGTGAAAAATATTTTCCTACTTTACGGCAACAAACGGAGCCGTAATATTCAATTCAAATGTAATTAGTAATTCATCCTCAAAAAATTATTAACTCTTGAAAAAATCAATATAAAATTCATATAGAAGTTTTCCTCCTATGAAAATAAGGGACAAAACCCCAAAAGAAAAACTAAAAAACTAACTCAGCCAGAGATGAGTCTAGGCCAAGAAGTTCCATACCTGTCCCAACGAAGATGATCCAAGACCAGCAGCGGCGGATCAACAAAAACCATCCTGGAAGAGGGCGCCATGACAGCCATGTTGGCTAGAGAGTCCGCAACCTTGTTAGCTTCCCTGAAACAGTGCAGGAACTTCACCTGCCAATCCCTTGATAGCAACAACTTGATTGAACGAAGCAGATTTAAAAAAAAAAAAATCGTATGAAAATTCATTAGTTTGCCCGAAAAATATTTATTTAATTAATCTAATTATGAATACAACTCTTCCGTGGACTTTTTAAATTCCTTCATCAGCTTTGACCAAAATGACCGAGGAGCCTGCGTAACTGTTTTGCAATATTTAGCCAGAATGATGTGTCATCTTCTACAATCTTTGCTTGATTAAATTCCTTCACCTCAAATGTCATGAATCGATTAAATCTCTTCACTTCATTCCAGAATGACCACCAGAATTCCTTTGCTCGAATACCTTCGTACCTTCTGTACCTGTATTGCAACTCTACACTTATTACTTCTTTTAGAGCTGACCGGAATGAATCATATTGGGCCTCCATACTTATTGCTTCTTCTAGGGCTGATCGAGCTGACTGGAAAAAATTATATTTGTTTTGCAACTCCATACTTATTTCTTCTTCTAGAGCTGACAAGAATAAATTGCATGGTGACTCCATGCTTACTGATTCTTCTACAGCTGATCGCATTCTTATTAATTCTTCTACAGCTGACCGGAACGAATTGTGCTGGGACTCCATATTTATTGCTTCTTTCAGAGCTGACCGCATTCTTATTACCTCTTTTAGAGCTAACTGGATGATTATTACTTCTTCTAGAGCTGACAGAAATAACTTGTATGATGACTTAATATTTGTTGCTTGATCTAGAGCTGACCGGAATGAATTGTATTGCGACTCCATACTTATTGCTTGTTCTGGAGTTGACTGGAATAAACTGTATTGCGACTCCATACTCATTTCTTCAACTGTCAGAATTGACTGAATTAATCCCCGTATTTCGTTCTCACGTACAATGCACATCCCAAAATTTTTGCATCGGTATCTGCTGAAAGTGACTTCCATCTCAGTCGGACTTTGTTCTTCATAAAGATCTATCATGCGATTGGCAACAAAGAAGAAGTAAAGATAGTCTGATTTAAGAAATACATCTCTAGAGAACCCGAGACGATATGAGGTGCTCCATACAAACCCTGTTTTAGCATACACTTTAAATTCACAAGAAGGTAGAGGGAGAGGATACCGTAGGAGACTATTAATCCTAACACAAACAATAAAACCTGCAATGTTCAGCCACTTTTCACATGAAGATAGGCGTTTCTTACTATAGACACTCTGATAGTTGAACCATTCAGGAATTTTAGTTCCAGGTAAACGCACAGAAAATTGAGGGAGCCAATTTATGTTTGCTACTTCAATGCCTTTCTGCATCAAATTTATTACCCATAATAATAAGTTAGCACTTAACACACAAATATTTACTGGGATAAAAAGGAAAGAAAAGAATGATTAGGGAGAGACCTTATGGCAAATTTTTCCAAACTGATCCTTGCTTTGGCACATTTCTTCTATCCTAAGCAGCCGACGGATTTTAAGAAAAGGAAGCATGCAACTTTTCAGCCATCTAAATAATACCACATTGGTATTCTGTTTATAATCATTTAATTTGGAGCAATTTGTGGAATCCATCCGAAAATTCTTTAGATTGTGTTTTTCAGGTAGATGACTAAGTCGAGAAAGACGACTGATGCTTGAAGGTAGGCTTATAAAATTATTTCCACTTAGATCGAGAAATTCCAGCAAGGGGAAGCCTCTGAGGTCACTGGGAATTGCTCCATCACCAAGATTGCAGTAACTTAGATTTAGTTTTTTCAAAGAGGGTACAGCTGACAAAGAAGGAAACACAATGGCCATAGGATTTGAAATCTGTAGTTTTTCCTTTGGCATCAACCATGATGGGAGAAGGAAAGCCCCTTTCTCAGCTAATTCCAGTTCTTGTATACCAATTCCAACTGCATCTAACTCTACCAAACAAGTCATATCCCACAACCTGTCTGGCATTTTCTTTAGTTTTGAACAGCCAAATAACATAAAAGTCTTAAGGGACTTCAAGTCACAAAGGCTATTTGGAAGAGTCACCAGGTTTCTGCATTTCTCCATATTCAGAAAAACAAGCATTTTTAGAACTCCGATAGATTCGTGAACTTCACGCAGACTCTTACATCCTTTAAGATTCAACTCCTTCGGATTTGGGACCTCATGAAAGTCTGGGGTCTTGATTAAGCTTTCAGAGTAACTAAGATCGATGACTTTCAGCATCTCAATGGGCTGTAACGAGATGTACAAAAGAACACATTATTTAATAACACTGATCGAAAGTTCAATCAAGAAGCACATACTTTTATTAATCTCTTCCATAGTTGTTCCATGCAGCTGCATTGCATGTGGAGTTGGACAAGTTCATCTGGCTGAAAATTTGGTGGAAAAGATTCCAAGGATATTTATACCATTCCAAATACATTAATTTATTGGAAAGATATTCAATGTCCTGAGAGGTGTGTACATCTCGGAGTATGAGCAATCTTAGCTCTTTCACTTTGTAAAGACTTTAGCACTCAAGTGTTCCCTTTGTTTCCATGAATGCAGGACTGTATCCTTAACTTGTTTTATTTCCTGATAATTGAAGGTATACAAGAATAATAAACAATAAGAAACAAACCTTAAATTGTTCAGTTACTGAATGGATTGTAATCTGTAACTACAAGTATTGCTTACCATATTCTTTGCTTAAATGTAATAGGCATCCTTCTCAAGCCATAACCTACTAAATAGCGCTGGGTCTTCACGAGATTCTCTACAAACAACTTCTTTTCCCATTTCTTGAAGCAAATGATGCATCCTAAACATATCCAATTTGCGAATTGTTATGAGAGATTTATCAACGAGTTCCCCTATTCCAATATCTGGAAAGAATCTACAACTTTCTAGTACTTTTACCAAATTATCTTTCTCCATTCCATTGAAGAAACATGCAATATGAAGGAAAATTTCTTGTGATTTTTTATTAAGCCCATCATAGCTTAATTGAAGTTTGCATATAATTTTTTCATTAGGAAGTCCTTTGAGTCTATCCAATGCACTGATCCACTCCTTCGTAGATTTACTAGACAAAGAATAACCTAAAACCTCAAGAGCTAAAGGGAGTCCATTGGCATATTTTACAAACTCGTTAGAAAGCTCCACATAATCTTCCATGTGATCATTATTCTTGAAGGCTTTTGAGCAAAAGAGTTTGAAAGGATCCTGATTTTTTAACTCCTCAACCCTTTATATTTCATCTGCTCCGTATTGTTTCAACAGATGTTCATCCCTTGTTATGATGATTCTACTTCCAACACCAAACCATTGTTCATACCTTTTTCCAATCAATAACTCTAATTGCTCTAGCTGATCAACATCATCAAGAATGAACAAAGCCTTTTTACGACGGAATCCATTTCTCATCTCATCGGTTCCTCTATAAACATCATTTACTTGAATGTCTTTATCCGTCAATGTTGCAGATAGAAGTTTTTTCTGTAAAGAAACAATGCCATATTTCCCAGAAGACTCTCTAACATTGTCAAGGAAAAAACTGCCTTAAAAATGACAGTACAATTCCTTGTAAACAACACTAGCAATAGTCGTTTTACCTATTCCGCCCATCCCACATATCCCTATAATTCGAACTTTAATCAGTTGTCCTAAGTCCAAATAATCATATATTATCCGCAACCTGCACTCCATTCCCACAAAATCCTTGGCAATGCTTTGACTTGATCTTCTCAATTGGCCAAGTATGTGTTCAACAATATCTTGAATAAACTCTGACTCATCCCTGTAATGGCAGAGTTGTTATATGTTCAATGAGAAAACAAATAAAAAATAAATGGGTTTTAAATTAGTTTTTCTAAAAATATGTTCAGATCAATAAGAAAAAATAATTCCAGATCTGTCATTTCTTCTCCGTCTTCCCTAAGAATAATTGTAGATTTTATTCATATCATTGAGGACTTCTTTTGCAGTAAAATCTGTCCATAGAATTATATATAATCTAACTTAATCAAAACCAAAGAACAGTAAAACAAAACAAGAATCTAAAAATTAAAATGAAGAATGAAGTTGTTCTAACCTGCCATTTAGATACCGTCCAGAGAGATTGGCCACCTCTGTCGATGCAATTCTCCATCGTCGAACCCTCTTAATGTTGTCTTTGAAAAGTTTTTCATACTCAGTGAAGGGTTCTCCAAATTTACCAGCCTGTTTTCGAACATCACGTGGACTCACATCATAGAAAATGGGCAGAACAGTCTGCCTCCCAGCTTTCTTGCATTCAAAAACTTGTATAAGTTCATTCAAACACCGTTTGGAGTCCGCATAATTTTTCGAAAAATAACTGACCAAGATTCTTGAGTCATGTATTGCTTTAGGGAGCTGGTGAGGGATGGGAACTCCTTTTTGAAGCTCTCTATCGTTCTTGAAGGTAATGATCTCTTTTCGACACAACTCTCTATGCAGATGGCTAGCAAAATTACTTCGAGTGTCTTCACCACTGAAACCAAGGAACACATCCGATTTCCATTGTTGTGCGGAAGGAGCCACAGCTGCAGAAGCAAGAGCCATGAGAGAATTTTCCTCTTTTTTTGGACTATGTTGTGGGCTTCTTTACTAGAATTTATCAACTATGTATTCTTGAATTGCCATGCATTATTGTTATCTGTCGTTCACGAAGGTAAGCTCTAGATAAACTTTTCCCCTTCTCTTTATCTAATAACTGCTCTATTAATTGTGGATTTGAAGGTGAGTTGGTTGAGTGGTTAATCAATGTGGAGAAGTTGGCTTTAACGTTTATTTGAATAATTATTTTTCTCTTTTCTAAAATAAGATATTAAGGATTATTTTAATAAATTCTTCAAAATCCTGGATTTTTTTTAATGATTTGTTAGCGAGTGTCCTCGTAAGTGGAGATGCACACTGAAGATGTAACCATGCTTCTAAGCATGAAAATATTACTGTAACAGGAAAGCCAATAGAGTTTGCTAGAGTATTCTCAGCAACAAAAAGTTCATCTAATTATGATTTAACTTAAATTCAGATCCACAACAATTTCAAACTGACCATCACACCTCCAAATAAACTTGCAATTAAAAAAGGAAAATGTTCAGTTTACTTTGAATGTTAATTTGATATCCAAATATGATAATTGGATTACCCTCACAATGTGTAGGCATTCAACTATAGTTCACAAGATACTTATAACAACTCCTGTGTAATAATTCAATTCAGTTCAACTCAATTCAGAATTAAATCTTTCGTATGCGTGTGCGCGCGCCAAAAACTTCCAGGTATTAAATCATATCAAACATTAGATTATTCGTGGGAAAGAAAAGAACAGTTTGTCCATTACACAATATCAATGGTGCCCATGACTGCTTACATATCTGAATATCATTCAATAAAATCATTTTGCATATCTATCCTGTATTGACCCTGTACCCGAATCAAACGAGAGCACTACTTTGTTGAACTCTCAGTAAAAGAACATTATAAGCAGTAGGCATTTATCTAGATATACTTCCATGTTGAGGTCTAACACCGATTTTTATTTAGTGATACGGTACTAGTCCTGTAACCTCTTGCCAATTTACTTTGAGTAGCTTTATCGAGATCAAAAGCCATAAAAATAAAGAGACAAACAGCCAACCAAACTCTAGCCCTGCGTACAGCGGCCACGCATACTAAATGACAACTCTCACTCATAATGTTAAATCTTCTTTGCATCAATAGACATAAAGATGGGTATTAGCATTTATTTATTTCTTTTTAGCAAAAAGAAAAAAGAACACAAAAATTATGGGCAAGGATTACTACTAGCATCTATCGACTGATTAAAGAAAGGAAATGAGCGTGAACAGCTTTCTTAATTATATCAGACTTTTATCTGGACAAGTAAAATACATAAGAGACTGTTTCCAACACATGGAGTTTCAGTCACAGCCAATTCAAAAATCACTCAATACATACCACAAGAAACCACATTCAATAATTCATTATAAGCCACAGCAGTTCAGAACATGCAGGCTTCACATGTTTCATTAAGCATATATAAGCATCAATGACATATCATTGTATCACTGTTTACTACAGACAGTAAGAAATTACTAGCATGCAGCAGACTTCTCCTCCATGAACATGATGAATTCCAGATTATTTGATTACCTGGATGAACAGCAAAAAGCATCATAAATTTCTTCTTCATTTTCCTTCATTTAATAAGTAATCAATTCATAAAAGGTGGGCAAACAGCAACCAAAAAAAAAAAAAATTTGCAACTACAGTACATTGAAGTTTATAGTCGTGAAGCAGGTTTTTTTTTTCCTTCCAAAAGATTCTCTTTCAAAAGCTTCCTGAAAGAGAATGGAAATATGTAATATAGAACTCCATTTTCAAAAGAAAACCGAACTTTGAATGAAGGTTAGGAGGCTACAGAAAATGTTTTCAACCCCAACACAGTATGCAATGGTATGTGTGAATGAAATTATGAAAGGCAATGCCTGAATACTTACACAATCAAACTATTTGACACAAGACATGAAATGACAATCTAAAATAACCCATAAGGTTGAAGACACATTATACATATCGACACGACTGCTTTCTTCTTTCTTTGCTTTGCCTTTGATCTTCTCCTGATCACTTTTGAACTTCCGGCAATACCTTTTAATGTGCCCCTTCTTCCCACAATGATGAGCTTACCGGCAAATACCTTTTAATGTGCCCCTTTCTTACCCACAATGATGGCAACCATTTGGCAATCTGTTTGATTTAACCCTTGCTGCTTTATTGTTGGTTTAAGGAGAAAGCAGAAAAAATAAGAAAGAAGAAGGGTCTCTGCAAAGAAGGAAAATACTGGCCTGGGGCGCAGATGTTTTGTAAGTGTGGAGAAACCAAATATTCAGCTCTCATTAATTTCGCATTACAGAGGCATTAATGTAAATATTTTATTACTAGAAGTTATATTTTCTTCTAAGTTTGTTCACCAACTTTCCTCATTTTTTTTTTTTTTCAAAAAAGAAGTTTGTTTACCAAACTTCTATAGTGGAAGTTTGTTTTCACCTCTTCCTAAAAGCAAGTAGTTTCAACGTACTTCTTGACTTCACACAAAAGTAAAAAATCTAAATGTTTTATTTCTTCTCCTTTTTCTGCCAAAAACTGTCAACAACAATTTGGCATCAAATTTTTAAGGGCTTCAATGGAGCTGTAGCTGTTAACTTTAAACACTCCATCCTTGTGCAAGAGTTTGAGACAAAACCCCCCCCCAGCAAACACAAGTCCTATTTGTAACTTTAACACTCCTCCTTGATGCAAGAGTTGAGACAAACACCAAGTCTATTCCTAAGAAATTCAAATCTTGGTTTTTGCAATGCCTTGATGAAAACATCTGCTGTTTGACCTTCATAACTGCAATGAACAATCTGAATTTTATTTTCCTTTTCAGCTTCACGCATTGCATGGTACTTGATTTTTGTATGCTTTGTTTTTCTATGCAAGATTGGATTTTTAACCATAGCAACAGCTGATTTGTTGTCACAAATTATTTTAGTTAGATTCTCTTGATGAAAATTCATAATCATCTTCAACTCCTCCTCCATGGCAGCTCTCCACTCAGGCAATTTTAAGGCTTCATCCATTTGAGTTGGTTCAAGTGAGACAACATTACATCTATTGTAAATTTCTTCTAGGGATCTTGTTCCTCTAATTGCATAATATTCTTCATCTGATTCTTCTTCATTATCAATTGGAAGTTCTTACTTTTGCTGAAAATTATCTTGTTCAAGAACTGATTTAGAATTTCTTGGCTCCATTTTACTCCAATCCCATTCGCATATCTCATCGAATTTGACATTCTTGCCGACATATACCTGTTTAGTAACAGGATTCAAAATTCTGTAGGCTTTGGATTCATTGTTGTTTTCAACTACTGATGGCAAATCAGCAACTAACTTCTTGGATTGTAGTAATTTTAATGAATTGAAATTAGTGTGACCAAGTCTCTTATGCCACAAATCAGATTCTTCTTTATGACTCGAGCAAGATTCTTCTTCGAAGTTTCTTAAATGTAGAGGAAAGCTTCTCCATTTCATTTTGATTGCAAATAACTTTGAGCCAGAAGAATCACTTATTTCACAAGTTTTATCTTTAAATAGCAAACTATAATTCTTATCCAGCAATTGACCAACCGAAAATAAGCTTTGATTTAGCTCAAGTACATAAAGAACATCGGAAACAAGATTTGTACCTGAAGGAGTTTGTACAATCACAGCTCCTTTGCCTTTGACATCAATAAGCCTCCCATCTCCAAGTCTGACTTTTGAAGAATAGTTTATATCCAAGCTATCGAAATTCACCAAGTAAAGAATAGGTTATATCCAAGCTATAAATCGGAAATTCACCAAGAGTGTTGGTGTCAATGTGGAAGCTATCGAAATTCACCAAGTTTGGTGTCATGTGGTTAGTGCAGCCACTATCAACAAGCCATGCTTTTTTAGCTTCAATTGAGACATCACATTTTTCGATTTCTTTTGCAGCAAATAGTTGTTCTTCATACTTTTCAGAATTTTCGGTAACTTGTGCATGATGGGCTTGTTTTTGTTGATTCTGGTTTGTAAAACAAACTTTTTCAGTGTGACCAAATTGCTTACAAACCTTACATTGAGCTCCAGGTCTGAACCAGCAGTAGTTCTCAATATGATTTGTTTTTTTGCAATGTGGACAAGGTGGAAATCTATCCTTCCTCCAATTTTTTCTGAAATTCTTCTTCATTTTTGGTTGTTGAGTCACTTCTTCTTCCCTATAGGCTTTTTTTTGTTCTACATCTTTTAGAGCATTTGAAAGCACATTCAATGATATTTGTGACATGTCCCAAGTATCTTCAAGAGAAGAAATCTTGGCTTCAAATTTTTCAGGGAGAGTCACCATAACTTTCTCCACAATTCTCTTTTCTTCTAACTCTTCTCCCAACAATCGAATTTGGTTTACAATTTTCATAACTCTATCAACGTAATCTGTCACCTTTTCATTATCCTTCATTTTCAACATTTCAAATTATTTTCTTAAATTAAATACCTGCACCTGTCTAGTTTTTTCAAATCCATGATACTCAATTTTTAACTTCTCCTAAGCTTCATGTGCTATCTCACATGTCATAATCTTGGTGAAGATAGGAACCCGTGGCAGCCTGTCTAGTGTTTTTTTCAAATCCATGATTAACTCCAATTTTTTAAAAACTTCTCCGCTTAAGCTTCATGTGGCTCATCTCAGCATGTCAGTAATGCGTTGGTGAGTATAGGATCTGGCAAGCAAGCTGGCAAATGGATATAGGGACGAAAGAAGCTGTTTAAGCCTTAGCAACCTCTTCTTTCCATGTTGTCTAATGTTGAAGTGGAAGGGTTGGAAATTTTTGCTTAAGTAGGTGGAGGACTTTATTTTTTTCGTATTTTTTACTGTTCTACTCTGTTTTCTCCACAGTAGCTGCCATAACTAAGCCCTTTTGAAATAAGCTCTCATCTTTCACAGCCCAAACATGGTAGTTTTTTCCCCCAATTAAGAAATGAGGGCGGTGAAAGAGGACATAGTGGCTAGAGACCGGAGGAAAATAGAAGATGTAGTTATAGAATTACATTTGATAAATAGGCATCTTATGGATTCAAGTTAAGACCTTGTTAATGTTGGTTTAGAAGAGCAGAAAATTAAGGAAGAGAATAAAAATTCTGCAGAGAAGGAAAATTCTACAGATTCTGTAAGTATGGAAAAACAAATATTCACATCTCATTATATTCATTATAGCATAATGAAGACAATTATACTAAAGCTATTAAGGAAGAGAAGGAAAATTCTGCAGATTCTGTAAGTATGGAAAAACAAATATTCACATCTCATTATATTCATTATAGCATAATGAAGACAATTATACTAAAGCTATTCTAAAGTTTATTCACCAACCTTCCATAAGTCAAAGAAGTTTGTTCACCAAACCTACCTAAAAGCAAGGTAGTTCGCCTACTTCTTGACTTGAACAAAGTCAAAAGAAGGGTGTGTTCCACAGCCAACTCTAAGCCTAAGAAGCAAGGTTAGTTTCAACTACAGATCTTGACTTTCAGACAAAGTAAAACAGAAAAGAGATCTAAAAAAAGTGACTTTAACAAAATTTTATCCAAAAACTTGTCAACAAAAAAAATCTAAATGACTTTAACAAAATTTATCCAAAAACTGTCAACAACACTTGCATCAATTTTAGCTTCAATGGAGCTGTAGCTGTAACTTTAACACTTATCTCTTGCATTTGAACTTCTAGATTGACTCCTTCATCTGGGATGATTATTTCTTTTAGCATCTGCTATAAGAATGTCTGACTGAGATAAAGAAGGATTTTGTGCTTTGCGTCTCATTTCTTCATTCAGAACAGCATTTTTAACAAATTTTCAATTAACTCCACTATATGGTGCAGAGTTTATTATTGATATCTTCAAAGTCTCCCAAGACTCTGGTAAGGAGGCAAGCACCATAAGCTGAGAATTTTATCATCAAATTTTATGCCCATATTTGATAGCTGGTGAATAGTCGCCTGCATTTCACTCAAGTGATCTGCTACAGAAGTACCTTCTTGGTATTTGAAATTCATCCGCTTCGTCAAATAAAACAATTGGTTGTTATCGGATTTTGAGACATATAACTCTTCAAGCTTGTCCCATAATGTTCTAGCATGAGTCTCGTTGCAAATGTGGTTGTATACATTATCATTGACAAATTGTCAAATATAGTCGCAAACTTGCTCATGCTCGAAAGCCCATTCACTTGAACCAAACACCGGCAGATGCATTTTGATTACCATAAGGAGATCTCTCATTTTATTTCTCCATATATGGTAATTTGTGCCATTTAGACTGATCATTTTGCTCGTTCTAGCTTCTATGACTTTTGAGTGAATAAAGATGCATTTTTGGATTACCATAAAGGAGATTCTCTCAATTTTAAAAATTTCGTCCATATAGGTAATTTTGGATTTTATTTCTCCATATATGGTAATTTGTGCCATTTAGACTGATCATTTTGCTCGTTCTAGCTTCTATGACTTTTGAGTGAATAGTAACCGTATATGTGAATAGTATCAATATACGAGAATAGTAACTGTACACGCAAATAGTACTATACGTGAATAGTATCTGTATGCGTAAATAGTACTATACGTAAATAAGTCGATTCTGCAACATCTTTCCTAGCGGACAGCACCAATGGACTCGTCGTAATATTCTCTTCGTCGTGGTATATTTATTTTCAAAATATATCCACGGATCCGGTACCGCTATCTGACCGGCTTGACCTACCGAAACCTTAGGCTCTAATACCACTTGTTAGGGCACCGGCAATAAAATTACCTAGGCCCGAAACCTTAGGCCTCTAAATACGCCACTGTGTTTAGGGCAACCGTGGCAATGAAATTATCGAAAAATAATTTACGGGCAGAAGGCGGAAAAAATGAAATGGAAACAAGCAACAGAATTTTACGATGGTTCACCCTTAACTGTTTTTATGGGCTATGTGCCACGAGACCCTCGCCAAAAAAAAACTACCGAATATTCTTCCACTATTAAAGAATAGTAGGGCTTAAGCAAAGAATAAAATTACGAAAATAATTACGGCAGCGAAAAAATAGAAATGGAACACACAGAATTTTACATGGTTCACCCTTAACTGTTTAGGGCTATGTCCACGAGACCACCGAATATTTCTTCCACTATTAAAAATAGTAGGCTTACAAAGAGTGTAATACAAAAATAGTGGCACTCAAAAGTGTTTCCCAAAAACACCCCAATAATCTTTACTATTTTTCTAGACCCTTAGTTTTAAGAAAACTAACTCACTCTCTAACTATGCGATTTCAATCGTTTGTTGGTGTGTTTGAAATGAGGCAAATCCTCTCCTATTTATAGGGAAGGAAGATGGGAGAGCCGTGTATAACTCAATCACAGCTCTCCATCTTTGCCAACTTTTATTTCCCCTTTTTTTTCTTGTTTATCATGTGTGGGTCCCATTGAGTAGGCACCGCTACACCAATAACAAAACACAATAACAAACATGTAGGTCCCAATTGAGTGGGCACCACCACAACAAAGTGGTATCAGAGCCGATTTTCCGCACGTTTCGGTATCCACACAACTAAACACGTACTCCAGGGTTGCCGAGTCCAAGTACCGCCCTGTGTCTTGACTCCATGTGGTGTCGAAGCAATGGCGAAGTCCTAGGCACCATAACTCCAAGCAGTGTCGAAGCAATGGCGAAGTCCTAGGCACCATAACTCCAAGCGGTGTCGAAGCAATGGCCCAATCCTAGGCACGGTGCATGTGGATAGGAGCAAGCTTGGCCAGAGTAGAGCCAGAGAAGTGGGTCGAAGTGAGGCATAAAGCAAGAACGGTCCAAGGGCGAGTAGTTCTCCCTCGGCATAAGGACGTGCCGAAGTTTGAGTGGGGGAGGATGTCATGGATAAATTCCGTGACTGTGTTAGGCCCTTATTGAAGAACGTACCTAGCTGCGTTTCAACCTGCGATGGTTGGGGTGGCTTAGCGATTAACTGGAATTCTACCCTAGTGGCCCTTACCCCATGCAAAGTCTGCGTGCAGGCCGGGTATAGTGTCGCGGGGCACAACTGGTCGGGAGCTGGGCCGCTCCCCTGATGGGGCCATGGCAGGGCGAAACCAGTGTGGTACGGTATGGCAAGGCTTGCCTCGGAGCCAAAGTCTCGCCAAGTTGGTAGGCTCCCGGGGCGCCACATGGGCACAGTGCTGCGCGAGACTCCAAGTGTTGTGGTGGTACCCACTCAAGTGGGACCCACATGTTTGTTACTGGTGTTTTGTTATTGGTGTGGCGGTGCCCACTCAATGGGACCCACACACGTGATAAATAAGAAAGAAAAAAGGGAAAGAAAAATTGGCAAAGATGGAGAGCCGTGACTGAGTTATACACGGCTCTCCCGTCTTCCTCTCCTATAAATAGGAGAGGATTTGCCTTATTTCAAACACACCAACAAGCGATTGAAATCGCATAGTTAAGAGAGTTAGTTAGTTTTAATAAAGGGTTCTTAAAACTAAGGGTCTAGAAAAATAGTGAAGATTATTGGATTATTTTTGAAAAACACTTTTGAATGCTACTATTTTTGTATTACACTCTTTGTAAGCCTACTATTTTTAATAGTGGAAGAAATATTCGGAGTTGGTCCCGTGGACGTAGCCCTAAACAGGACTTTTGTTGAATCTTAACTGATTTTTTGGTTATTGACAAA